>CM061534.1:30712169-30798171 GCA_030545055.2 Neoaliturus tenellus | reverse complement strand
GTTGGTCATTAACGATCACCTCAGCGAAGTACTTGTATGTGGTTGGCTGCATCATCGCTGTTTTGGTGACGACGTAGCAGGTGACTTCTACCCTCCCATCTAGCTCAACTGTGGCCACCGGTTTTCCCGCCCCCGCTGAGCCACCGTCGCCTGGCAGCACTGCAAACGTCACAATGCAATATGTCAGTCACAAAACGTAAACATAAGCCAAACACTCACGATGAAAGGTGGGATCACCCGAGGACAACTTTAAAACTGGTTTATGCTGATAGTTGAGAAGTTGACATTGGGTACAGCAAACGAAGTTGTCATAACATGTGGTAAGTCTTTTGGCTGCCCACTATGACAATTTCCCTTCCCTTATGATCCATTCATGTTCGAGACAACAGGTGGTTAATGTCATCAGCAGGCCATGACATGAACCTAAGCTAAGCTAAGGAACATGAATGGACAGTGTGTTGGTTGGCCATTAGAGCGGGGTCTACCTGTTTGAGTCTAGGCGAAGCTCTAAAGAACTTCAAAATAGTAGTTTTCATCTATAGGACGGAAAGTGGATTTTTCTGCGCGTAATCGCGTTTTACGAGCGAGGCGAAGCTCAGCTCGGAAATAGCGACTAAGCACGCAAAACATACTTTCCGCCCGAGTGATGAACAACGTTTTTCATCATACTACAAAAAATAAAATGGATAACTCATTTTAAAGTAAATTAATTCAAATTTCATTATTTTTTACGTTTATTAGTTTACTTCCATTTTAATTTAAATATTCCTTATAAACAGCTGATATATATACATTGAAGTAAAGAAATGTCAAAATCTTGAATTAAAATTGTAGTCTGCAAGTCTTTTTATGTTTAAATTGGCCTTATTTTATATGAATTAGTATGGTTTTTGCTTGGTAAAAAAAAAAACAACTTTTGAGATTAGTGCACGGAAAAAATTGACAGATGTTTTTTCGGGGCCCTTTCAAAATGCTACAGAAACCGTCGACTTTGTGGACTAAATACAGGCTAGAAAATGGCTGTTCTACGTGCAGTATGATGAAAACTATATTTGCAAAACAGTTTCTTAGTGAGTACCTATGATCAAAGATAGGAACGCCCATGTTAAATTTCAATCCTGTAGGGCCCTAGAGTGATTTTTAAGTCATTTGGAGGGAGCCCTTAAGAACTGTTCCTTAGTGAGCACTGAGAACAAAGAGGATCATCCGTGAACAATATATGTATATTATATGAATTAATATTAAAAACATTCCTAGACTAAATTGATAGAAATGTAACATCCCTCTTTAACATATTTGTGTCTAAATGTTAAAATTTTTTATATTAAATATATTTGATTACTCGTTTATAATAAAAAATACAAATAAAACACAATCTAAGGGAAATTTGCCGTAATTGCATTACCTTTGTGATATTCTTATTGAATTCAAGTTCAGTACCAAAAAATAAAGTACAAAACTGGAGGATGTGTGGTTAAGTGCAGTATTTTCTCGACTGTTGAGATAATTTTGTGCTGTAAATAATCCAGTAAATTTGTATTCAAAAGTTCCCCTCGCTAGAAAAAATTGGGGTAGTTTTGATTTCTTTTGTTTCTTATGTTTTTTGGGGTGCTGAATCCGAATCTGAGGTTTGCTAACAAAATTTCTTGACGGATCATTGTCAAAAATGGAAAAAATGTGAAAAATATTTATTTTTTTGTAATTTTTTGCTTATAACTCAAGAACTATTAACTTTTCGTAAATAATGTATATTATAAAAATTAAAGTACACAAAATTTGCTACAAAATGCACCCCCTATTTGTTATTCTCCGATGAACCGTTTGGGCTCCAGGGCTGTTTGAATATTGGAGTTTTAGCGAATTTACCTATAGGGAATACGCTCTTACGGTAGTAGTCACGGTAAGACCTAAGACCGGGACCATGTTACTTTTTCGTGTTAAGGTCCCCCAAAGCCAAAAACGCTGTTCATTCAAACTGATATATATGTATATATATATTATACATGTATATATGTATATGTCAGTTAACACGATAACTTTTGAACCAAAACTCCGATTTTTATCAAATTTGGTACAGGGGTGTAAGGCAGCATTTACTTGATCGAGTTCGCAAACCAGAATGATCTGACAACATTAACGGGGTTTTATGGGGTTTTAATTAGGTTACCTTTTGGTTTTTGGCTTTTTTTAACCTTAGTTTATAAAATTCAACAAATTTAACCTAAACTATTTAAAAGAGCTCAAAAAAACAAACAATTTGGTATTTTGAATTTTTTATTTAGCTTATATGGTTATGGAGAAAATCCAAGCATAAGTTTTCCATGGTTTTCTTATGGGAAATCAACAAAACCCTCTATCTTGCTTATTTATTGACATAGATTTATAAATTTGTTTATTTACATTCATTAGAAAAGGTATATTCTTTATTTACTTGCAAAATCCATATGGCGACAGACCTATATACTTTCCCCCATCAGGTTTATGGTGAAAATAAAAATAACAGAAATTGATCAAATTTGGTATGCACATTCGTTATGCAAGTTTTAACTTATATTTGCTTACAAACCCAAATGGTAAACAACCTAAGTACTCACTACTACGGTGTTTATGGGGTGAAAAATATCATACCTGCATACTCTTTTCCGATATGTATCATTAGGAGAATAGTCATTTATATCCCTATTTATGAGCACGTAATGAAATTTTGTTTGCGGGTTCATCTAGTCAAAATTAATATTACTAATTTAGAAATTCGCTAAGTAGTACGCAGGTCTGCTGCGACGGGGGGTATTACCATATGGGTTTGTAAGCAAATATAAGTTAAAACTTGCATAACGAATGTGCATAACAAATTTGATCAATTTCTGTTATTTTTATTTTTACCATAAACCCAATGGGGGAAGTATATACGTCTGTCGCCATATGGATTTTGCAAGTAAATAAAGTATATACCTTTTCTAATGAATGTACATAAACAATTTTATAAATCTATGTAAATAAATAAGCAAGATAGAGGGTTTTGTTGATTTCCCATAAGAAAACCATGGAAAACTTATACTTGGATTTTCTCCATAACCATATAAGCTAAATAAAAAATTCAAAATACCAAATTGTTTGTTTTTTTTGAGCTCTTTTAAATAGTTTAGGTTAAATTTGTTGAATTTTATAAACTAAGGTTAAAAAAAGCCAAAAATCAAAAGGTAACCTAATTAAAACCCCATAAAACCCCGTTAATGTTGTCCGATCATTCTGGTTTGCGAACTCGATCAAGTAAATGCTGTCTTACACCCCTGTACCAAATTTTATCAAAATCGGAGTTTTGGTTCAAAAGTTATCGTGTTAACTGACATATACATATATACATGTATAATATATATATACATATATATCAGTTTGAATGAACAGCGTTTTTGGCTTTGGGGTACCTTAACACGAAAAAGTAACATGGTCCCGGTCTTAGGTCTTACCGTGACTACTACCGTAAGAGCGTATTCCCTATAGGTAAATTCGCTAAAACTCCAATATTCAAACAGCCCTGGAGCCCAAACGGTTCATCGGAAAATAACAAATAGGGGGTGCATTTTGTAGCAAATTATGTGTACTTTAATTTTTAATATATACATTATTTACGAAAAGTTAATAGTTCTTGAGTTATAAGCAAAAAATTACAAAAAAATAAAAATTTTTCACATTTTTTCCATTTTTGACAATGTTCCGTCAAGAAATTTTGTTAGCAAACCTCAGATTCGGATTCAGCACCCCAAAAAACATAAGAAACAAAAGAAATCAAAACTACCCCAATTTTTTCCTATGGTAAACACTAATTGACTGCATTAAAATGTTAGCTGACCAATAAATTTGTGAGAATACAACACTAACATATTATTAATTTTAAATCAAACATATTAGTTTATTGAAAACATCCGTCACTCACGTTTGCTTCAACATTTTTTTTATATCATTTTAAATTATGACCTATTTTCCTATTCACTTACCATATCCGTCACTTAGAGTAAATGCCTGAAAATAAAATAGATTAATAGTAAACATTAAGTGTGATTATTAAAAATAATTAACATATATCCTTCACTATCACTATCACTATCTTGAGACACTGACCTCACATAGTGGGTATTTTATCCTGAATATGAATGAGAGATGAGTGTAGGATGATTGTGTGACGTTCTCCTTAGACAGGACTGTTAATTAATAGCCCAACAGCCAATGGTATCTAGGGACCTACTGTTTAACGTGGGTTCCGATCCACAATTTGACCTCACATATACGAATTGGTCTAATTATGAGGATGATCTTTATGGATGAACTAGTATTCACTAGTGCGGACGTTAATCCTCACCAGAGAATAACGCATCCACAAGCCATCGCTTATAAATATCCACAATTCGTGACCTCCAAGTAGCTGGATTACATGACATCGCCACCGTTCCAGTCCCTTACTAAATATGTTAATGGTTTATTGTGATTGGAACTACTCCTAACATTTTTAACCCATTTTCAAGCTTTTGGTGTAGTTTAAATAGGTTTGGTTTTTAGTTGTTGCTGCCAAAGGTTTATGAGGATCAGAATTAAAATAAAGGAGCTATCCATTATTGACATTTTCCATTACATCAACGACTGATACTGATCACTGATTACTGATAATCACAATATTAGATTGATCGGGTGTACATTATAAACAAACTCCACTAAAATAATGAAAATAACAAAAGTATACAATACATCTGAAGCTAAAGGTTTTTGATATCCAAAATGAATTGTTCGTTGATAGCTACCGGTACACTAGTACGATGAAAAACGTCATAGGAAATATTTCCACCTCAATTTGATAAACATTTTAACTAAAAACAATAAGTATTTGGTACCCCCATTAATTTTTATTTCAGTATGAAGAAATTTTTTTTGGATCCCTTAAACTCAGATCCTATAGTTTTTGAAAACTAATACATAAATGGACATCACACTGTTGATTTTTAAAAGTTCATCATACAAGTAGATGATCCAAATTCATGCACAAAGTTTCATTACTTTGACAGGATTTTTAGCCGTTACAGTACATTGCTACCAAACTATATAAATTAGATTCGTAACCTTATCACAAATTTATAAGAAGAAAGTGTTTAGTTGTTAAAATGTTTTACCTGGTTAATGTATGGAATACAGCCTAATTATTATACCTAATCACTAGTTGTTTCTTAGGTTTTAAGATGTAAAAAAACCAAATATACTATCAATATTGTGTGTTAAAAATTAGTGATATTGAATGTTTCAAAGGTCTGCCAAATTTTTAAGCAATTTTGTCTACATTTTTCTATTACACAATAGTTAATACTTGTAGGAGGTGTGAGAGAACTCACGAGACAAATGATGAAAAACAGCATTGCGGTCAGGACTACAAGAGTTGAGAAACTGAGGGTCCAACACTTAAAGCCACGCGTGTATGTGTGTTGGTACGTTTAGGGTGACAAGATGTCAGGCACAAGGAAAATGATCAATGATGGACGGATGTCATGGGCTGACAGCGCATCTGAGTCATCACAAACAAACGTGTAGCTACAAATACCTGCATGTGGTCACGCTACAATTAGACACTTTAGAAATCGTATAAAACGTTATCTCTAAATTTATGTATGATGTTGCCTCCTGGATTGAATTATCTTTAAAGTTTTGAATTTTACTCCAAATTGAAAGTGGCTTTAAATTTTTTGACATGTAAATTTTGATAAAACATTGAAGTTCATCGTGGTTAATTTTAGTTATTTTTATAATTATAATAAACGCAGGGTATATGTACAGTTTGAGGAAACAATTGTCTAACTAATGCATATTGTTCTTCACTCGAAACCTTTATCTAAGGTACTGACTGACATTTTTTTAATTAAAATAGAACAAATATACACAAACAGTAAATAATAAATTAAGTAGCCAGTGGAGTTTCAACTTACCAAACACACCAAAAACCTGGTGATTTAATATAACTATGGGAACAATGATTTTAATTATAACCTATTTTGTCATGTAAAGTATTATAATTTTACCAACACATATAGTAGACTTGTCATTAGAATCAACATAGTAAAATAGCCTTGGTTCCGTATGACTGTATCAAAATGTAAAACTGAAACATGAAAAATATAGAACGATTAATCTTATAGAATATTGTCATATCTTTGCAATGCACAGTGAATTTTAAAAAAAAAATAAAGAGTTTTGAATATAAATCACAAATCGTCTTACACAAGTTAGTGTATATCTTAGAATAATGAATAATCAAATGCGGTACGTTTGCCTAAAAAAGGGTGGATTGCCAGGAGATATCGAAGATAATATGAAGCAATTAATATTACAAATTAGAGTAAAAATTTTCCATAAGAACATCATTGGGATTGATTTGACAATTATAAACATCTGTTAATATACAGCTGTGAATAAGTGTAGTTTTGGATAATCATCGATATTGAACACAATATTGGATTGGTATAAATAATTTTTAAAGCACTTTTTAGCAATGGCATTTAAACGTGGCAGGTTTTTTCCTACAGGGAGCTCGTAGCACACCCTCATCTTGGCTAGGTGTTGAGTACTTGCAGCTAGTTTGTGTCGTACTATATGAAAGGGGGTGGTTATATGAAAAACTCCAAATTTCTAGAGTATTCAACCATTACTAAAATGATCTGACGATGACTATTACATCATTGATTTACACACACTAGATCTTTTTTTAAACTAAACATAAAACTCTAGATTTCTAAATTATTCAACCAGCACTAACATGATCTGGGGAAAACTACGAGTATTATGTTATTGATTTACACACTCTAGCTCGTCTTGTGGTGCAAACATGACAAGTTGCATAACCAGTGGTGTAGTGGTGCGGGAACGCGTGGGAACGGCGTTCCCACACTGGTTTTCAAGAACCCAGGAAAATCCAGTGCCCCGTTCAGGAAAAATCCGGAAAAATAGCTATTAAGTATTTTTTTATAAAAAAATATTAATTAAACAGTATAATAATATTAAACAATATTTATATGCCAAAATGCAATACATTTGTAAACACGATTTTACTCTTTCTGTTTCCAAAGATAACCTCACTCTCGCTTGAACTTTGTATTTTGCACAGAGTAGCCTACGATATACGGTGGCGGGCATCACTCTCCACAACCTTTCCACACCTACAGAAGAGGATGCATTTGCCGACTATTTGTAAACATGATTTTGTCAATCTGTCAATGAACTTTCATTTTAATTAATTACTCTATTTTTCCTCTGTTTTATGGATTTAATTTATTTTAGTTCTCTGCTTTTATACTTGTATAGAATATGTCATTTAAAAATTAGGTTATGTATGTTGCTATTTTGGGGGTTAAAAATAAAAGTAGTTAGTAAATTAATTAATAACTTTTTCTAAAAAAAACCTTCTTTTGTTAAATGAAGTTAGTTAAGTATAAAAAATATACTGTTTTTTTATTTTGATTTTCTCAAAATCATCAAAATTATTAAATATTTTCTTGAATCCTTAGTAAATTCAGTTGTTAGCTTAAACTGCATAGCCTAATACGCAAAGCTATGCTATCGTATGCATTTAGGGAAATTTCATCTTAATTTTTAGGGAATTTGACAAATATATTAAGCGTTCCCACATTGGAAAATTTGCCACTACAACACTGTGCATAACCCACAGAATCTTGCTTTGACACAACTATAGCATTGCCCAAGCCAAAATTTGTTGTGTTGGATGCACCCATGGCATATTATTTCGCAGTCTGCATGAGTTTGCAAAAAAATGTCTAGTAAACCAATATTTAGATACAATCTAGGGTAGTTTTTCTCAGTGTATTTAATGTTATTTAATAAAACTGATACTCCACACAAAATAAGTATACAAACATTTATTTTTTATTTATTTAATAAGTCATTTAAGAAACCGATAATAAATATTATACGAATTAAAAGGAAATAGAATTTAAAATGTTTAAATTCTCAAGGTTTTTACTCTTTAGTAAAGATACTTCAACATGATGTACAAACCAGCATCTCGAACATAAATGTTTCTCATGCTTACATGAAACGGAACCACCTTTATTGTGGTCCATTCCGACTTTGTTGGGCCCAGGGGAACAAGATCATACAATATGAAGACTCTTTCTACATGGTACACGCACCAAGCATGTAGCTCAGGCTATGCAAGTCTGTTCGTATCACTTGACAAAAATTTTCAAGTAAGTTGTAACTAATAAATGTGTAAAAGTATTAATTTGTTATATATTTTAATATAAATTACAGATAATTATGAAATGCAATCAAAGAAATAACAGAAACTTGAAGTTCAGATTAAACAATAACTTTTATTACTGTATTATGTATGATCTAAAATGCATTTTTATAAATACATTATGCAGACACTCATACTTATAGTACAATGTTTTCAATCATTTAATGTTTTGATCAAGTCTCATTATCAAAAAGGTTATTTGAAACACTTCAAATCCTTTGCATAATAACTACATAATACCCTAATTAGTGTTGAGTTTGCAGACTAATGACATCATATTAGTGCCCATTACCCTGGTCGGTTCTGGCCCAAGTTCATTACAGCCCAGCCCGTATTGTTTACAGGTAATGGAGGAAACGTCATTAGAACTGACGGGTCTTGGCAACAAGGCTAGCTGACTATCCTGGATAATCCATTTAACTTGCACTAGGTGATTATAACAACTATAAGACCAATTAGGGAATAATTGAGTCTTATATTTCAGTTTACCAACGGAAGTTAGCGTTTACTGGTTTTGCTAAAGAAGTCAGGTTTGTGTCACGAATTGAAACGACAATAAGAACACAACATAAAAATATTAAATCAGAATCGAAAATTAAATAGACAGCTTTCCTTTCGAAGCAAAGCTGAATACCTTCATCACCTCGATCAAATTAATTAAAGAATAAAGAATAATTATGCTAAGTAGCTCTTTCTTAGCAAGTATGTGTTATACATACTTGGCTACAGATTCCAATGCGACACACTTTTAAAAGTGCGTTTTTCTTTATAATATTCCATTTTACTGCATTTAAATTTATTCATTTATTCATCGTACATACAATATGACAAATTCTACATTAATGTAAACAACTATAATGGTTCAAGAGTTATCCTCAATTATAGAAAACTGTTAGAGTAAAAATATTATCTTTAGCTTAGTGATCAGCAAAGCAACACAAGGAACGTGTGGGCGAGACCCAGACAAACAAGCCTTCATTTGCTGCGCAGTGCAATGTGGGGGGGGGGGGGGGGTGGTTAAAGTGGCACGGGATGTATTAAACGTACATAACAATCCACAACAATAGATTTGTCTAGTAAGACAGTTCAGGGCGTAATTACATGTTTACATAATTCAATACGTGTTGTTACTGTTTTTCAGGTTGAAATAATAAAACGTCTTCAAACACTACTCAATATTTACATTTACACTGTTATTGTAAAAAAAAAAAAAAAAAAAAAAAAAACGGTCAATACATATGAAATACCTTACAATGACGATAGATTTAGACCAGTCACAACGGTCATCAAGAGGCCCAATCTGATACTGAGATGGTAATTTCAAAACCCATTGAGGATAGAATATTTTGAATCTTAATGTTGGCAATCGTAATCTTCAAAAGACTTCATGAAATCAAATCAAATTTCAAACACCAAACATGTGTAATATTTGTAAAGGACATTTTAATATATTAAGTAATGAAAAAAAGATAAATTTGAAATATTCTTAAGAAAAAATAAAAACTCTTTGTATTGGGTGTTCCAAATTAAGTTAACCCTTCTTAATTTTTAGACGCTTTTGTGTTTCCAAACGAGTTTAGACATTACAAGCCTTAAGTTTTTTGTCAATAAACTTTAAATTGTTTTGTTGGCTGGTACAGTAGTTATTATTTTTAAATTGACGGTAAGAGGATATAGTACTTTGCCTCATCATCCAGGATATCTCATTGACGAACAGCAAAAACAGCCTACTGCGCAAATCGATTGTTGTAAATACAAGTACTGGACGTCAGTCACTCACTACGACAAACACTGGCACACAAAGGGACGGCGTGATCAGTGGTGATACGATTCTATTGCAAAACCTTCTCTCAAATATCCAATTTACATTTTATGAATACTTAAAGAACATGGATGTAATTATTGTAAATCTAAAAAAAGAAGTTTCAAAAATGATCAGCGTGATGTACTTTGTAAATACAGTTAACATGTTATGAGTAGATGAAGAAGTATATTCCGAATAAAAATGAAGTCGTGATGTGTTGTGAAATAAACTTAAAGTTTCTAACCAGCACTTTTCCCAAACACGTTCATATAGAACGGCCAGTCGGGCTGGATTAAGTCTCAGCGAGTGATTTTGTGGCGTGGAGGTGCTTGAAGGACTCAGTCCTGGCACACAGCCCGGGGCTGCTGCTTTACATATAGAACGGCTACTTGAGCTGGATTGAGTCTCAGCGAGTGATTGTGTGGCGTGGAGGTGCTTGAAGGACTCAGTCCTCGCACACAGCCCGGGGCTGCTGCTTTACATAGAACGGCTACTTGAGCTGGATTGAGTTTCAGCGAGTGATTGTGTGGCGTGGAGGTGCTTGAAGGACTCAGTCCTGGCAAACAGCCCGGGGCTTCTGCTTTACATATAGAACGGCCACTTGAGCTGGATTGAGTCTCAGCGAGTGATTGTGTGGCGTGGAGGTGCTTGAAGGACTCAGTCCTCGCACACAGCCCGGGGCTGCTGCTTTACATATAGAACGACCACTTGAGCTTGATTGAGTCTTGTCGAGTGATTGTGTGGAGAGGAGGTGCTTGAAGGACTCAGTCCTGGCACACAGCCCGGGGCTTCTGCTTTACATATAGAACGGCCACTTGAGCTGGATTGAGTCTCAGCGAGTGATTGTGTGGCATGGAGATGCTTGAAGGACTCAGTCCTGGCACACAGCCCGGGGCTGCTGCTTTACATAGAACGGCTACTTGAGCTGGATTGAGTCCTCAGTGAGTGATTGTGTGGCGTGGAGATGCTTGAGGGACTCAGTCCTGGCACACAGCCGGGGCTGCTGCTTTACATATAGAACGTCCTCTTGAGCTGGATAGAGTCTCAGCGAGTGATTGTGTGGCGTGAAGGTGCTTGAAGGACTCAGTCCTGGCACACAGCCCGGGGCTTCTGCTTTACATATAAAACGACCACTTGAGCTGGATTGAGTCTCAGCGAGTGATTGTGTGGCGTGAAGGAGCTTGAAGGTCTCAGTCCTGGCACACAGCCCGGGGCTTCTGCTTTACATATAGAACGGCCACTTGAGCTGGATTGAGTCTCAGCGAGTGATTGTGTGGCA
The DNA here is from genome assembly GCA_030545055.2 of Neoaliturus tenellus. NCBI lineage: Eukaryota > Metazoa > Arthropoda > Insecta > Hemiptera > Cicadellidae > Neoaliturus > Neoaliturus tenellus. The sequence goes on along the minus strand of CM061534.1, from coordinate 30,786,798 downwards.
TGGAGGTGCTTGAAGGACTCAGTCCTGGCACACAGCCCGGGGCTTCTGCTTTACATATAGAACGGCCACTTGAGCTGGATTGAGTCTCAGCGAGTGATTGTGTGGCGTGGAGGTGCTTGAAGGACTCAGTCCTGGCACACAGCCCGGGGCTTCTGCTTTACATATAGAACGGCCACTTGAGCTGGATTGAGTTTCAGCGAGTGATTGTGTGGCGTGGAGGTGCTTGAAGGACTCAGTCCTGGCACACAGCCCGGGGCTTCTGCTTTACATATAGAACGGCCACTTGAGCTGGATTGAGTCTCAGCGAGTGATTGTGTGGCATGGAGATGCTTGAAGGACTCAGTCCTGGCACACAGCCCGGGGCTGCTGCTTTACATAGAACGGCTACTTGAGCTGGATTGAGTCTCAGTGAGTGATTGTGTGGCGTGGAGATGCTTGAGGGACTCAGTCCTGGCACACAGCCCGGGGCTGCTGCTTTACATATAGAACGTCCTCTTGAGCTGGATAGAGTCTCAGCGAGTGATTGTGTGGCGTGAAGGTGCTTGAAGGACTCAGTCCTGGCACACAGCCCGGAGCTGCTGCTTTACATATAGAACGACCACTTGAGCTTGATTGAGTCTTATCGAGTGATTGTGTGGAAAGGAGGTGCTTGAAGGACTCAGTCCTGGCACAAAGCCCGGGGCTGCTGCTTTACATATAGAACGGCCACTTGAGCTGGTTTGAGTCTCAGCGAGTGTTTGTGTGGCGTGAAGGTGCTTGAAGGTCTCAGTCCTGGCACACAGCCCGTTGCTGCTGCTTTACATATAGAACGACCACTTGAGCTGGATTGAGTCCTCAGCGAGTGATTGTGTGGCGTGAAGGTGCTTGAAGGACTCAGTCCTGGCACACAGCCGGGGCTTCTGCTTTACATATAAAACGACCACTTGAGCTGGATTGAGTCTCAGCGAGTGATTGTGTGGCGTGAATGTGCTTGAAGGACTCAGTCCTGGCACACAGCCCGGGGCTTCTGCTTTACATATAGCACGACCACTTGAGCTGGATTGAGTCTCAGCGAGTGATTGTGTGGCGTTAAGGTGCTTGAAGGTCTCAGTCCTGGAACACAGCCCGGGGCTTCTGCTTTACATATAGAACGACCACTTGAGCTGGATTGAGTCTCAGCGAGTGATTGTGTGGCGTGAAGGTGCTTGAAGGACTCAGTCCTGGCACACAGCCCGGGGCTTCTGCTTTACATATAAAACGACCACTTGAGCTGGATTGAGTCTCAGCGAGTGATTGTGTGGCGTGAATGTGCTTGAAGGACTCAGTCCTGGCACACAGCCCGGGCTGCTGCTTTACACTTAGGTTTCGTCAAAGACACCGACGGCCACAATAGGTCTTTTAATACGTCATCTGTCGTGATGACCTAAGTTCACACGTTGCAGTGAAATTGTGCGCCTTGTACTGTATTTAGTGAAATTCTGTATTATTAAAATATAAAATTAAAAAAGATCCCATTATAATACAATATTTTTAAGCGCCACTAAATTTTAATATTAACGATTGGCATACCGATAATATTTTCTACAATTCACGTAAATTATTTGAAAGACTATTTGTATTGTAAATAAATCAATAAGTGTTTGGAATATGTTCACAATACCTTCCTAAGTCTACTAAAACATAAATATAAAGGCAAAATACATTTAGAGGTGAACTGTATTTTTTTTTATTTATTCACTCGTTGCTTAAGTTTATGCGTCAGGAAGATTACTACAATTTTATGACAAAAAAATTTTCCTCCGTCACTAATCACATTGTTCAAATGTTTACAGAATCTCTGATTTTACATTGATTTAAGTTTATTGTAAACAAAAACAATTTTAATGACCAACATTTTGTTTTTATGTTAAATAAAAGGATTCCTTATTGCATTTGCAGTTTACAGTTGATTTGCCGCGTCTACTACTGACGTGGATACGGAGAGACGATTTGTTGACATTGATTGTACCTTAAGTATTTGTGTTATTCAATCAATATGTTGAGAGAGCTGAAACCCTTGCCACACGATAGAGGCTACGAGATGGAGGTCACATGATGGAGACTGTGAGATGGAGGTCACATGAAGGATACTACGAGATGGAGGTTACATGATTGAGGCTAGGAGATGGAGGTCACACGATGGAGGTTACGAAATGGAGGTCACATGATGGAGGCTACGAGATGGACGTCACATGATGGAGGCTAGGAGATGGAGGTCACATGATGGAGGTTACGAGATGGAGGTCACATGATGGAGGCTAGGAGATGGAGGTCACATGATGGAGGTTACGAGATGGAGGTCACATGATGGAGGTTATGAGATGGAGGTCACATTATAGAGGCTACGAGATGGAGGTCACATGATGCAGGCTACGAGATGGAGGTCACATGATGGAGGTTACGAGATGGAGGTTACGAGATGGAGGTTACGAGATGGAGGCTAGGAGATGGAGGTCACATGATGGAGGCTAGGAGATGGAGGTCACATGATGGAGGTTACGAGATGGAGGTCACATGATGCAGGCTACAAGATGGAGGTCACATGATGGAGGTTACGAGATGGAGGTTACGAGATGGAGGTCACATGATGGAGGCTAGGAGATGGAGGTCACATGATGGAGGTTACGAGATGGAGGTCACATGATGGAGGTTATGAGATGGAGGTCACATTATAGAGGCTACGAGATGGAGGTCACATGATGCAGGCTACGAGATGGAGGTCACATGATGGAGGTTACGAGATGGAGGTTACGAGATGGAGGTTACGAGATGGAGGACACGTGATGGAGTTTACGAGTTGTAGTTCACATGATGGAGGTTATGAGATGGAGGTCACATGATGGAGGCTACGGGATGGAGGTCACATGATGGAGTTTACGGGATGAAGGTCACATTATAGAGATTCAATGATTGGACGTCACATGATTGAGGTCAAATGTTTATGGTCACTTAATAAAGGTCACATAATGTACTTCACGAACTCAAGGAGTTCAGAGACATTAATGTAAATATTTTTCGCAGAACTCCAAAACAAGGTTCTTTGTTCTGGATAACAAACCTCGCGCTGTTTGAGACAGCCAATGAAATGGCTCAATGTTGAAACGAACTTCGTCTCCCGCACCTGTATAGTCTCAGGCTAATCGTAAAACACGTGCCAAATTTCAACGATAATTAATTGTGTTTTAATTAATTTTTACAGAATTAATTATTTTTTAACAAAACCAATCAAGACAAACCTATTTTTTATGAATACTGGATTCTACACATACTTTTAAGATCAGTTTATAATTTAATTTGTACCCACAATCCTAACGGTTTAGGAAATAATGACGTTTGAAATTTTGATTGTTCCCATAAGAAAAACATAGAATAATTTTTCATTATCTCTGAACATTTTTGGTTAAACTTATAGTTATTCTTATAGGGAAAATATAAATTTCAACCGCTTTTGTGTCCTAAACCCTAATTAAACGTGAAATTTTTCTTTAAATTACGTGTAGAATAAAAAACGTCATCTAAAGTTTGGGTTTGTATTTAAAATTATCAACTTCTGGACTGGACAAGTTACTTCTCACACGAAAAAATAATAAAAAAATGTCAATCAATAGACCGTAATCTGTTTACGGCACAATTTTTTTTGTTAAAAATTATTTAGACATTTGAATTTTAAAAGTGGTGTACGAATAGTCTGGGAAACCCGGTATTAATTAGTATTTCATTATTCAGTTGATTTACATAAATTGTAAGTTGACCGTATAATGAGCAAATTTTAAATTACAAGCCTAACATTCATATTAAATATTTTAATATTAAAATTAGAATAACATGGTTTTAGTCTGTTTAAACTTTGAACTCAAAATTCAATACTTCTAGAGTTTTACTTTAATGAAAAACAGTAAATAACAATGAATATTAGAGCAAAAGATACAAAACAGAAGATCGCAACAACAGAGGGCACTCATAACTTATTCCGCCCGGTTGCAACTTTAATCCGTCGGCCTTAGCTTTTACTTAAATATTTTTACAAAATATTCTTATCACCAAAATTTACAGCTTTGACAAAAAGAAATTTAAATTGTAAATTCCTCTGATACTTAATGATAAAAGCAATGTGAAAATATGTTCAATATGCACTTGTTGTAACGATACTTGAAGACTCAATACAAGAGGTTTGATGCCTAGAAACTTTCAAAGAAAACCGCTGGCTTTTATGAACTGAAAACTGTGTAAATTCCAGGTGGCTGACCTGCAAATCACTTTTCAATCAATTTTCATTCGCACTTTAAAGTTTTGCGTTCGTTATTTATGTACGAGTATTTAAACAAACATAGTTATCTTGACAAAACATTTTAGGATAAAAAACATACGAAAGAATAGGGTTTGTTAAAATACAATGACTACCCGTATGTGAAATAAATAGATTTTATACAGAAATGTAACTTTCTAAATTGATCTATGTAAAGTTTTTATTCTGAAATGTTATCGAAAGTAAAATAAATATAATATATTTTACTGTACTATTTATAAATTAAACCTTTCTATGTTATTATAACACCTTAAAATGCTATAAATGGTAGCAAACAAAAAATAAATAAAAATAAAGCTATAGCATGATAACATAATGTTTAAATAACAAACATTTACGTCCGATTAAAACCATTTCAATACTAATAAGTTTTCTATTCATATGTTTAAAACAGTATTAGGTACTTTATAATATTATTTTAGTTAAAGATTATAATATATAAAAATTAAACATAATTTAGACGTTTTAATACAAATTAATTAAAATGTTGCTTTGTTATTATAGCGTAACACCTGAAAGGTTGTGAAATCATTTACAAGAAAATTTACTAAATCGTAGGCCACAAATGTTTTATACAATTTGATATCCCAAATTGAATATTAAATTGATATTTTAAAAACCCGTTCAGATAAACCAACCCTTCGTTGATGTTTTTTGTGTGCAAAAAGATTTAACTGGTTAGAAGAGCCAAATTAGTTTAACTTCAATTCAATGGCTTGAACGAATGCCATCACCGAGGGGGCTAAGAGAACTTTTCTCAATACTTTATGATGAATAGAAATTTAAATGCTGGTTACGGAGAAAGGACGGTCGCTTTTATAGTAGTTTAACCCCAAACAAATATAAGAGTGCTTCAAGTTAGAAAATTTCCATCATTCAAAACGGTTCACGATATACGCAGGTTTTGGTGTTTATACCCGCTAAAATTAAGTTCTCAACCATCACAGATTTGTTTACAGTTAAGATGTACAACTGAAAAACAATGTTTATTAAATATACAGAGGAATTCATATTAATAACAAATATTCTCTTTTATTTATCTTTAAAACGCTTCAAACAAAATGCATTTTTGAACGTTTTTATGCTTTAACGAAATTTCTCTATTGATATTATGCTCTTCCTATATTTGTGCTTTAAAATAATAATATATATATATACATATATGTATATATATATATATATATATTAATATATATATACTAATATATATACAGGATGTCCCGGAACTCTCTGGAACCCTTTTGTATATTTGTTCCTTGCATCGAGACAAGTAAAAAACATCATACAAATAGGGGTCTAAAATCCATCGTTTAGCCGCTAGCCGCCATTTTGTTTTTTCGTGTAATAATTTTTATTTCCGTAACGGATGGTTGTATTCAGTTCATATTTGGTATGAATCTTTATCATACTAATGTACATTTTCATGTAAAAAATTAATTTTTTCTACTGAGTATTTTCAAAATGGCGGCCATTTTTAATTTTCAAACTAAAATATATCAAATTCGGTAAGTTTAAAAAAAAATTTACTCTTTACAAAAAAGTTGCTAAATTATATTATCTAACCAACGGTACCAAGTTTGTAAGGATCTGATAACAAATAACGGAGGTATTGCGATTTTTCTGTGAAAATGGCCATAATTTGCATTAATTATAATGCAAAATCAATGCTTTTTTTTGAGAAAAATCGCAATAACTCCGTTATTTATAATGAGATCCTAACAAACTTGGTACCGTTGTTTAGATAATTAAATTTGGCAACTTTTTTGTACAAAGTAAATTTTTTTTTAAATTTATCGAATTTGAGATATTTTAGTTTGAAAATTTAAAATGGCCGCCATTTTGAAAATACACAGTGGAAAAAAATAATTTTTATGAACTGAATACAACCATCCGTTACGGAAATAAAAATTATTACGTGAAAAAACAAAATGGCGGCTAGCGGCTAAACGATGGATTTTAGACCCCTATTTGTATGATGTTTTTTTCTTGTCTCGATGCAAGGAACAAATATACAAAAGGGTTCCAGAGAGTTCCGGGACACCCTGTATACATATATATAAATTGTTGGATCACTCGTTAACGCTTTATAATAGTCTGAGATTTCCCTGTAGCACCCTATAGCAAAACTGATAATTGTAAAAAAATTATCATAAGAAAATCATTTTTAAGTTTCTATAAATTCAAGAAATTTTTTCAAGTAAATAAACGTAATCTTATCCATTATGTACAAACCATTTGGAGGTAAAAAATATGCTTACGTGTCATGTTAATATTTTAATTTTAATATGAGAAATTTACGCATCAAGTTAAACTAAAAAAAACATTTTTTCGTGTTAAATTAATTAGAATAAAAAAAATGTAGAGGAACATACCTAATAAAATAGTAAAAAACTGGATATCAATAGTTTACCTTTCAAAATTAAGATAAAAGTTTATATGCCTACATAAAATTAAAATGAATTACGAGATAATAATTATTAACTAGTTATGATTGTTAATAAAATAATGCATTATTTAAGGTCAAATATATTTATAGTTTTTATAGAAGAATGCAAACACATAAATTATTATTAAACAGTTTTGTCAACTTATCGTAGCAGCAATGCCCTCCCGGATCGCCGGCCTGTAGGCTCGAAATATCAATTCCTCTTTTGTTACTTTCTGGGAATCAAGTTACATAATAGAACACGTGATTGGAATTTTAATCCGCTTTGTCAACAGAAAAAAAAACTTATATTGATTGAAAGCTGAATAAATTGGTTCGAACTTATTATAAATTATGGGATGACTAAATTGAATCTTTCGAAAGCGAATTATTGATTTAATAAAGAGACAAAACAAACAACATTATTGCCAAACAATTTCCTTTATTTAATTAAGTGGTAGTTTGTGATTTTCTATTTCAATTATCACCATCTCTCGGCAACTCCAGTGAAAAAGCGATTGAGTAATATTGCTTGTAAAGAAAACTCATGATGATACCGACGGGTACAATTGTTCCGGTTGGATAAATGTTCTTAATAAACAGTCAAAATGCAAAGTCGAGAATGCAATCATAATTAGAGATTACTTTGATCAACGTCATATAAATGATCGATTATATGATACATTTAAACTAACCTTCCATTCAATTGGATGGAATAGTCGTTTTTTACTTTTAAAATAAATGTATTTCATGTGTAAGGAAATCAGGTCACTCAGGAAAGTACAAGGAACTTTGTTGATGATAATCAACGACATCCATCCTGTATTCATTGTAAATAAAAATATTACTTTTAGCGAATTGATTATTATTGAAAATATTTAAATCGAAAAATCATATAAAACAAATAATTATTTCTCTACTCTTAAAAAGACAGAAAATAAAAGAAACACCCTATAGAAAATGGAGCGAACGTCCAATAATATTTCGATAGTAGAATTACATTTCTTTGAGCAGTCCTCCCAAGCAGTCAAGTACTTCCCTTGTATTATATTGCTTTGCAGAGCTTCCTTAGGATGAGTCTCTATAATTATTTATACAATTTATTCGAGTGAATTCAAAACTCATAGTTGAATAAACAAAGTTAAGCAATTTCTTCAAAATTGAATATAATCTGAATTAATTTACATAATATTTGTGAAGCCTTTGAACTTTTTGCTATATATAAATTTACGAAAAATACCATAAATAATTAATATGTTAGGATTTATTAATATCTTTATGGTACTTTGATAAGTGAGTCAATATTTACTAGTATATAATTTTTTGGCTGCTCCCAATTCACTTTTTTAGGGCGAAACTTCATGCAAATAAAAATAATTAATTATAGTTATTTTCTGGGATGTCGACTGTAGTTTTTTTTGGAATAAGCAGAAGAGTTAAAATAATTTATAAATATTGTGAATATCTTCTATTCTGTGCAGGATTGAAATCGAATAACTTCATAACTTTTCTTTTTAAGCTGATTTTAATGAAATACTAGTATTTTTTAAATATTTAATTTCTATATCATTCACTTATCCCAAAAGACCTAAACTGCATAAGGACATTTAAGATATTTAATTTCAGATTATTTTGGTCCCTAGGACTTCCCCAGGATACGAAAAATGTTATGCCAATAGATCTAAAAAGAGTAAAGAGCATGTTTTATTATAAACTTGGCTTATAGACTTCTGTTTGGCACGAAATATTATGAGGGTGTCCAAGTTAACTAATGTCATAGTTAGTTCTGGTACACGGAGCGTACATAACTGGGGTTGGGTGACATTTTGATGGAGAGGGAAAACAAACTTTCAATCCTCCAGCGCAACCGTGATCGATGCTGTGAAATGAAGTTTGGCTGACGACAACGCGTTGGCGAAGGGGTGGTCGAATCAAACTATATACTGGGGTACAAGTTTTATCAAACAATCAAATAAAATTATTAAAATTTCATATGATCTAGATTTTTTTAACAAAATCATCTTGTTTAATACTAAATTACAACTTATTATCCATATCATTGCAACATTTTTTCATTTGCCCTTTAAAATATGGAAACTAACCTAAGAAAGAGAAAATATTTACTTCGTTTTATGTAAATATTCTATGAGCCTGTATTTCGAATAATAGTAGTAATTTAATTTAGAAATTTATAAGGGATCTAACTACAAAATGAAAACAGAAAATGTTGTTGGATAATTATGCATCTTGCCTAAGTTTAGGATTCAAAACCATAAATATCTTTTGATGTTTCTACAAAAGACAATAATTGCTGTTTTAAAAATTAAAAATTTTAATTGAATGAAAATAAATATATATATTTATGTATATCTATGTATTGACAGGTGAGCACGGTTCTTTTCCTCCTTTTTTCTCAGCTTGTGCGCATATCCCCGCATAAAGTTCGAAAGATAGTTGTCTTGTAGCAGAGTTCCTACAGGCTTGTAAATTTTAAATGTTGATCTTGTGGAAGAAGAGTAAATGAGCAAATCATTAGTAAGCTATTGAAAATAATAAAAATGCTAGAAAATAAGGAAGAACAGATGTTTTAGTAATTAAACATACTTAAACTAATTGGGTTCAGTCAAGTTCAAATAAAATTTTGGTTGAATCAGTGAGCAAATTATTTTATTTTAGACTAGTTCAAATAATTTATTTATTACTGATGGAAAATTCGATACTCACGATTATCAAACAAACCATGAAATTTGTATATATTATAATTTAATTGTATTACATCACATTTTTATATTTAAAATATGCATTTACAGAAAAAAGGCTTGTTTTAAACTATACTTAAACATATTCATTAATATGAGTTAATTTAGTTTAACATGTTTAGCAATGTTAATTCTTTGATACAATTGGCCATAGAAGAATTTATAATATTAATTTATAACAGTTTATGTGAATGTTTTTATCAATGGAAATGTATTCACCCTAATAGTTTCTAAAACAAACGTTAGATTTGTTTTATGCTTCATGCGCTAATTAAAAAAAAAACATGCTAGTTTTTGAATGAGTAAATTAACACTAATGAGACTTCAATGATATGAGGTTGGTTTACTAATTACGTGTAATTATAGTTTACCGGCTAATAACGTATAATTAATGCCACGAGTGAAGCACAGGGCCTGAAACAACAAGCTGCTAAGCATGAATGTGACACATGGTACATTGTCCACTGTTAATGGATATTAAGTCATTAACATTAATGGATTTCCCACAAATCGGCTATTTGTAAGCTAATATAATTAAGGTAAATACATACATACAGTCTTTGTCAAAACATTATTGAAAATGCATATGTATTAACGCAACATTTAGTCGTCAACGTTAAAGTTTAACTTTAAAGTTATAAGCCAACATTAATTATTATTTCAATTACTTAATATAATGGCAATAGTATAGTTTATACCACTATATTCAACAGGACATTAATTTACTCTACAACGACTGCAGTCTCATTGAGGTTAATTGTACTGTATGGAATACACTAAATGAACCCTTGCAACATCACTGTAAAGTATGTCATAAACTGTAATTTATAAACGTTAATTAAATTGCTTTTACAACTAACTAGTATAACTTTTTCATATACCATTTTTTATTGCAGAAGTTTTTCATCAATAATTAGGGAAAAAACTGATCAGTGAATTCACAACGTTTTGGGATCTGAAACCTGATACCGAGCTCAAGTGAGGAGAAGTACGTGGCCTGCATGACCGACATTGCTGCCGTCCGGTGGGCTCTCATGTGCCCTCTCCTGATTGGTGCAGTATGTTTTGGGATCTGAAACCTGATACCGAGCTATAGTGAGGAGAAGTACGTGGCTTGCATGACCGACATTGCTGCTGTCCGGTGGGCTCTCATGTGCCCTCTCCTGATTGGTGCAGTATGTTTTGGGATCTGAAACCTGATACCGAGCTATAGTGAGGAGAAGTACGTGGCTTGCATGACCGACATTGCTGCTGTCCGGTGGGCTCTCATGTGCCCTCTCCTGATTGGTGCAGTATGTTTTGGGATCTGAAACCTGATACCGAGCTATAGTGAGGAGAAGTACGTGGCTTGCATGACCGACATTGCTGCCGTCCGGTGGGCTCTCATGTGCTCTCTCCTGATTGGTGCAGTATGTTTTGGGATCTGAAACCTGATACCGAGCTATAGTGAGGAGAAGTACGTGGCTTGCATGACCGACATTGCTGCCGTCCGGTGGGCTCTCATGTGCTCTCTCCTGATTGGTGCAGTATGTTTTGGGATCTGAAACCTGATACCGAGCTATAGTGAGGAGAAGTACGTGGCCTGCATGACCGACATTGCTGCTGTCCGGTGGGCTCTCATGTGCTCTCTCCTGATTGGTGCAGTATGTTTTGGGATCTGAAACCTGATACCGAGCTATAGTGAGGAGAAGTACGTGGCCTGCATGACCGACATTGCTGCTGTCCGGTGGGCTCTCATGTGCTCTCTCCTGATTGGTGCAGTATGTTTTGGGATCTGAAACCTGAAACCAAGCTCAAGTGAGGAGAAGTATGTGGCTTGCATGACCGACATTGCTGCTGTCCGGTGGGCTCTCATGTGCTCTCTCCTGATTGGTGCAGTATGTTTTGGGATCTGAAACCTGATACCGATCTCAAGTGAGGAGAAGTACGTGGCCTGCATGACCGACATTGCTGCTGTCCGGTGGGCTCTCAGGTGCTCTCTCCTGATTGGTGCAGTATGTTTTGGGATCTGAAACCTGATACCGATCTCAAGTGAGGAGAAGTACGTGGCTTGCATGACCGACATTGCTGCTGTCCGGTGGGCTCTCAGGTGCTCTCTCCTGATTGGTGCAGTATGTTTTGGGATCTGAAACCTGATACCGAGCTATAGTGAGGAGAAGTACGTGGCTTGCATGACCGACATTGCTGCCGTCCGGTGGGCTCTCATGTGCTCTCTCCTGATTGGTGCAGTATGTTTTGGGATCTGAAACCTGAAACCGAGCTCAAGTGAGGAGAAGTATGTGGCTTGCATGACCGACATTGCTGCTGTCCGGTGGGCTCTCATGTGCTCTCTCCTGATTGGTGCAGTATGTTTTGGGATCTGAAACCTGATACCGAGCTATAGTGAGGAGAAGTACGTGGCCTGCATGACCGACATTGCTGCTGTCCGGTGGGCTCTCATGTGCTCTCTCCTGATTGGTGCAGTATGTTTTGGGATCTGAAACCTGATACCGATCTCAAGTGAGGAGAAGTACGTGGCCTGCATGACCGACATTGCTGCTGTCCGGTGGGCTCTCATGTGCTCTCTCCTGATTGGTGCAGTATGTTTTGGGATCTGAAACCTGATACCGAGCTCAAGTGAGGAGAAGTACGTGGCTTGCATGACCGACATTGCTGCCGTCCGGTGGGCTCTCATGTGCTCTCTCCTGATTGGTGCAGTATGTTTTGGGATCTGAAACCTGATACCGAGCTATAGTGAGGAGAAGTACGTGGCCTGCATGACCGACATTGCTGCTGTCCGGTGGGCTCTCATGTGCTCTCTCCTGATTGGTGCAGTATGTTTTGGGATCTGAAACCTGATACCGATCTCAAGTGAGGAGAAGTACGTGGCCTGCATGACCGACATTGCTGCCGTCCGGTGGGCTCTCATGGGCCCTTTCCTGATTAATACAGTGTGTTTTCATTTTCATTTTTCATGTTTTGCCATATTTACCCATGACAAAATTTGCCTGTTTGTTACTTACTAACTTTGTTATGTTTTAGGTATTTCTTGCACCTAAAGATGTGACCAGATTCCAAATACCGGAACATCATGAATTTGTTTGTACTAGTCAGAGATGGAAAATGCTCGCAATAATTTACTAAGTAATAACAAAAACTCACCATAACTAACATTAAATATCTAACAAAGAATATAATAAATGATTGTAAATTAATGAAACAGAATCATTTGAGACTTCCAACATATACTACTGTTTAAGACTCTCTTTTTATTAAGTTTAGTGAAACAACAGTTCAGGGCGCAGCATGCCTTGTCCCCGACTGTTGTGTGTGTGGCACCTCCGGACAACGAAACCGCTCACATTGTTGCCAAGCAATGTACTCATATCTAGAACAAACCAAGGTAGGTGCCACCAACAGCTTAATGAAGCGGCCCTGCACCTTTGACGTCATATTTTTTATCTTAATACATGAGTGATTTGCTTGGAATATTTTTAGTGCTGCACATTTGACGTCATCGTTTGGTTACCGTATTTTTTTATGTCACCTGCCTCTTCCTCATTCTAAATTTCTTGTTGCCAGCTGTGCACGCTTGTGATACATGTCAATCGATGTCTAAATACCCTCGTAATATGTCAGGTATCAACTGTTAATCTTATAATTTTATTTATAAATTAACTGTTAGTTGAGGATTGTATATCCAACGAAAGTGATTGACATGGCTACATTGGTTAATTGGGATAGTTAGGACTAGTTTATTTTTAGTATTAGTATTTTCTAAAGAAGAGTTTTATTAGAATGATAATAATAAAAAAACTCTAATGATCATTAGAGTTTTATTAGAAGAGTTTTAATAAAGAATTTGTTTAGTGTATATTTTTGAAATATTCTTGAAGTATTTTATTTGAATGTGTTATTTACTTGTTTAGTATTTATAATTTGTTTTGTCTACTTATGTTTAAAACATTTTTTCTATGAGTTATATAACAAAATTAAAATCAATGCTTGATTTTTTGTGGTCCCTTCATAAATGTTTGAGTTATGCAAAACATCAAAATTACTTAACAAATAATGGCAGTCTACTACCCGCGCCGGGACCGTCCGTGTCGCTATGATAGGCCTATCAATTCATGTAAATGTTCGTATGCGTGTGTGTCTCAATGTTCGTGTTTGTGTTGTGTAATTTTAACTTTGGACGACTACGAATGCTTTGAAGATGTTGTAATAACAACGAAACATGTCAGCTACGTAGGAGAGTTTAACCTTTCATGGTTGGATGATTGACGGAGGTAAGATTTTTTTTTATTTATTATTATTATTATTTTTTTTAAGAGGTTGGCGGACCTCTTTTTGTCTTACTTTTCCCCGTCCACATAGACTATTAATCTGTGCGTGGATCGTATTAGACAAAGTAAGGGGGTGAGCCGCTACAGTACAAGGTGAAAGGTACTGATAAAAGTTCACTGGCAGAACGCGGATTCGAACCCACGACATCGCTGCCATGGTCCCGAAGTCCCGCGCGCTAACCACTACGCCACCGACTCACCCAGTTTACCATTAATTAAAATATATAATACCTTATACTATAATTTATTGGGGGATCTGGCAACAACTTGTCCTTTCAAATTACAGTTAAAACTAACGATAGTCGAATTATAAATGATAAACATCATTAGGGCCTATTTAATCGCTTTGAAAAATTAAGTTGCATGTTGTTCAAAGTAGATTATTGATTAAAAATTAACTTTATAACAGTGAATTAATGTAAAACTGAAATGTTCTGTAATTCAGTATATTATAGGGATTTCATTTTGAACGAAATCAAAAAATTTTAAATTGCAAAAAAAAAAAACAATGAGGATTTATATATTTATTATAAAGATTTTTTAAATTTAATATATATATTTTAGATAACATTATTAAAAAAAATTAAAAAAAAACTTTAACTTAAAGTTGTTTATGTATAATATTATAAGTATTAAAAAAGGATACATTGGGATGCTAATTAACACTGATTTGATAAACACCAAAATTATAATATAAGTAAATCACTGTGTGTTACAATATTGTAAAATAAATTCATTTAAACTATAAGTTTTTTTTATAATTTGTTTTGGATACATTGTTGGATGTTGTGTCTAGTGGATTACGTAGTTGCCAGCTAATGACCATGGCAACAGTTGGTAATTGGTTAGTGTACCACATTCTCCAGTTATTGGATACCGGACATTACCTTGGCTACATTGTTGGATGTTGTGGCTAGTGGATTACGTAATCGCCAGATAATGACCAGGGCAACAGCTGGTAATTGGTTAATGAACCACATTGTCCAGTTATTGGATACCTGACATTACCTTGGATACATTGTTGGATGTTGTGGCTAGAAGATTACGTAGTCGCCAGCTAATGACCATTCAGCAGCTGGTAATTGGTTAGTGTACCATATTGTTCAGTTATTGGATACCGGACATTACCTTGGCTACATTGTTGGATGTTGTGCCTAGTGGATTACGTAATCGCCAGCTAATGACCAGGACAACAGTTAATAATAGGTTAGTGAGCTACATTGTCCAGTTATTGGATACCGGATATTACCTTGGCTACATTGTTGGATGTTGTGTCTAGTGGATTACGTAATCGCCAGCTAATGACCAGGACAACCGTTATTAATTGGTTAGTGAGCTACATTGTCCAGTTATTGGATACCGGGCATTACCTTGGCTACATTGTTAGATGTTGTGGCTAGTGGATTACGTAGTTGCCAGCTAATGACCATGGCAACAGCTGGTAATTGGTTAGTGAGCTACATTGTCCAGTTATTGGATAACGGGCATTACCTTGGCTACATTGTTGGATGTTGTGGCTAGTGGATTACGTAATCGCCAGCTAATGACCATGGCAACAGCTGGTAATTGGTTAGTGTACCATATTGTTCAGTTATCGGATACCGAACATTACCTTGGCTACATTGTTGGATGTTGTGGTTAGAAGATTACGTAGTGGCCAGCTAATGACCATTCAACAGCTGGTAATTGGTTAGTGTACCACATTGTCCAGTTATTGGATACCTGACATTACCTTGGATACATTGTTGGATGTTGTGGCTAGTGGATTACGTAGTCGCCAGCTAATGACCAGGACAGCAGCTGGTAATTGGTTAGTGAGCCACATTGTCCAGTTATTGGATACCGGACATTACCTTGGCTACATTGTTTGAAGTTGTGGCTAGTGGATTACGCAGTTGCAATCTAATGACCAGGACAGCAGCTGGTAATTGGTTAGTGTACCACATTGTCCAGTTATTGGATACCGGACATTACATTGGCTACATTGTTGGATGTTGTGGCTAGTGGATTACGTAGTCACCAGCTAATGACCAGGACAGCAGCTGGTAATTGGTTAGTGTACCACATTGTCCAGTTATTGGATACCGGACATTACATTGGCTACATCGTTGGATGTTGTGGCTAGTGGATCACGTAGTCACCAGCTAATGACCAGGACAGCAGCTGGTAATTGGTTAGTGTACCACATTGTCCAGTTATTGGCAACCGGACATTACATTGGCTACATCGTTGGATGTTGTGGCTAGTGGATTACGTAGTCACCAGCTAATGACCAGGACAGCAGCTGGTAATTGTTTAGTGTACCACATTGTCCAGTTATTGGATACCGGAAATTACATTGGCTACATCGTTGGATGTTATGGCTAGTGGATTACGTAGTTGCCAGCTAATGACCAGGACAACAGCTGGTAATTGGTTAGTGTACCACATT
The DNA here is from genome assembly GCA_030545055.2 of Neoaliturus tenellus. NCBI lineage: Eukaryota > Metazoa > Arthropoda > Insecta > Hemiptera > Cicadellidae > Neoaliturus > Neoaliturus tenellus. Next base: position 30,770,534 of record CM061534.1, on the reverse strand, counting down.
GTCCAGTTATTGGATACCGGACATTACATTGGCTATATTGTTGGATGTTGTGGCTAGTGGATTACGTAGTCACCAGCTAATGACCAGGACAACAGCTGGTAATAGGTTAGTGTACCACATTGTCCAGTTATTGGATACCGGACATTACATTGGCTACATTGTTGGATGTTGTGGCTTGTAGATTACGTAGTTTACAGCTAATGACCAGGACAACAGCTGGTAATAGGTTAGTGTACCACATTGTCCAGTTATTGGATACCGGACATTACATTGGCTATATTGTTGGATGTTGTGGCTAGTGGATTACGTAGTCACCAGCTAATGACCAGGACAACAGCTGGTAATAGGTTAGTGTACCACATTGTCCAGTTATTGGATACCGGACATTACATTGGCTACATTGTTGGATGTTGTGGCTTGTAGATTACGTAGTTTACAGCTAATGACCAGGACAACAGCTGGTAATAGGTTAGTGTACCACATTTTCCAGTTATTGGATACCGGACATTACATTGGCTACATTGTTGGATGTTGTGGCTTGTAGATTACGTAGTTTACAGCTAATGACCAGGACAACAGTTGGTAATAGGTTAGTGTACCACATTTTCCAGTTATTGGATACCGGACATTACATTGGCTACATTGTTGGATGTTGTGGCTTGTAGATTACGTAGTTTACAGCTAATGACCAGGACAACAGCTGGTAATTGGTTAGTGTACCACATTTTCCAGTTATTGGATACCGGACATTACATTGGCTACATTGTTGGATGTTGTGGCTTGTATAATTACGTAGTTTACAGCTAATGACCAGGACAACAGCTGGTAATAGGTTAGTGTACCACATTTTCCAGTTATTGGATACCGGACATTACATTGGCTACATTGTTGGATGTTGTGGCTTGTAGATTACGTAGTTTACAGCTAATGACCAGGACAACAGTTGGTAATAGGTTAGTGTACCACATTTTCCAGTTATTGGATACCGGACATTACATTGGCTACATTGTTGGATGTTGTGGCTTGTAGATTACGTAGTTTACAGCTAATGACCAGGACAACAGCTGGTAATTGGTTAGTGTACCACATTTTCCAGTTATTGGATACCGGACATTACATTGGCTACATTGTTGGATGTTGTGGCTTGTAGATTACGTAGTTTCCAGCTAATGACCAGGACAACAGTTGGTAATAGGTTAGTGTACCACATTTTCCAGTTATTGGATACCGGACATTACATTGGCTACATTGTTGGATGTTGTGGCTTGTAGATTACGTAGTTTCCAGCTAATGACCAGGACAACAGCTGGTAATAGGTTAGTGTACCACATTTTCCAGTTATTGGATACCGGACATTACATTGGCTACATTGTTGGATGTTGTGGCTAGTGGATTACGTAGTTTACAGCTAATGACCAGGACAACAGTTGGTAATAGGTTAGTGTACCACATTTTCCAGTTATTGGATACCGGACATTACATTGGCTACATTGTTGGATGTTGTGGCTAGTGGATTACGTAGTTTCCAGCTAATGACCAGGACAACAGTTGGTAATAGGTTAGTGTACCACATTTTCCAGTTATTGGATACCGGACATTACATTGGCTACATTGTTGGATGTTGTGGCTTGTAGATTACGTAGTTTCCAGCTAATGACCAGGACAACAGCTGGTAATAGGTTAGTGTACCACATTTTCCAGTTATTGGATACCGGACATTACATTGGCTACATTGTTGGATGTTGTGGCTTGTAGATTACGTAGTTTCCAGCTAATGACCAGGACAACAGTTGGTAATTGGTTAGTGTACCACATTGTCCAGTTATTGGATACTGGACATTACCTTGGCTACATTATTGGATGTTGTGGCTAGTTTATTACGTAGTCGCCAGCTAATGACCAGGACAACAGTTGGTAATTGGTTAGTGAGCCACATTGTCCAGTTATTGGATACAGGACATTACCTTGGCTACATTGTTGGATGTTGTGGCTAGTGGATTAAGTAGTTGCCAGCTAATGACAGGACAACAGCTGGTAATTGGTTAGTAAGCCACATTGTCCAGTTATTGGTTACTGGACATTACCTTGGCTATATTATTGGATGTTGTGGCTAGTGCATTACGTAGTTGCCAGATAATGACCATGGCAACAGTTGGTAATTGGTTAGTGAGCCACATTGTCCAGTTATTGGATACCGGACAGTACCTTGGCTACATTATTGTATGTTGTGGCTAGTGGATTACGTAGTTGCCAGCTAATGACCAGGGCAACAGCTGGTAATTGGTTAGTGAGCCACATTGTCCAGTTATTGAATACCGGACATTACCTTGGCTACATTATTGGATGTTGTGGCTAGTGCATTACGTAGTTGCCAGATAATGACCATGGCAACAGCTGGATATTGGTTAGTGAGCCACATTGTCCAGTTATTGGATACCGGACATTACCTTGGCTACATAATTGGATGTTGTGGCTAGTGGATTACGTAGTTGCCAGATAATAACTAGGGCAACATCTGGTAATTGGTTAGTGAGCTACATTGTCCAGTTATTGGATACCAGACATTACCTTGGCTACATTATTGGATGTTTTGGCTAGTGGATTACGTAGTCGTCAGCTAATGACCAGGGCAACAGCTGGTAATCTGTTAGTGAGCCGTATTTTCCAGCTATTGGATACCGGACATTATATTGGCTACATTATTGGATGTTTTGGCTAGTGGGTTACCTAGTTGCCAGCTAATGACCAGGACAACAGCTGGTAATTGGTTAGTGAGCCACATTGTCCAGTTATTGGATACTGGACATAACCTTGGCTACATTATTAGATGTTGTGGCTAGTGGATTACGTAGTTGCCAGCTAATGACCAGGACAACAGTTGGTAATTGGTTAGTGAGCCACGTTGTCCAGTTATTGGATCCTGGACATTACCTTGGCTACATTGTTGGATGTTGTGGCTAGTGGATTTCGTAGTTGCCAGCTAATGACCATTCAGCAGCTGGTTATTGGTTAGTGAGCTACATTGTCCAGTTATTGGATACCGGACATTACCTTGGCTACATTGTTGGATGTTGTGGCTAGTGGATTACGTAGTTGCCAGCTAATGACCAGGACAACAGCTTGTAATTGGTTAGTGAGCCACATTGTCCAGTTATTGGATACCGGACATTACCTTGGCTACATTATTAGATGTTGTGGCTAGTGGATTACGTAGTTGCCAGCTAATGACCAGGACAACAGTTGGTAATTGGTTAGTGAGCCACATTGTCCAGTTATTGGATACCGGACATTACCTTGGCCACATTGTTGGATGTTGTGGCTAGTGGATTACGTAGTTGCCAGCTAATGACCAGGACAACAGTTGGTAATTGGTTAGTGAGCCACATTGTCCAGTTATTGGATACAGGACATTACCTTGGCTACATTGTTGGATGTTGTGGCTAGTGGATTAAGTAGTTGCCAGCTAATGACAGGACAACAGCTGGTAATTGGTTAGTAAGCCACATTGTCCAGTTATTGGATACCGGACATTACCTTGGCTACATTATTGGATGTTGTGGCTAGTGCATTACGTAGTTGCCAGATAATGACCATGGCAACAGCTGGAAATAGTTTAGTGAGCCCCATTGTCCAGTTATTGGATACCGGACATTACCTTGGCTACATAATTGGATGTTGTGGCTAGTGGATTACGTAGTTGCCAGGTAATAACTAGGGCAACATCTGGTAATTGGTTAGTGAGCTACATTGTCCAGTTATTGAATACCGGACATTACCTTGGCTACATTATTGGATGTTTTGTCTAGTGGATTACGTAGTCGTCAGCTAATGACCAGGGCAACAGCTGGTAATCTGTTAGTGAGCCGTATTGTCCAGCTATTGGATACCGGACATTACCTTGGCTACATTATTGGATGTTGTGCGTAGTGGATTACGTAGTCGTCAGCTAATGACCAATGCCACAGCTGGTAATTGGTTAGTGAGCCATATTGTCCAGTTATTGGATACCGGACATTATATTGGCTACATTATTGGATGTTTTGGCTAGTGGGTTACCTAGTTGCCAGCTAATGAGAAGGCCAACAGCTGGTAATTGGTTAGTGAGCCACATTGTCCAGTTATTGGATACTGGACATAACCTTGGCTACATTATTAGATGTTGTGGCTAGTGGATTACGTAGTTGCCAGCTAATGACCAGGACAACAGTTGGTAATTGGTTAGTGAGCCACGTTGTCCAGTTATTGGATACCGGACATTACCTTGGATACATTGTTGGATGTTGTGGCTAGTGGATTACGTAGTTGCCAGCTAATGACCAGGACAACAGCTTGTAATTGGTTAGTGAGCCACATTGTCCAGTTATTGGATACCGGACATTACCTTGGCTACATTGTTGGATGTTGTGTCTAGTGGATTACGTAGTTGCCAGCTAATGACCAGGACAACAGTTGGTAATTGGTTAGTGAGCCCCATTGTCCAGTTATTGGATACCGGACATTACCTTGGCTACATTATTGTATGTTGTGGCTAGTGGATTACGTAGTTGCCAGCTAATGACCAGGACAACAGCTTGTAATTGGTTAGTGAGCCCCATTGTCCAGTTATTGGATACTGGACATTACCTTGGCTACATTGTTGGATGTTGTGGCTAGTGGATTACGTAGTTGCCAGCTAATGACCAGGACAACAGTTGGTAATTTTTTAGTGAGCCACATTTTCCAGTTATTGTATACCGGACATTACCTTGGCTACATTGTTGGATGTTGTGGCTAGTAGATTACGTAGTTGCCAGATAATGACCAGGGCAACAGCTGGTAATTGGTTAGTAAGCCACATTGTCCAGTTATTGGATACCGGACATTACCTTGGCTACATTATTGGATGTTGTGGCTAGTGCATTACGTAGTCACCAGCTAATGACATGTTAAAACCTTAGGTACTAGGTCGTATTACTTAGGTTCAAGTCTTTATTTTTTGGTCTGTTTTAGGTCTAACGTGTAAAGTGGATAATCTAAGATGTTATGTCGAAGGCCTCAGATTTAACACCTTAAATCGTACAGTTTAGACGTGAGCCTTAGGTCTTGGGTCATACATCTAAGGTCTACATATAAGGTCTACATATAAGGTCTTGCATCTAAGACTTACGGTCCTAAATCTAATGTCTAACGTCGTAGGTGTTAGGATATAGACTAAGGCCTTATGTGTTAACTTATAGTGCTTAGGTTGTTATTATCATGTAAAGATTATTGTAACGTAACGGGTTTCCCTTTGGAATAAATAAATATGTGTCAATTCATATTGCTAAGGCACAGATCATAAGTCTTACGTAGAAGGATATGGTATTAGATCATAGGTCAAAGATTTTAAGTCTTACGTCTTTGGTTTCAAATTTTGTGTCTTAACTATAATACCTTTGGTCTTAAAGCTTGGGTCTATGGAGTTGAGCCTTAGGTCTAATATATATGGTCTTTGGACAAAGGAGTGCAGACTTAGGTTTAGATCCTAGATATAACACATTAGATCCAAAAATATAGCTAATAGGTCTTATTAATAGCCATAGATTTAAAGCCATGGTGGCCTAGTGGTTAGCATTCAGGCGCAACACCCAGGACGGCCGGGTTTGATTCCACGGATGTCCACTTAATTTCATCCCAACGTGTTCACTCACGTGGTGAAGGTTGCGCCAAACGGCAGCAATCTTGAATACGTAGTGGTTCTCACCAAACGGCAGCCATCTCGAATACGTAGTGGTTCTCACCAAACGGCAGCCATCTCGAATACGTAGTGGTTCTCACCAAACGGCAGCCATCTTGAATACGTAGTGGTTCTCACCAAACGGTAGCTATCTTGAATACGTAGTGGTTCTCACCAAACGGCAGCCATCTCGAATACGTAGTGGTTCTCACCAAACGGCAGCCATCTTGAATACGTAGTGGTTCTCACCAAACGGCAGCCATCTCGAATACGTAGTGGTTCTCACCAAACGGTAGCCATCATTAGGCATAGTTAGGGCTCCCGCCAATTGGTAGCCATCTTGACTTGCGTGGTCAAACACGTGGCTAAAGTAAGGTTAGAAAATGTCCCAAGAACGTGGTAGAAAATTTTTGGTCACGTGACACATTCACCATATTATAATTTATTCCCATTAAGATCCCATGTTAATAAACAAGCACCCTACATAACTACTACCCATAAGAGCCCATATCAATCCCTCAATTACTCGCCTAACTACTTTAACGTTACTAAAATATAAAATGATAAAGCCAGGGGATACAGTGATTTATATTTCTTAATGGTTTTTGAATTAATATAATATATAACATTTTTGTTTATTATACTTCTTTTACAGTATTTTCAAAAACATTTTAGTTAATCAAATCGTGATACTGTTGTATTTTTAATTTATTGTTTCCATACATTGTTTAGTTAGTTTATAAATAAATAAATCTATCATTAAATAATATTATAATTGAAAATGAGTGTTAAGAAATGAAACAAATACATTTTAAGAAACAGGATATATTGCAATTTTGTGTAGTTAACTACATTAAATAAACAAACTTCAATATTTTTGCAGTGAACATAAGGTGTGTGTTAAACTGGAATATAACCGTTCAACCTGACCTTTTGAAAGCTGTTAGAGAGAAAACTACCGGATTTTTGAACTGCAAATCTGAGAGGAATCACGAGTATGGAACAGCCGACTAAACTGGGCTCTGAGCTGAAATGCGTGTTTTATATTTCACTTTGATCTCTCACATTTTTGTTGTTGTACCATAACTTTTATTTTTCATCCGTAAGTTATAGAGTAATCAATTAATCTATCTATATATATAATTCCGTAAGCGAATCGGTCCCCACGAAATATCTCGAGTTAGAAGAAAGATAGGGTAACTTATGATGGTTCATTTTAAAGCTTGAGGGCCAAGGACGCAAGGAAAAATACCAGAATTATCAAAAGTTACCTGTGCTTCGCCCCATTGGACCTTGAAGTTCCAATGTTAATGTAATGGGAAGATGAATTTCAGATCTTTACTTATGATTAAGCAGATGTTCAAGTATTTTATCATAAACTCAGCTGGTTATTTAGCAGATATTTTGAGTTAAGATAACCGTATGGTTATAACTTTTTAAAATTGGCAATGAACAATAAAAAGGAGAACACTAATGGTCATAAAACGATTATGGATCCACAGGAGATTTCATTTTCGTGAACCCATATATGTCATTAATGAAACAAGAGTGGAATGATTTTGTGTGCTGAATATACCAAAGTTAAAATTGGCTTGGACGTGGCATGGTTGATATAATTATTGACTTTACTCAGTGAATGTAGTTTAGTTATTATTTTACTGCTTTATATATTGGCTATTTAGTAGTTAGAGTTTAAGAGTTGAATCGTTTTGTTAAGTGTTTGTTTATTCTCGACTGAAGCATTTTATGTAAACTACTAACATTGGGTAACCTCCGTATGAGGAATATTTAGTTTTATCCATTCTCTGCTTCTTCCTTTACGTAGGTCGTAGGGAAACAATAAATGCCTGTTAATCCATAAAGACGGGGAGCTTTTCATGTAAATGATAGTGTGCGAAAACAAACAATATCGATCAGTGTTCTATACTTCATTGACGAAAAGACAAAATAGACTAAAATCAAAGTACAAGTGAAGGGACGTTGGTGGCTTGGAGGCACAGGGGCATGGGGGCACAAGGATGAGGGACGGTGGAAATGCCTGCACGGGACTGTGTGGAACACAGGGGGTTCGGGGATGTGGGGGCCCGAAGGGTGTCGGTGGCACTGGAGACAGGGGGGCATTAGGGGCACTTTTGAGGCATGGGGAACATAGGGACACAGTGAGGAACGGCGAGCATGAGGGCACGGGAGCATGGAGGGTACGGGGGTGTGGGGGCATAGGTCAGGAGGCATTGGGATAAACTGGGGCACGTTGCGGCAGGGGGTGCGGGGGCACAAGGAGCACTAGGGGCGTCGATGGCAAAAGGGGTACATGTCACGGGGGGCACGGGGGTAATGGGGACACGGAAACATAGGGGCCACGGGGGCACGTGGCTGCGTAAGGGTGGGAAGGCATAATGGTCGCTAGGGGCGTCGGTGACATGTGGAATGGGGGCACATTGGCGTTGGAGCACAGTGGAGGCTTGGGAAACATAGAGGCCATGGGGACCATGGGGAAGAAGGATAGGCATGTGGGCATGTGAGTACCGTGGGTGTGGGGGCATGGAGGCAAGAGGATTGTCGGGGGCACTAGGGGTTAGGGGGGCATGGGGATATAGAGGGAATGGGGAGAAATGGTGGGAATGGGGGCAAAGAGGTATGGGGGCATGGGAATGGGGGCACAAGGGGTACTAGAAATGTCGGTGGCACGGAAGGTATAGTTGGGCATGGTGGGACATTGGGGAGAATTGATGAACTTAGAGAGCGCGGGGCCATGGGGAAGAACTGAGGGCGTGTGAGCACAGGAGAATAGGGGCACATGGGCATCAGGGGGCAAAGGGGGTTCAGGAAACATGGGTCAGGAGAGGTAAACGGGGGCACGTGGAGGCAGGGGTTTACGGCAAGTGTGCGGGAGGGAATGGGTGGCTCAGGGGTTCAGGGAGAATTAGTGTATCTCATCATGAACATGTTTAAAGTTAACTATTTTTACCGCGTTTGGTAGTATAATAGTGCAATAATTTTTCTTTTTTTCCATGAAATAGACTGCTGTATTTTAGTACAGGGGATATTTATTGGTAAATTACTGATTTTATACCACCAAAAAGTTTCGTCAAGATTAGTAAATATTTAATTTGAAAATTTAAACGTGTAAATTCACACTACAATTTGAGAAAAATACAGTAATACTGCAATCAGGTAATAAATCCAAACTTATTTTTGGAGACATCACCATTTTGATTTTTAGGGGCCTTTGCCCCTATAAGCCACTAGTATATATATATAATTCCGTAAGCAAATCGGTCCCCATGAAATATCTCGAGTTAGAAGAAAGATAGGGCAACGTATGATGGCTCATTTAAAAGCTTGAGGTCCAAGGACGCAAGGAAAAATGCCAGAATTGTCAAAAGTTACGTGGGCTTCGCCCCAATGGACCTTGAAGTTCCAATGTTAATCTAATGGGAAGAAGATTTTTATATCTACACGTGTAATTAAGCAGATGTTCAAAGTGTTTTATCATAAACTCAGCTGTTTATTGAGCAGAGATTTTGATTTGAGTTAAGATAACCGCATAGTTGTAACTTTTTAAAATTGCATTGCACTATAAAAAAGGAGAACACTATACTCATGAACGGATTACGGATCCTCAGGAGATTTCATCTTCGTGGCCCCTTATATGTCATTAATCAAACAGGAGTAGAATTATTGGTATATTCACCATTACAAAATTAAAAAATAAATCAATTAAAGTGGTTTAGACGTGTCAAGGTTGATAAAATGGTTAATTGTCTTTACTCAGTGAATGTTTGAGTTATTGCATTACTGCTTTATATATTGGCTATTCAGTAGATAGAGTTGAAGAGTTGAATTGTTTTAATGTGTGTTTGTTTATTTTCGACTGAATCATTATATATGTAAACTACTAACAGTGGATAACCTCCGTATGAGGAATATTTTGTTTAGGTTTTATCCATTCTCTACTTTTTCCTTTACGTAGGTCGTTGGGAAACAATAAAAGCCCGTTAATCCATAAAGACGGGGAGATTTTCATGTAAATGATAGTGTGCTAAAACTAACAATGTATCAATCACTGTTCAACTTCATTGATGAACAGACAAAAATATACTAAAATCAAAGTAAGGGGGATCGACAGTGGTACGCAGGGTAAGGGGGCATGGGGGCACGGGGGAGACATGGGGGAAACAGGGGAAACGGCGCTCCGTTTGCGCCCCTGTGCGGCGGGGGCACAGGAGGGCACGGAGGTACGGGAAGAGACGGCGGGGATGGCAGCACGGGACCATGGTGAATACAGGGTGTTTGGGGATATGGGGGCACGAGGGGCGTCGGTGGCACTGGTGAAAGGGGGGCATAAGGGGCACGGTGGAGGCGAGGGCAACCTAGCACAGTGACGAGCATGAGGGCACGAAAGCCTGGAGAGCACGGGGGTGCGGGGGCATAGTGGGCGGGGGCACTCTGGGGAGGCATAAGGGTGCACTGTGGCATGTGGAGGTGGTGTTGCGGGGGCACAAGGAGCACTAGGGGCGTCGGTGGCAAAAGGAGTAGATGGGCATGGGGGCACGGTTACCACGGAGTGCAACGTCGGGCATGGGGTTTCGAAAACATAGGATGCCCGTTGGCACGTGGCGGGAGTGGGAAGGCACAATGGGCACTAGAGGTGTCAGTGGCACGAGGCACGGGGGCAGATGGGGGCCGGTGGAGGCTTGGGGGACATGGAGGGCATGGGGACCACGGGGAAGAACGGTGGACATGTAGGTACAGGAGTAAAACGTGGGAGCGGGGGCACGGGGGCACGAGGGTTATCGGGGACACTTTGGTAAAGGGGGCATGGGGAAAGGATGCACAGGGGGCAATGGTGGGCATGGGGCACGGGAGTATGGGGGCATGGAAATGGGGTATAAAGGGAAATACTCGGGCCCTGGTTACATAGGGGGTACAGGAAACACGGGTTTGGAGAGGTGAACGGGAGCACAGGGGTCCAGGGTGAAGGAGTGTACAGTATTAATGGGATTATGTTGTATTGAACTATTTTATTTACTTGAGTTTCAAACTCATCTAGAACATGTGTAAGGTTTAAACTATTTTTACCGCTTTCAGTAGTATATTATAAACTATAGTTTTTTATAGTTCAATAATTTTTCTTTTTTTCCACAAAATAGAAGAATGTATCTTAATACAGGTGAAAATTGGTAAATTACTTATTTGATACTGCCAAAAAGTTTCATCAAGATTAGGAAATATTTTATTAGAGAACCCCAACGTGTAAATTCATACTACAGATTGAGAAAAATACAGTAGTACTGCAAGGAGGTGATAAATTGAAACTTACTTTTGGAGACATTCCCATTATGATTTTTAGGGGCCTTTGCCCCTACACTCCACTAGTTTTATATAATTTAATAGAACATGAGTACATGAATAAAAAAATTAGATATAAAACGTCTTCTTCTAAGTGGGATTTCCATCTTCTCGAAAGAAAGAGTATTATAGTCTTTATCGGTAAGATTAAAGAGACCCGAACATGCCATCATTATACAGGCCTTGGCGTGTGTTAGATATATCCGAGAAAGTTCTGGAAAAGTTGATTCTTTACCATCTGAACTCTACCGTGCACACTGCCAGGAATATGTCTCCCTGAATCTTGATAGTATGGCCTTAGAGAGGGGTGATCTACCATTCATGCAGTTGCAGTGAAAAGAGCAGAGAGCTGCAACAATTTCTCTTGAAACATATTGATTATTTTTTCAATTGATGTTTTTATTTTATATGCCAATGACTCATCGCATATAGAAAAACTCATCGCTTTGGTGAGAACTCATCGCTGCACGAAATTTCGAGCTTGCGTATCTGAAGCTGAATCAAGTCATGCCCCGTTGTCATCAAATAATTGGTTCCTACGGGCTGTCTCCCACTTGAGCAAGACAGAGTATGTGATCCTCCCAAAGAAGGGGATAGCAAGCTCATGGCCAATTTATTATATCCTTTGTCAAACAGGAGAAGTCTGATGATGTCCACATTCCAGTCTGTGTTAAGAATGGATCCATAGGGTGAGGAGATGCTCTCATTAGGGGATTATACCGGATGAGTTTAGCTCGAGTACAGCTTAAAACATATCTTATGGTTACATTTGCTATCGCAGAAGCCGAAGCTTCCAACGCTCACAGAATAACATTCCGATCGCAGAGCCAACGCTGGGTGGAACGGCTTCATAGTGAGTTGTATCTACATGGTGATCTGGACTGCTCCCTGACTGAATTATTGCCTGATCATGGCTATTTTCAGTCATACAGTTTTCAGAGGCATTTTTAACGTTTTTACGGGGAACGGCCTAAACGCCAGTTACTTTCTAACATCGACCAGTTGTTAGAAAGTATCATTAATTAATACCCCAGTGACAAATGGAAACTTGGTTCGGAATCGACCTTTGAAGCTACAAATTTTTTCTCAGGATCAAACCAGGAAACTTTTGATTCAAAGGCGAACACTATAACCACTCGGGTGCCTAGCTAGTTCAGACAGGACAGTTTTATCGGAATGCTAAATTCATTGGTTGGCCGGTTGGGCGTTTGCAATGACGTGAGACTCTTTCTTTTTTACCCTGGTAACAGCTACCCCTGGAGGCCAAACGATATTTTCGGATTCTGTTGGTGGTTGATGTTGGTGGCCAGGATGCACTTTGGTCAGTACAATTAAGGGCTTTTCGCTTTTCGTCAAGAGCGTACTCCAACCTAAAAAAAAAAAAAAAAAAACATTCCGTTTTGACCACTTGGATTCTGGTCCAAGAAAACTGGTTGAATAAGACCGCTGTTTAGATTTTTGTAAAATAATCTTCTGATCCGGATCCAAGCATAAAGTGCGAAAGTAAAAGTACGCCATTGTAATGCGAAGGTTCTATGGTTCGTAGGCTACTATATTTTCTTGTAGAAGACCCACACTACACATTTGTCACATAGTTGCGTAAAAGGCGTACTTTCGCCTCTCTCTCTCTCTCTCTCTCTCTCTCTCTCTCTCTCTCTCTCTCTCTCTCTCTCTCTCTCTCTCTCTCTCTCTCTCTCTCTTGCTCTCTCTCTTTCTCTCTCTAATAAAAATTTGTTACGTACTTACTAGACATTGTGTGTTACAACTATACGTATTTTACTAAAAATTAATTAAATACAGAACGAAACTTAAAAGATACCTACATGTACCAACATTTATCAACTATAGGCTATATCAAAATGTAATGTATATTTAATAAAATGTTATAGACGTCTTTAAAACCAATAATTTCTATCCTTATAGGCCTCTATGTTATCAATGTTTGATTTTAAATAGCATCTTGTAGTAAAAACTATTTATTTAGGGGTGTAAGATTAATGTTTAAGAAACTACACCTAAGGAAACTAAAAAGATAATAATTGAATAAATGTACTGACCAATTCATAAAGAAACAAGCCATATTTACTTTGAAATTTTTAACATGATCAAACAATAAAAAGCTAGAATACATGTTTAGTCAAATAATAAAAAATAATAGGTATCCCAAAATCAAAAAGTATTGGTTCAACTGAACATGTGCTATAGTAGAAGCTGTAATTTTACACTGGCAAGTTATAGTAATGATTACCATCGTTATTTTGTGTAGTGTTCCAAACGTTTTACCTGAATCTCAAAAAGCAAAACAACGGAAAATGATGAATTATTCCTTCAGCTGCAACGTTGGGTAGATTATTTTTGCGTTACAAATTAGAAATGACGTTTTACCGAATAGTCACTAAGCTTCTTTTAGTTTATAGTTAATACCCCATACACTATATTCTATTGAATACCTACTAGAAAATGCATATTTTACTAAGAAAATATTATAAGCAGAGAATGTAACTATTTGTTTTCAATACTTTAGTCAAATTTGAATACAATATACTATTTGAATACAAATAGCTAGAATACAATTTACTTGGTAAAATTTCAGTTAGTTTTGGTGAAACAGTAATAATTTAAAATTACTAAATTGCTGTGAGAAAAACGTATGCAATAGACTTTCATACGGGAGATGAATTACAAGTCTTGTAAGTAAGTTTCAGTCGACACACAACATACATTTGCATACGACCCCAGGCCGTTGCTTTATGTTGTGGCCTTCAGTAGAAATTGGAAAGAGTCTTTTGATCAAGCGAGATCTTCTAAACCTCCTTGCACCTCAGTGCGGATAAAGAGATTGAGTGCGAGCAATGCTTTCGTTCGAAAAGCACCGGGACTTTGTCGTTGTTTTTGTATATTTACATAGCTCACAAATAAGAAATGTAAGGTATAAGCTACCATTAAGAATTTTGTCTACACAAGTAAACAATTAAAAATATCCTGAATATATTTATAAGTTTCTATATCATGTAGGATTTTATTTTCATTAGTTATCTATAAACGTGATGGGGAGGAAAACAAATATACATATTCCCCAGAGATTATAATGAATTTGGGCGTGTTAAATGAAAGTCATTAATTGACATTTTTAAACAAAAAATATGGAGAAAAATTTGATAAATATAGTTAGTAGTCTAATGTAAATATTCGCATTCAAGTTTCATAAAATTACGAAGTGCGACATTTTTGTAAACTGTTTTGCTTGCAATTAACAAAAGGTAGTACACTGAAAGAGTAGGCAATTTTAAAATTATTTAATCGTAATGTTAGTTATCTTTATTATTGCCTAGAACAGGGATTCGCAACAAAATTTGTCCAAGGGCCCAGTCATCTAGTCACTATAACGACAAGGACCCCCCCCAAATTCTTAAACTCTAAGTTACTAATGTTCTCATCCCCCTCTTAATTATAATGAGCTTACGATGGTCGGTGTGTTGCCATATCACAGTGCCAAATTCATGAAAAGAGTCAAAATAAAAGAGTTTGTTTTATTTTTAATTGTTTTAGGAATTAAGGTTGCCATTTGAGAAAAAAGTTGGATCTTAAAATTTGCGTTCAGTTTTACCTGTATTATTATTGTTCAAAATATGTGAGAAACAAGTAAACAGTCATATTATAAAATTCACAGTTTTTTTGTGGAAATAAAAGAGTGCCTCCATCATTACATTCCGTATCAAATGCATTATTTTCTTCATCTGTGGGCCTATCAAACGAACAATCCATTTTTTAACTGCCGCGTGTGTACTGTAAATTTCTACGAAAAAGAAAACTTTAAATGCATAAACTGTTTTATAAAACTGCTGGAATTAAAATACTTAATCACCAGCGTAATAAGTGATTGAGATTGAGAGCAGTATGATTGAGAAGTTCTCCAAGTATTCCTATCCATAATAGTTTGTTCTATAATGAAATTAAAATTGGCCTAGTAATGACAAAAAGTGAATGAGATACTCGAAAATTCATAATGCCCAAACGGTCAATAGAAAGAACCATCATATTTTTTAGGCTATCATGTAAAACACTTCACTATAGATGAATTGAGGCCAGTATATTACTATAACTTAGTCTGTATCAGCAGTTAAAATATTGTCACCCCAAGCTCATTACTGATTTCTTGCATTTACCGATTGCATCGTGTACCAATTTATCATGCCTATGTAAACAACACAGTCTGCTACGGCACTAAAACACTAATACATCAAAAATAATTAGCCGACTGGCTAAAATGCGATTTGAGTTGGCTCACTTGTCGGCTGCAAGCAGGCTGCGTGCGCATTCTATAGTCAGGCATTTAGGCATAAAACAAAACTATTCGGCCATCTAGTTTCATTGGCGGCGCTACAGTTTGCTAGCATTGGTTGTTGAATAAAGCCAGATGCAAAATTTATCATTCGCTAAAGCGCTCAGAAAGCTGAAAAACTTAAACTTGTTATCTAATGAACAAATATATATATCTCATCACATTACATCGCTATCACCTCACTTCTAAACGAGACAGCTGTTTTCTCGGCCTAGACCACCAAAATTTTCCTGCCTAGGCCGGAAATGGGTAGCCCCCCTACGGTAGCAAAAGAAATCTAGAATATAATAAGGAAGGTGACAAAAACAACAACAAATAACAAATCAGGGACGTAGTCGGTGGTTCAGCTGATAGCAATTGTAAAATATATATGACGTACATGAAAAATGGTGCTTTTCCCTTGGAATCAACTGTAGTTTGTCACCTCCTGTTAGAGTATTCTAATTGCGGTGGTCTTAGATGATGTGAAGGGTTTGCCTAGCAACAGAAACACAAGCAGTACATCTCGCTAGGCTAGTTGAGGTTATGGTTCATTGGTTATGAACGAAAAATATATTTTTCCTATCACTGCATGGAAACAATCGCATTGCTACACCTGTAACCCCAATGCTAAACAGTTCATATCCGGTTTCCGTTTCTTTCCCGCTCTAGAGCGGCAATGATTCTTTACCGCACGCTAGATCATACAGCAATTTTAAGTCAGCTGTTATTACAAGCCATGCTACAGCTGTTATTTGTTGTTGTCGTTTAGTAATTGCTTCTTTTTTAGTTTGAGGTTATGTTTGTTAGTTAACAGTGTGTTCCAACAGAAACAAATCAAAAGTAATCTAAATGACATTTTGTATACAGTAAAACATGCAATCTGTAGCAATTATGTTAGTAGGAAAAATCTTGTGTTTATTACGAGCGTAAATAGTCATTGCCGCTCTCGCATTGTTTGGCCGCACTCAGCTGACGCTTTGTGCGGTCATCTACAACTCTCGAGTGGCAATGACGTACTTTACGCTCTTATTACACAAATAGCTATTTTCACTTGTTTAGAATATTTATTGAATTGTGTAGTATGATGAAAACCATCGTTCGTAACTCGCCATAAACTCTCGACTTGGTCTCGAACTTGAAACACGATCTCGAGGCCGGCAAAACCACATTTTCAGCACTTGTAACAAAATGTACTAAGTTATTTATTCCAATTTTTAACTATATCTTGCGGACCCCCAGGGGTCCGCGGACCACCTGTAGGGAACCACTGACCTAGAATATTGTACCTGTCACTTTTCGTAGGTACCAATTCGGAAATGTGGTACTCTGGATTTAATTTGAAAATTTTAAGCCAAACAGTTGGACACTGTTTTAATTACCGTAGCCTTCGGTTGTAATACACTAACACCTCTCAAAGACATACATTGTAATTTCCAAGGAAACTCTTGACATTTGAGTGACGACAATTTTTATTGAATTCAAAATTAAATCAATTACATCCTTGTTATTTCATTTATATGTGCGAGTGTGTGCAAATTAATTTTAAGACTATTTGATCACATCTGTTTGAAATGTTATAGACTCTAAATACAATTACTGTATGATTACTGTATCAGTAAATATATAGAAAGATCTTACTCGCTTAAGATGACTTTATTTACACTGTTCCCCAATTCTCGGAATTTATCCCGTACCTGGAGCTCGTTATTTCAACGAGCAGGATTTTCAAGTGGGAAAACAGTTACAAAAGTGAAAAAAATTAGCTGAGTTTAAAAGTAACAGACACTCATTTTTTGTTTTTTTTTTTTCCAGCACTAGTGCCAACCAGGCAAAACTAATTTATCTAATGTAACTAACTTAAACTACCTCTTTTATGTAATGATACTATATAATGTAAATATCTTTTTGTAAAATAAAAGTTTTAAAATAATGAAAATTATTTCCTTGTAATCAGTACAATATCAATGCAATTTTGTCAAATTGAAGATAAACGTCAAAGTGGACGTAATAATGGTGTTATTACTGATGTAGAAATTCGGTTTTTCCACCGCTTTAGCTTGTTGGACCAACGGAGGAAGTGTTGACAACTGGTATAGTTAAAAACCAAAACATAAAATGACTAAACCAACAATTACGACATAAGATTTAGCCTTCAGACATGCATACAAAACAATATTTTTTCTATATGGCTTAGTTCATTATTATTTTTAATAATCGTAACAAAGTTAAGGATAAAACCCTTGTTAGAATATATGTTGTAAAGTTCAATAATCTCAATTAATTATTACTGCTCTAAAACATGTGGAGCAACAGCTTCTCACGCGTGCATGATTAATGTTATGTTTATAGTTTAGTTTTTAGCTTGTTCTCCTTGTGTAAGATTAGTTCCTATGTAAGTCAATACATGTTACGATGACAATGATGTGTTTGTATTTATTAGTGATAATGAAGTGCCTTGTCAGTTACTTCACATAACAGACGTCAGTATTGATGACAGCTGACAACACAATAGCAACTGTAATGTTGCCGAGTCAATTAATTATAAACTGTCAGTCGCCTGCTGTCGACTCTCACATATAATTTGATACAGGTCCGAAGAACTATACTCTGTGTAGGAAGTATAATTATTTTGAGTACTCCAGAGAGTTACTTTTACGATACCAACGAACGGTTCAACCGTTGTATTGCTACCAACCGACGACGCTCAGTGCTACATTTCATGATTTAGCCTATATACGAGTGGCAACGTTCATCATCGGACCCAATGATGAACGTTAGTAATTGTTCCAGAGTCAACTCCCCCAGGGATGGCCCTGGCAACCTAATTGTAAATCACTGCAAATTGTTATTTGAACACATAACTTATATCCTCTCTGTTACTCAAATTTATATTACTTGCCTCATGAAAATTAAAATTAAAAAGTAAAAATGAAATGTGTAACTAGGAGATAACTACGTATAGGTATTACATAAAATGAAATATAACTATGGGTTGAGTATTTTTTTATTATTTTTGGTTCCAACATAAACTTGATTCAATATATTAATAAGTTGGTGTTATAAATTATTGTTAATTTCTTAATCATTTTATTTTTATCGTAAATGAAAATTCAATTACTTTGTTATAAATTTATGCTGGAAAATAACATATTAACAAATACCCCCCGTCGCAGCAGACCTGCGTACTCAGCGAATTTCCAAATTAGTAATATTAATTTTAATCAGATAAACCTGTAAACAAAGTATCTTCACATGCCCATAAATAGGGAAATAAATTCTCCTTATGATAAATAGGGAAAGAGTATGCAGGTATGCTGCCATGGGGAGCACTAAAAGTAGGTTTTTAGCTTAAAAACATAATTATCTCGACCATATGAAGCCATATACTAAGTTTCATTAATATCTGTCCATTGCTAAAGGAGTTTGCCTATTCTCCATATGATTAACATGGGAAAGGAGTATGCAGGTTTGCTGCTATGATAATCACAAAAACCAAGATTTTTTTACAATAAATGGATTAATCTCAACCAAATGAAGCTGAATACCAAGTTTCAACCAAAAATATTGGTTAATAATTGAAATATTAGCACATCCTTATTCTCCATAAGATTAACATAGGAGCCCCAAAATACAATGTACTGTCTTTAGACTTTGTAATATCTCGGTAACCATTGGAGATAGAGCAAAGCTTCAAAATACTAAATTGTGTGTTTTTTTTAGCTGATCCAATGGTCAAAATAAAAATTTAAAATTTTCAAAAATTACATATGAAAGGTTCAAAAAACCCATTTTTGGGGTACAAAACCCCCAAAAACTACCCCTTCCGGTAGGTCGATATGTCTGGTTTACGAACTCATCCGAATAAACGTAGGATTACACATCTCTACCAAATTTGGTGTCGATCGGACCTTTTTTACGAGAGTTATCGTGTCTAGGGACACATACATACATATATATATACATATATACATATATATATATATATATATATATATATATATATATATATATATATATATATATATAAATTTTAATGACTATTACTTTTGGTCCCTGGGCACCTAAAAACGAAAAAGTAACATGGTCCCGGGCTTAGGTCTTACCATGAGACCTACGGTAATAGCTTATTCCCTATGGGAAATTCGCTAATAAATGTGTTTTTTTTTTCTAAAATATTATCATACTAATTGTTTCACAATAGTATAAATGATTTATTAAATTTGAGTTTATATTAAAAAAAAAAAAAAAAATTTACAATTACCACTAAAATTTATGAAATGTAATTTATAATGAATCATTATTTAATTTAAACAATCCGAAAAACCAAACATTTTTATTAGTTGATTTTTAACTATTAAATAGTCATATCAGATATTTGTATTTTATGAATAACCGTAGTAAAATATTTAGAAGCAATCATACAACATGTTGAATGGTTTTGATTCAACGTTAATATCGCAAAGTGGCATATCACGGCGCGGGGTGAGTGATGCAGCGATGATTCAGCATGTATTATGCTGATTATGTGACGAGCGATCAGCACGGAATCAGCGTGGAACGCCGAGGCTGATGTCATTCTCATACACGGTGACACGGTTGGCACTCAACGGTTTTACTATTTATTAAAATGTTTCAAGTTAAAATGTTTGAAGGAGATTTAAATGACTGCAAGAACATAATATACTAAACGTGTGTGTTTTATTAAACAATCAACTGTATATTTTACAACAAGAAATATAATTTAAAATGTTCACCTACGATTATGACAATTGTGTTGAAAAAATATAAATATACTTATTAATATTTTTTCAAACCTTGTTTGAAACATCCACGGTTAATAAATCACATGCTATTTTGTAGAACAAAATAAAACGTTATCATATTTCCGTTTTGTCTCACTTCTATATTAAACAGTTATAACCTATATGAAGAGGAACTCAGAGGTTATTAAAAATGCCTTTATAAACTGCAGTCCACCTGCAGTCAGCTAATGAAAAAGCAGTAATATTAATCCACAAGTGGGATTGCAGACATGATAAATCCTGGGCCAAACAATCCTCAACGGCTTGATCTGCCTTGTAATGCAGGTACAACTCGTCAATGCAGTGTTTACACCTTACCCGCAACTTTTTGAATAGCGTTTTCGAATTGTTTGCGTTGTTTCACAACTTATTTAGGCTAAGCTTTCATCAATGTTTTACTTGCAATAACTAGTTTGGCGACTTAATGACTATCGACATCTTTTTGTACCTAATGGTAATAAATTTGAACATTTGTCTTATCTTGTTAAATATTTTATTTGAAATTCGGTTTTAAGCATGATGTATTTTTGTGGACACTGGAAAATGGACTTTATTTAGAAAAGAATCAAAAGTTCCATCTCGTAAACCTCATCATCATTATTCGTTGCTCTTGCGTGTGAGAAGTCGGATGTTTTGCTTGATAAGTGTCATGTTTTATTAATTTACTAGCTGTTCACTTGATCTTCGTACAGAATGTATGTGTTTACTTTATTCAAGAAGTATAAAAATCCTTTCACAAAACTCAAGATGACAGCTACAGTTAATTTCTTCACTGTATCTAAAATTCTAGTTATTGTTATTATATTTTTAGCATCTAGCAGCTAGATTTTTCACAAACACTTTTTATGTCTTTGGTATTTTCTAAAGAAATGTAGTTAATTAGCGGTTGCTTTAGAAAATATTCCTATTGTTTTCAATGTTTTAGTAATTTGGTTAAATACTTAACATTATTATAGTGATTAACTTTTCTAGTTCTGTGAATATAACATTACTCATAGAAGGTGAAATCATAATTCATAATAAAAATTAACTTTGAAAAAAAAAAAATAATTTGTTTTAAATTTTCAAAGGTTGTACTCTTTACAAAGGAATAGCAATCAATCAAAATGAAGAATATTACAGTTATTTTTATGAAATATAATATTAAAATCTTGATTAGATGTGACAATAACTAAATCAAACATGATGATTTTAACTTTTTCCTTAATAAAAATAACCTAATTAGGATAAAAATATGTGTATATATGCAGTTAAAAGGTATTAGTTAAACTTCCAATACCTAACCTAAGTAAAAAATCACAATGCCTGCCAGTAATATAGACAAGTCACTGTATTAGTGTAGTTGTGTAGTTCATTTAAGAAGTTAGATTTACTTTTTTACCAAAACACATCCCCATCAAACCCATGAAAAGTCATTTTATTCTAAATAACAATAACAAAACAATTATTTATTAACAATTAATATTAAATTATTTATTAACAACTAATTATATTATAAACAATTAATAACATAAACAATTAATTTTATTATTTATTTTAATTATTATTTTAGTTATAGAAGAGCTGTCTTATAAAAAAATCTAAGTAACAAGAATGTGATTTGATTTTAACCCTAATTAGATGTATTAGTGTATTATAATACATCAACGTTAACTGGGCAAGCGCATTTTTTTTATTTTGGTAAATTAACTAATCGATATTAAATTGATGCTGCCAGGATTGTCGAAAAAACTGTTTCACACACAAGAAACCAAAGCTCGAGATCGAATTAATTAATTTTTAAAACAATTTAGAGGATTTTCTCTTTGTCAGTCAGTGTTTTATAATATCTTGCATTTTCCATCTTCCGATGATATGTTTTGAAATTATTGAAACATTGAAGAACAAAAAATGATTAACTCTCAAATAAGGTTTCAATATGCGGGGCCCGACATGAAGAGGGTATCCCTCTGACGCTGCAGATTGCGTGTTGTAAAGGTTTCATCCGACGCTCGAAATTAAAACATGATTGAATCATGTTTGTCCAAAATGAAAACATATCAATTATTATATCTTTTCGTAGTATCAATCTTCATAACTCCATAAGGGTTTCGTCTGTTACACCCCTTTCTATCTCGATCTACTACTTATCCAATTTTTAAGAATGATGTGTAATTTTAAAGCTTATGATGTAGCGAAAAGGTCATTTCTGGAGGTAATTACCAGCAGATGAATTTTGAAGTCAGATTGTAAACAAAAATACATCACCTTTGACTGCAAAATCATCATAAATATTGTTTGAAAAGTCATTTAACGCCTTTGAATTGGACTGAAGGCGAGTTTTTCACAAAATATTACATGACCTTGAGTTGCTCTCGAGAGGACGATGTACCGAAGGACGGGTTGACGAATTATTAATGATGAACTTCGCTAGAAATCAGTCCGCAATTTTTGTTTTGTAAGTCACTAACAGGGTTTGGGAGCCGATGTAAATTACTGTGGTAAACAATAACACGTGTTCTGGAAATTTTAAGCAAATATTCATCTACACGATAATTAGAGATGCATCCTGGAAATTTGATTAATACATTGAGGTAGCTACGTTGTTACATAATACTGTAGTTGTTGTTCCAAGAATATTTTGATTTTGTAACATATAAAGTCAATTTTCCTTGGAAACATTAAAGTGATTGGAAAAATCGAAGTAAGACGTTTACAAGATACACAACATTTATAGGTTTCTTTATTAATTTACTAACTCAATAGTTTAATACTCTATTAATATTAAATTATTAATAAAAAATTAACTATATTATTAACAATTAATAACATAAATAGTTATTTTTATTGATTATTTTAATTATTATTTTAGGTATAGAAGATATATATATATATATATATATAGATTATTATCTTGATCACCGTTTATAGTTTATATACAAGAACAAAATTAATCTGTATTTCCATGAAATAAATAAATAAACTACTATTGGCAAATCTAAACATAGTTATTGTAAGTACAAAGAAACCTATAAATGTTGTGTATCTTGTAAACGTCTTACTTCGATTTTTCCAATCACTTTAATGTTTCCAAGGAAAATTGACTTTATATGTTACAAAATCAAAATAATAAGAGCCCTTTGGTCTTATTTTGTGTTTGAACTATCAATAGTTTCAAATCCCAAATGGGTTTATAATAACGTTTCAAACCACCAATTCTTGTTCATAAAAATGTGGACCAACCGTAATTGCCCAATAAAACATAGACACAAAAAATACAATATGAAACATAAAAACATAATTTACAAAAAATGGCCGAAGTAGATTGCCGGTACATGTGCTTACTTAAGACAATATCATAGAAATAATATCGAAGACAATATTATTCTTTATATCGCAGAAGGAAAACATATACTAAAAACTGTAATTCCTCCACTTAATTAAAACTTCCCAAACCATAAATAGTCATTAAGAATTAGAATATATTACGATTTTTTGTGTCAAAACTGACGAGACAATCGACATAAATCTTAAAACACGCGATTGATAGTTCCAAACTATAATTGCATAGAATATTCGAAAGCACCCATCAAGGCTTATGTTATTATAGGCTTCAATTTAATAATTTTTATTTTCTCGTTAATTTTTTTATCTATTTATATAAGCTTATACTACACGAAGTTAACTTACCATTTAGTGTTTTTTTCATCTCTTTGTTTCATAGAGATACGAGTGTTTCCCAATGGCATTGGAATAACAATGTCAAGCTTCCACAGTTAGTCACTCTTGAGCCATATCAACCTCTGCCTGGAGGACGACAAGTTTATTCACCCAAATTTTACCACGATCTAAATAATATCTTGATATTATTAGATTCACCTTAAATATCTGAAGTGGTTTTCACTGGTCAACCAAGTGTGATAAATAGATGAACAATAATTTTTTGTTTATTTATTTTTTTAGAATTGGATTAAGAATAAGTTGTTAAAATTGTTTATAGGCCTATTCTCACAGGACAAATTGCATGTGTGAGAGTGACAATAGCAAAACGATAAAAATGAGTGCTTTTATCGGATTATTCTCGTCTCTCTAAATATTTTATTGTTTAATGCATTTTCTGATCAATCCGATTTAGGTCCATGTACGGATCGTGGAACTTGTTTTATTTGGTGTCAGTTGCTCGTATCACACAATAATGGACACCAAACGTCGGCATCACTGACGTTTGGTGCATCAATATATGAGGATAACAACACTGAATTATCTGTGTAAGATTACTTTTTCTTTTAATGGTATTTTTTTATAAATTTTATACATTTTTATTCGTTGTTCGAATAACTTCCTATTAGAATTTGAATTTTGTCAACAGAGCTTTATTCAACAAACTTTCAAGTACATTCTATAACACTAGTAATTTTTTAGGGAGAGGTGGAAAAATGCATTACGCACGCAGGTGGCCAGCCTGTAGTGTGGAGCTCCCCTAAAAAAAGGGTTTACCCACTAAAAAACCTTCTCTACATTACTATTTCTGATTCTAACCTAGAATTGTTTATCACATTACGTCAGGCTAGGCCTAAATTTGGCTAACGCCCGTGGGGCTCGCTACTTATCCAGCCACTCGATCAAGGGATCTGGGCCACTTCGGGGTCCAGATAGGTTTTCTTTTCTAGGAGGCCCCGGACAAACTGTGATAAACAATCCCAGTTGCCCTCATCCTCCAAAATCTTTTGACAGACCGAGTCCACCGAAAATGCACCAACAATTTGTGTGGCCTCCAGACGGGGCTAGTAATGTTAGCTTTGATGTTGACATCAATAATTTAGAGTTTTAAGGTGTATATAGTGCTCTATAAATATTTGTCTTACACATAGAACAGTACTTACATTGAAGATCTGATTCTTATCACTCATGGGGCGTCTCCTTTTATAAGAGAGAGATAAAGTTGGAGGGGTGTTAAGACTCTTTTAAATCATAAATGTAATCATGTATGCATGTAATCATTTCCTTACTGAGTCACCAATTTTATTTTACCTAGATGTTGTGGAATAGCTCATTCTTGATATAAAATGGCCATAATTTAAAACGGTAAAAGTTATAAATTTCAAAATTAAGCTGCTATTTCTATTAAATTACTTCTAAGTTGTGCTACAGTTAAATTAATTAACTCCAATAATTTCAAATATAGCAGGCATTAATTAACAATTACATACAGACATACAAACGGAAAACGGTTTATTATAGAACACATTTTCTTTCGAAATTTTTGCTTGTTTTGACCTCTTGAATAAATTGATTAAATACAATGCTAAGCTGGACACCCTAATTGCAATAGTGCATAACAATATTTTTAGTTATTTCACTTAAAATAAAATAATTATATGCCTTGGTCAATTTTAATTCTGGTTCTCTGTGATGCACGTCTATTTTCTGTACACGTGTACTCTTCATGACGATTTTTTACAATACTGTTGATTTTTGTTTGATGGTCGGAGGTAGAAGTATTTACCTTCGCTTATTGACTCTGATACGGAGCTTTTTCTTTTACTGTTTACAACACTTTTAGTAAAAACAAAAAAATTGTGAATCAATAGATTCATGAATGTGGATTTGGATTACAGTTTTTTGTTATAGAGGAAATACTTGTGAAAAGATAAAAGGGAAAACTCAAGAATACTAATATTAGCAAGACATCAGATTTTGGAAAATCATTTCAAAGTTTAACAGTTTTATTTCAAGATATTAAAATATTCTGTTTAATAAACATAAGAAGTGTAATATCCTATTTTAACCAATACAAGACAAGATATTTTCTAAAAATGGACGTATTTTATCAGACGACCAATTTACGTATTTCATCAGATGCAAGAAACGATATTAAGAGTTTGAGTGTGGATTCCTTCAAATACGTGTAAAATGAATCTAGTTCAATCATCATACAAACATCTAATAGTGGTTTTAATTAGATATAAATAACTTACTTGGAACAAGCGCCCTTAAGAAGCAATTTTCATTGACGAGTTTAAAAAAGTTAATGTAGTAAAATTTAATAGAAACATACTGTTAGCTTTGAATTAAAACTAGAGTTTAAGTTTAAAATAACTTGGAAAAATTAGTTTCATGTTTGTAGTTTGTAGTTTACTGTATTGCTTTTCAGTTTCATAGTTAAAGTTTTAATATGCCTACTACTCAAAGCATGATGACCATTGCTCAGAGTAAAATTTGTAATATTACGATAAAATATTTTATGAATATTTTAAAATTAAATAAACGACCTATCCAAAATGCTCTTTAAAAACATAGATAGATTTTTAAATAAAATCTGTTTGTTTATTATTCACAATGATGTTTTATATTTTTATCCTCAAAGCCAGATTTTCGGACACGAGTAACACCGGCTACATCACAATGCACGGTGACTTGATTTGATTCGTTCTGCAGGTACAAATCATATCTGCTGTTTTCAATATTCACCAACAAATGAATTCACAACTCCGATTTAAAATCAAATGTTGTGTGTTTTCAAAGTCATTTTAAAACTTGGTCAGTTATTATTGTAAATAACTAGTATTAATGTTTGTTAAACTTCCGGTGACATGAAAGACGTGACAACAGATCCGAATTGTGGTGTGTGCTTTATTGAGACAAAATCAAATGGTTTTGCTGTCTTCTGCGATGGTTGGTGCCGAAAGTGGTACCATAGTGACTGTGTTAACCTATCGAGTGATGAGTATGGCATGATAGATAGCCTTGGTGATAAAAGTAAATGGTTTCGTGACCAGTGTGAATCTAACCTATCTAAGGTTTGTGAAACTATAAATAACGTTGAACAGTTCTTGAATTTGAACAATACTGTAAGTAACTTAATTATAGTGGTTAATAAATTGATTGAGGACAATAATCTACTTAGAAATCACATCACAAGTAATTGTAACTATCAAAATGACCATGTGGACATAACACCGGATGTACACAAGTTTAAAAGTAAAGTGTCGTCTGCTGCTAGTAATAGTACATCGTCTGCGTCAACGACTTACAAGAGTTTACAATCAAAGGCGGTGGAACTTGAAAAATCTCATGTAACTCTTGAAGTCAATGATCCAATTCCTGCCAAAAGTCTGCCTGCAAGTGTTGGTGAAAAAAATATTGGCTCCAATCATGACAGTTGTCAAACTGAAAATGTAAACACAAACAAACCTAGCTATGCTAATCAGGTTATGTCGAATAATATAGGCTTCAAAAACAAAAACAAAAGTAGTGCGTATAAATCTTTAATTGGTACTAAGGAAGAGAATGAGTTGACAAATCCAATAGCTTTGCCTACTACGGAGAAAAAATTGTGGCTTTTCGTAACCCGAATAAGACCTGATGTTTCTGACGAGAGTGTCAGAAGCTTTGTTAAGGAAGGTGGGGTGTCTGATGTTGAATGCGAAAAACTAAAATCCAGGTATAACTCTTATGCTTCTTTTAAAGTTGGTGTGCCTGTAGGTTATAGTAACGTTGTAATGTGCCCTGATTTTTGGCCTAAAGTTACTTTCATCCGCAAATTTATTCCTAAGAAAAGGGACACTTATGTCAAAAGTAGGACTTTTTTAGGGGTAGCAGCTGCTCAACAGAGAGTAGACTAACAATGTGTCACCATCCCTGTGTGAATTTAAACTTCAAGCCCCCGAAGGTAACTGCTGTTTCAAATAAGACTCACTTCAAATCCTTATTTCTCAATGTACAGGGTCTTGGGAATAAGGTTAATGAGCTTGAGGCTATACTGTGTGATAATGAATTTAGACCAAATTTATTGTGTTTTACAGAGCACTGGCTGGTTAAGGACTCAATTGATTTTAAGCGTTTAACTGGTTTTACTCTTGTTAAGGCCTTCTGCCGTACGGAGATGATTCATGGTGGGAAGAAGAGAAGAAGAAGAAAAAGTGCTTTATTGATCCATAAAGATACACTTCTATTACAGTTTTATGATTATTTATATATTTAAATTAACATAGGCTAAATCCAGCTTAAGAGTCAGACTTGCACATAAAGCCATAGTCAATTTGACTGTCGGCCTGGTTGACACACTTACCTAGATATTTCTTAAATAATTGAAAAACAAACAAAAAATAACATTCAGCTTTTAATTACTAATAAAACACTTTTTAAATTAAAACATGAACCAACAGCAGTACTAAACTACGGTTTTCAGGAGCTAATGATAAGCTAAAAACTATTTACCAAACAGATCTGGCAGGTTTTTTTTTTTTTTTTTTTTTTTTTTAATTTGCTATAACTTATTTTAAATAAAGTTTCTTATCAAAAATTGAATTCCTCGGTTAAAATTTTTCTATATCTCCAAGCATCCCTCGTATACAAGCCCAGCCGGCGCCAATCCCTCCCATTTAAATATTCATATAACTCAATCTCCGACAAATTTATTTTATTGAAATGTTTGTTTCTGATGTTAGCTAAAATAGGACATCTTGCTATAAAATGATAGATATTTTCTATTTCTTGCATATTACAAAGTGAGCAATTATAATTTTTGTCCGCAACCCAAGGTTTGAAATTAAGATTTAAAAGTTCTCCTCTAACTTTAATCACCCAAGAGATAAGACTTAAGTCAGCATTCTTATCAGCAAGGTAACTTTTCGACCCTAGGTTTAGATCAAGCAGCCGATATTGTTGGTGATACATCGACGTTATCGCCCGACCTTGAACGTCCGCTCTCCAACGCGCCCTCGCCGCCTCCAGCACACGTGACAGCTGCCGCTCTACCTCGGTCGAATCCTGCATATCGAAATTTATTTTTATGTCCAGTTTTTGACCTAACTGTTTCCAGTGCCTATACCAAAAAATGTTTTTACCTACAATTAATTTTGCAAAAATGTTTGGCATTCGATCAGTTGATAAATTGGAAACTTTTACCAAATAATTAATATTCATTCTGGCTGTCAGGAAATAAATTTTTTCAAGTTCTGTTTCTAGATACAATACATAATTTGGAGTGTTAAAGGGAAGTTTAAAAAGCTTTTTGACAAACATTCGCTGCACTGATTCTAAACAATCGTTTTCCAAAAAACCCCACACTTGCGCTCCATAACAAATAATTGCTTTGATGACTGAATTAAAACATTTATATTTCGCGTTTGTTGGTACACGACTATTGGATATTAAATTTTTCCATACCGAGCTCATAGCTAATTTTCCTGCCAATGATTTTTCCCTAAGGTGTGTTTCCCAAGATAACGATGTCGTGAAGTTAACCCCCAAGTATGTATAATTATTAACAATTTCAACAGTCTCACCCCCATAGAAAAATTTGTCATTTGCTCCCAGTTTCCCCCCTTTTCTAAAGACCATAATCTTTGATTTGTTTAAATTAACTTTAAGATTCCAATTAGAACAGTAATCATGCAACCTATTTATCATAAGTTGCAGTACTGTCGATGTCGGTGCTATTAGAATTATGTCGTCCGCATACATTAACATATTTATTTTATACCCGCCAAAATTACACCCCCCTCCCAAATTTTCTGGCATATCGTTTATAAACAAACTGAAAAGTGTCGGTGAACACACGCAACCTTGCCTCAAGCCATTTTCTGTGTTGATGACTTCCGATAGACCATCTTTACACCATATATTGGCCGATGTACCGTTATATAAATCCTTAATTATGCCCAGCATTTTCGTTGTTAACCCCAAACATGATAGCTTATAAATTAAAGCCCTTCTATCTACGTAATCAAAAGCGGCCGTAAAATCCACGAAAAAACAATAAAGTTTGCCGTTTGGTTGCGAAATGTTAAGATGTATCATACTTGATAAATTAAAAATATTGTCCACCGTAGAATATCCCTTTCTAAACCCCGCTTGAAACTCTGTTATTATACCTTGCTCATTAATCCATTTATTTATTCTATTATTGAAAAGACTCAAAAATAATTTGGCAATGCAATCAATGAATGATAAACCCCTGTAATTTTGAACCACGTTAAAATCCCCTTTTTTGTGCAACGGAAAAACAATAGACTTTTTAAAACTTGTTGGGACTTTACCTTCGTAAAAGATACTATTATAAATACATAAAAGCTTTTGAAAAAAAATATCAGATGCGTTTTTAAAAAACTCATTGGGCACTCTGTCCAGTCCAGGCGCTTTGTTATTATTTGCCGTCTTTAAAACTACACGTAATTCATTCATTGAAAACTCCGCATCCATTATCTCGTCTGATAAAAAAGGTTCCGCATAACTAATAGCGCGCGCTGATAACGCAGGATTCAATAAATTTTTAAAATGTCTCACCCACTCTACTGTAGAAATGTCACCTACCCGCTTAAAACCCTTTACTTTAAAATTATTGATAGCCTGCCAGCACTTTTTGGCGTCTGTAGCAACACTTAATGCATCTATAATGGAATTATAATGTGCCATTCTCTTAGCTCTACATAGATTGTTATATTCCTTTTTTAAATCTAAATACTGAAGTTTTATAACATTACAGTTACTTTTTCTAAAACGATTTAAATGACTAAAAACTCTTTTTCTAAGATTGTAACACTGCCCATCAAACCACGGTTGTTTATTGTTGCTAAATTGCTTACAATTAGTTTTCTGATTAAAATCTGCTGAATCCTTTATGCACTTGATAATCTTATTAACATTTTCCTGGTTATCATCAGAGAAATTGACACTACTAATATTTCTTGTAATCTTAGTCTTATAAAACTTGTTATCATTCCGTGTCCATTTTAATTTTGGTAATAATGGTAAACATTGGCTTTCCTTCTCATGACCAAAAAATGTAGATTCTAGGCCTACTTCAATTGCGACAGAAATTGGGAGATGGTCCGATCCCGGGTGGCTTACGACCTCAAAAGCTTTAACAAGAGATAAACAATTAACAGAAGCCGCCCCATAATCAATTACTGAACAGCCCGTGGGACCAATAAATGTAAATTCCCCCAAATAATCCGTTTCATATCTCCCATTAAGTAATATTAACCCCGCGTTATACATAAAATCGAGTAATTTTCTCCCCCTTGAATTTAAACTTTTATCTTTTGATTTTCTCTCTTTGCTAATTGCCGCGTTTATGCCAAAATATTCCAAATGTTCATCAGGTAATTTTTGTTCTTCCGCTAAACGCCCGTTTAAATCCCCCATTAGTATCAAGTTGCCAGTGTTTGTATTATTAAAAAAAGACTCTAGTTTCGAAAACTCCCGGTCCCAGTCATTAAAGTTAAGGTACACTGGCATAATCAACAAATCTTCATGCTTATCTATCCCCAGCCGTACCAGTGTAAACCCATCATAATTAACAAAAGACATTCTGCTCGCCAAATGGCACTTTTTATTGATAAGCAAAACTGTTCCCCCCTTAAACCTGCCAAAATTGGCAGTCCTTACTGCTGCCTCAAAATAAACTTCAAAATTTACAAAATATTTACAAATAAAATCCTTTTCTTTTTCCGACATAAACGTTTCTAAAAGAAAAATCAAATCATAATTGCCTATTAAATTTAAAAAATCATTATCTCTAAACTTATTTTTCAAACCACAAACATTATATGCTAAAAACTTAACTACGGATGAATGTCTTTCACCCCGACTGCTGCTCGCCTGCTGTCCTGTCTCCGCCGCCGCCGCCGGAGGGTTGGCGCTGCCTCCTCAAGCTGTTGATGTGTTGGATTTCTCGCCCTCGCCCTTGTCCGCTGCCGCTGCCGTCACGGTCACGCCAGTGCGGTCCCCCAGGGAGTCCTCGCTGACCATAGGCTCCTCGATCTGGGCAGCAATCTGCGTCTCATTGCTCCTTGGTTTCGGCCCGTTCCTTTTGAGCTCATCAATGAAGTTCTTAAAGTTGTATTTAGTGAGCTCACACAACTTTTCTGTGCCGTCCCGACCGCCGATCCGTAGGCCATCTTCTCCCCATGTAAATCTGGTCCCATTGACAGTGAGATGATCGTGTACAACTGGCATCCGTCTCCAACCTACTCGCCGCTCTATTTCTTGCCGGATTGCGAATAAGTAGGTCCTCCTCTTTCTCACTTCAATCGGAAAATCTCTAAAAATAGCAACCCCTTTATCCTTGACCATATACGCCCTTGACAAAATATATTCGATATCTACATCCTGCGGGATGTGGGCGATGACTAACTTCCTATCTCGGCCTAGAGTATGTGCACGGTTCACCCACAGCTGACTATCACACCCTAATTCTTCTTGACAAAATGCTCTAACTATGTGTTTAAAATCTGGTGAATTCCCGGCCCACTTTAGACCTCTGAAAATTAGGTTATTACGCCTAGATCGAGATTCTAAGTCCGTTAGTTTGTCCATCACCTGCTTTTCCTGTTCTCTAAGCCGAGATAACTCATCTCTCATCTGTTGGTTTTCACGCTCAAGATCAAGGATTTTTGTTGACACATTTTTTAAATCTTCCTTGGTTGCTAAACTCGCAAGCTTTTGGTCCAATATATTGCTCATGATAGACGTTAAGTCCAACATTAGCTGTCCACGGGTGAGCTCTCCTACCTTTTCGTTGTCCATAGCAGCAGCTGCCAGAAGGTGTTCGTCTTGAGTTTCCGGAGTAGAGTTCTTTCTGCAACGCTTTAATGCTGATTTTGGTGTAAAAAAGTCCGAAATTTTCGTCACACTCATATGAAGGCCTACCGGAGCAGCCGTAGGCTATCGTCACTCACACGATTCGGCACCAGGAACACGCCGCAACACGCACGCCAAAACACGTGGTCGACCGCTGCCCTAATAGAACACTGTTTTATAAATAATTAAAATTGTTTATCACTGAATAAACACTCGGATTACGTAGAGCGGAACTGAACACACGTGTACGCTACTAGGCCACGCACAGCAATGACTAATCTCTGCGATAAGTTAAATAATCGTCGGAGCCGACGTTAAGTAGCCGCTGTCAGAACCGCGGCAGTGTTGCCAACCTCATGATTCATGGTGGGGTTGCCATGTACATCTCCGATGAACATAATGAGTGTTGTAAGGTAATAGACATTGATGAGTTCTGCAAAGAACTGCATCATGAATTTGTATGTAGCTTTATCCCAAGTCTGAACATTGTAATTATTGGAGTATATCGCTCCCCTGACGGTGATATTAATCTGTTTTTTGATGCTCTTGGAAATCTAGTTTTATATCTTGATAGATATAGGGCTGAAAACAAGCTCATTGTTGGAGGTGATTTTAATATTGACGTATTGAGCAATGAAAGAAAGACTGTTGAGTTTCTTAACTTACTTAGGTCACTAAATTTATATTGTAAGAATTTTTTGCCGACTCGGGGAAATGCTTGCCTAGACAATGTCGCCACTGACCTTTGTGATGACATTATAACAACAAATGTTCTCTATCTTGGCATTAGTGACCATGATGCTGTTACTGTTGATGTCCTTCGAGAGTTTGGATGTTCAAATCCACCTTTCAAAACTATTCGACCTATTACTAATGGTGGAATGGAGTTTTTTATTTCCCTCCTGCAAACTATTGAGTGGGAAAGTGTCCTTGTTTCTAATGATGCTGAACAAAATGTTGAGAGTTTCCTTAATAAGATTGTTCTATTGATGGACCAGTGCTTCCCTAATCGGATGGCTAAGTTCGGTAAAACTAGTACTAGGCCTAGTGTATCTTGGTTAAATGACAATCTTGTAATGAAAAAGAAGTGGGTCTTGCTCGCCTATGACTCTTACAGACTTACTAAGTCTGAGGAGGCAAAAAGTAGGTATAAGAGGTTGAGAAAAGAGTATAAACAAGACCTTCAATGTGCTAAGCTTGAACATAATGCTCAAATTATTGAAAAAGCTCCTAACAAATGTAGTGCTGCATGGAAGGTTATAAAAACTGTTAGTGCTCCAACCAAAAGCAGAAAAATTGACATAAATCCTGATGTTTTCAATGATTTCTTTGTAGATTCTGTCCAAACAGTGAGAGATCAGATAGGGAACCCTCCACAGTCTGCCCTGCAGATAATGTCCCATAACATTCATGCTCCCAAGTCAGTCTTTGAATTAAGTCAGGTCACCTGTGACCAAGTCATTGATGTTGTAGTCAGACTCAAGAACTCTGAGAGTAAAGATGTTTATTTTATGTCGAACTCATTTGTAAAGAAAATAATTGATTTTATTGTCTTGCCTCTGACCTTCTCTTTAAATCTTTGTATAGTGCAAGGAATTTTTCCAAAGGTATTTAAGATTTCCAAGACTGTGCCTGTACACAAAAAAGGTAACTATGATCACCCTGAGAACTTCAGGCCAGTTTCAATATTACCTATATTCTCAAAAGTTTTTGAGGCTCTCATTCAGAAGCAACTGTACAAGTATTTTGAAGAAAATCACCTGTTTGCGTACACTCAGTTTGGCTTTCGGTCTGGCCTATCAACGGTTGATGCTGTGGATGAACTCGTGTATGATGTACTCAGTGGTTACGAGGGGTGCGGTTTTACTGGGGTCACCCTGTGTGACCTTAGTAAGGCCTTTGACACTGTTGACCATTGTTTGCTCATCGCGAAGTTGAAATTCTATGGCGTTGATGGTGTTACGCTTAGGCTGATGTAGTCCTACCTTGATGGGCGCGAACAGGTTGTCTCTGTGAATGGCGTGAATTCTCAGGTGAGACGTATTGCCCATGGTGTTCCGCAGGGGTCTGTTTTAGGCCCCTTGCTGTTCCTTATCATGGTAAATGACATTCAGGGTAGTGTCAATGCTAGGGTTATTAGCTATGCTGATGACACTACGTTAGTACACTTTGGGGAAGATCTTCCAAATTTAGAGAATTCCATGGTGCGATCACTTGCTGAAGCTGCTACCTGGTTCCGAGCTAACTTTTTTATGTTAAATGAGAGTAAAACCCACAAACTCATTTTTACTCTAAGACAGGTAACAAATGAATGTGAATCAGTTAAACTCTTAGGCTTATATCTTGATCAAAAATTGACCTGGAAAGTGCATGTAGATCATCTATGTGGGAAGCTATCGAGGGTACTATATCTGATAAGATCTTTGAAGTCCTGTGTACCTAAAGACTATTTAAAGGTTGCCTATATGTCATTTTTTCAGAGTACCATTTTGTATGGTCTGAGGCTCTGGGGTTCATCACATAAAACATCTAGGGTACTACTGCTTCAAAAGAAAGCAGTTAGAACCCTTGTGGATGCCCCTTTTGATGCACACTGCAAGCCTATTTTTATTTCAGAAAGGATAATGACAGTTTTTGGCTTGTTTGTTTTTGCATGTATTGTACAAATGAAGAAAGTGCATGAAAACTTTGAGTTAAGAAGCAGTTATCACGGGTACAATACGAGATCTAATAACATGCTTGATGTCCCATATGTAAGGTTAAGTAAAGTTCAAAACAGTTCTTGTATGCTTAGTATTAAGTTTTTTAATAGGATTCCTGTCAAGGCTCGGAACCAGCCCTTTTCAAAATTTGAAAAAAACTTGAGGGGATTATTATTGGCCTACCCAATATACTCCATTCAGGAGTTTTTTGAGATACCAGCAGCTGAAGTAAGTACCTTTTTTGGTAGGTAATGTTTGATTTTTTGTTTTGGTTTGACTTGCCTGTGTGAGCTTGTTTTCATTTGCTTGAACTTGCATGTAGCATGTCATTTGTTTTGAATTTTGCATGGTTTGTAAACTGTAGATAAAATAGAATTAAGGATTATGACGATGTCCAGTACATGTTTGTAATGCTTGACGACAATAAATATTGCTTATTGCTTATTGTTAGTGAAACTACCAACATAGTACTACAACATGACCAAAGCTAAAAGAAAAATTTTATTAAATCTTTAGGCAAATTTTAGGTATATTTTGTTAAAATGAGTTTTACAACTTTTTTGTGCCCTGTATAAAAAAGGGAAGTAAATTAATTTTCAAGAAATATTACATTTATAAGAAAACATATTAATGTAAAAAATGTACAAACATGTCTACAATATAAAATTGTATTTTAAAAATAATTTAATGAAACTATGGTTATATCACATGTTTAAAATCTCTGAACACAAACCTTTAACCATCATAAAAGCAGTTTATTTTGATTGAACTGAAAAATGTATGGAAATATCCCTTTAGAAAAACAGGAGAGACATCGTTACAACTCGACGAGGCCAGTGTATACCGCTCCTGGAAACTCTTCTATGCTGTCTAACTGCATAAAAACGCATTAGCTAAACATTACTGCTGCTATTCTGAGGTTTACTATATTTAGACATGGGCCATCACAAAAGCATGATTCGAAGAGTTGTAACGATGTTCAAAAGTACGCTCAAAATAAAATGGAATATAAGTAACCAAATGGTATTATAAATTAGAATTTCTTTTTACAAAACATCTTCAATAACAATTTTTAAGTTCATACAACTGAGGCTAAAGTAAATCACTGGTTTGACAATCTAAACTTAATTTCTAACGGGATTTTCGTTTACTTTATTCAATTTAAATTTAGGTAGGTGAGCCTCGTAGCAAATTTTGATTTTCATTGTTTATTTTATTGAGTTTGAAGGTAATTAAAACTAAACATAAGCTGTTTCTCTAGAGGTTTTATTTTGTAGGAAAACAATCTCTTTATACAAACATATCCGAAAATTGATCTAAACAATGGTATGATGATGTTCGTATACGCCTTCAGCGATGCAATTCGCTGCCTCGTTTGCTTATTTATCTGATACATCGTTTGCATTGCGTGTTTTACGGAGAAGTGTGTTACGGAAAAGACTTTTTACCATTACAAAAATTTTTATTTAATTATACTATAAAAAATATTAACACATTTGTTCAATGTCCTGAAAAAGTCCTTTAAAAATACGATCAAAAAATGTAGCAATTTATATTGTGTTATTTAACATTATTTTTATATAAAATTAAAAATACTAATAATTTACAAAATAACATAAATTGTCGTTAAAGTATACATCATTTTAAATGTTTATATAAAACTTGGTTTCAGCAAACAATCCTAGCGATTTTTGTATTTTATTACTCGATTAAATTTTATATCCATATGTGTAGTTGGGCGATTTAGGAAGATCTTTATTACTCCTAATAAAGTATAAAAAAAACCTATCATTTTAATCACAAAACTTACTTTTAATGTTTACTGTTTAAATAAGACGCAGTCATAATGTAATGAGTCATTTTTATTATAATTTTTATAGAATAAAGAAATAAAGCATTGTAAAATAGCATTTTAAACACAAAGTAGCAGATCACAAACTCTTAAACTGTTATTACGAATGTGAAGTAAGTAAGGCAGCTAATTGAAAACTTCTTATGTAAAAAGCTAGCTTAAAATGCACAACCTGACCTCAAAAGCCTAAAGGGAGTTCCCCACCGATGTTGCAGAGTGGTCTCGTCTCGATATTCGAAATGGAAAACATGATTGAATCTCTCAACCTTTGCAGCACACGGTCACCAGTAAGATTCTGTTACGTTCCTGGAAGGTAAGGATTGGTGGAATTGTAAATGAAATCATAAGTCAATAAAAGCAAACAGGAGATGTAAATAGAGAAATTAAAAAAATAAACTTGAGTTCAAAAAATGATTTAGAAATATGTTTATTTTAAGTTTTCATATTAAACTGCATCGCAACCAATTAAGGTATTTAAGTAAAAAAATTATTGTATACATTCCAAAATAATTATGTTTGAATTATTAGTTATATTTTTTTAGATTATAAAAACACATTTAGAGCACAGCTTCCCAATTACTTCATACAGAAGCAGTACTGGAAATGTCCAACTCAAATCCCGAATTGTCTTTTTAATTATGTTGGTTTATCGATGGAGTGGCCATTACAGATTACCAAAATTTGTTGATTAGTAATTTTTTTCAATCAATATGAAAATTGTTATGTTCTATGAAGTCCATTTATCTTAAAAGGAGCAAATCAAGAAAGATTTTTTTTCTTTTGTGGTTTCTCATGGAATTTTGCTTGGAGCAAAATATGAGGAATCGCAAAAGTACAAAAAATTATCGGTCTTCATGACCTTGACCTACATGACACCATTGATGGTGACGTCAGCATTTTTTCTCGTCATGACGTCTCTACTATGACGTCATGAAAAAATGCTGCAGCCCAACGAGAGGAATTTTAAATAATAATGATCACCTCACCTAACCTACAAGAACAAGAATGTCTACCAAAAATAAAGACAAAATAAATTTGAAAATTCAAAATCACTGCGATATTAGTTAACAATAGATTTTGAGTAGGAGTTGGAATCTACCATTGTATTTATTTTCCTTAAGAACGATGTTTAACGTGCCTCTGTTCCATTCAATGACTTATGTTAATTTTTAGGTATATTATTATGAATATTTTAATGGTTTAAATCAATTTGAAATTTTCGTATGGTCAAATATACTTTGTAAAAGTTTTTTTTTTCATTGCAAAAATAATGTGATCAATTGATTAAATCTTTATTTATTAACTTGTAGTTTTGATTATTTCCGTTCAGAACCCTTCCAGTGAATCTTTTTTTTTTGATTTTTTCACATATGATTGATTTTTTTATTTAAAATAATCATGTGATTCCAAATAATGTGTCTATCACTTTACAGTTTGAAAAATTCTAATTAGACATTAATGGAATCTTAAATTGCTCCAACGTCCTCTGAAATACGAAAGTGGTAGGTAGGCTACTGTAACATTTGATAAATACTGTATGAATTTTGAACCAACCATTTTAAAATTATAGTGAGAGAATGACGTTATATAAGTATTTAAAATCCCTATTTAGGTAAATTATAAGTCGACATATGTTTTATCAAGTTAAAATTTGGTTTTATATATTAGAATAAGGCTAGTGAACCGTATCAACAAAAATGTGTTTACATCGGATTTAATTCCCTTTTGTAAATATTTCGTTGTTAAATGGGGTTTCGAGTTTAATAGGATCAAGGTCTATGTACAGATTGCGGAATTTGATTTATTTGGTTATCCGTGGCTTGTATCACAAAATAATGGAAAACAGAAAAGTTGATTACATTTGTGTTCCATGCTGAAATCAGTGTGGTCTCCCTGCAGACAATTACTTATTTGTTTTATACGGTATTAGAAAAATACCCCCCGTCGCAGCAGACCTGCGTACTCAGCGAATTTCCAAATTAGTAATATTAATTTTGACCAGCTAAACTTGTAAACAAAGTTTCATCACGTGCAAAATAAATAGGGAAATAAATGTCTATTCTCCTTAAGATATAGGGAAAGAGTATGCAGGTATGCTGCCATGGGGGACACTAAAAGTAGGTTTTTAGCATAGAAAAAATTTATTTCGACCATATAAAGCCATATAGTAAGTTTCATCAATATCTGTCCATAAATAAAAGAGTTTGCCTATTCTCCATATGATTAACATGGGAAAAGAGTATGCAGGTTTGCTGCCATGATAAGTAAAAAAAACCAAGATTTGTACCTTAAATGGATGAATCTCAACCAAATGAAGCTAAATACTAAGTTTCATCCAAAAATATTGGTTAATAAGTGAAATATTAACACATCCTTATTCTCCATAAGATTAACATTGGAGCCCCAAAAGACAATGTACTGTCTTTAGACTTTGTAATATCTCGGTAACCAATGGAGATAGAGCAAAGCTTCAAAATACTAAATTGTGTGTTTTTTGAGCTAAATCCAATGGATAAAATAAAAATTAAAAATTTTTTAAATTTACACATGAAAAATGCAAAAAACCCATTTTTGGGGTACCAAACCCCCCAAAACTACCCCTTCCGGTAGGTCGATATGTCTGGTTTTCGAACTCATCCGAATAAACGCAGGAATACACATCTCTACCAAATTTGGTGTCGATCGGACCATTTTTACGAGAGTTATCGTGTCTAGGGACATATATATATATATATATATATATATATATATATATATATATATATATGTATATATATATATATACATATATATATATATACATATATATATACAATTTTTAATGACTATTATTTTTGGTCTCTGGGCACCTCAAAACGAAAAAGTAACATGGTCCCGGGCTTAGGTCTTTCCATGAGACCTACGGTAATAGCTTATTCCCTATGGGAAATTCGCTAAAAATAAATAAAAAAATAATTTTTTGAAAATTGAGACTATAATTATTTATAATAATACAAATTATAATCAGACCGGTATTAGTATCATAGAGTGTGTTAAAAAGTCCTTTAACGGTTTAATAATGGTTTCAAACTAATTTGGTTTAAATCATGAAGCTTTTAACATTTATTATAAGGAATTTAAATTCCTAACTTAAAATCATATATAGGATTTCTGCCTCTCTGGGAGACGTCCTTATGGGGTGAGAAGAAAATCTTAAAAGTAATCATGGGTCTAATGCACAGCAAATTAATTTCTTAGCTCATATAAAATAATACCGCAAAAAGGAAACCAGAGTAAAAAGTAACAGGTGATCAAACATTGCATTAAAATCACATTACCAAAAACCAAAAATCCATCAATTCCTGCTACACTCGATTTTTTAAGATTGGGTTTGTGGCAAATTGGCCAATTTTTAAAACCATTTAACATTTTGTTTTACATGATGTAGGAAAATGAAGTTTTTCCCAAAAATTTCCTTTGGGGGACGTCCCTGGTGAAAGTGGTCAGGATCATAAAGAGTTACGTCGTGTTAAAGTAATACTACCTTATATTTCAGTTTATTTCAAAAGTTTGTCTTACTTATTAAAAATTGAAGAAAATTACTTTGATTTTTTATTTAGTTCCTAATGTGATTACACTAGAAATACAAATAAAGGTGAGACTCAAGTATGGAGTCTCACATTCCTGGTAATATATATTTTTAATATACAAGGTGTTTGGTAGTCAGTGTCAAAATTTTAAGATGGTTCCTGCTTGTAAAATTTAACAAAAATACTAAGTTTAGGCAGTTACATCTTGCCTCATCTTCCAGTAACAGTCATTTTAACTTTTCTTTTCTTAAATGACTTGAAATACTTCATAAAGATCTCGTTTTATCGCCTTTTACAAAACGTATTTTTACTTTTAATGGGAGATTTGGAAAGTACAACATTGTCTATTAGTAGTGCAGTTTGTCCCAATTAAGCCATCGTGAAGCTTTGTAAAATCTACTCGAAAACTATTTTTTGGAAAATTAAGAAAAAGTGCAATAAAACTTGCTAGAGAATTTTTTTTTCATTGGTCAAGCTAAAAAATGTCAAATATCACAAAAACTTCCTCACATTCTAAGCTTCTAATGATATACTACAAGTGACCTTTCCTATTTTGCATAAGGAGTTGGACGTGGCATTAAATAAATTATTGATTAGTCTTTCATTATCAATACCTAGAACCAGATAGCTTCCTAAATACTTGAACTTGACTTGTGTTCCCCATTAAAGTTTTTTGGAAAATTTCATTAATTTTTTTCGCAACCTACATAACAATAACGGCTTAAAATTTAGAGGAATAGGGGCCTATGTCACAAGCCGCACCTCAACAAGTCGAATATATCGCAAAATTATTCCATTAAGGTTTGTTATACGATGCTAATGTAAAGTTTGATGGTCTGCCATTTCCGCCTCGGTCAACCATTTGAAGTGCAGTTTGTGGTATTAGACTCTACCAAGTATAGCCTTTAATTTGATGTGCATATCAACCTGTGCTTCTATTTATGATTTGGACTAACTTTGATTGAACTTTGATAATTTAATTAGTCTGCCATCCTTTAGGTTGGCCCACAGATAAGTAAGTTGCTATTATCATTAATCATTTGTGAAAGTTGGTATTTTTATCTGACGTGGTGTTATTAAACGTGTTCCAGACTTAAATGTCGCCCAGCATTGTGTGTAATAATTAAAAACAATGGTTATTATTTCATGTAAACCGCTCAATAATTATGTGTAACGTCGATTCTTCCCCCTTAGGCAAATAGGAAAGATCACTTATAGTATCTTATAACTTATAACCATATTTTAAAGCTTAGAATATGGGAAAATTTTGGTGATATTTTTACAATTTGTAACTTGACGAGTAAAAAATTTTCTTCATATAGTTATAGTGTCCTTAAAGAAAATGTTTCCAAGTAGATGTTACAAGGCTTTACGAGGGCTTAATTGGGACAAAATGTACTTATTTTAATAGACAAAGTTGTGTTCCTTCGAAAACTGTCATTAAAAGTGAGAATAAGTTTGGTAAAAGGGGAGATAAACGAGATTTTTAAGGAGAATTTCATGAAATTTTTTAAAAATGTTAAAAATGACTGTTATTGAAAGGTGGGGCAAGATGTAACTGCGTATTTTTCATGCATTTAACAAGCATAATAACCCATTAAATTTTGTTATACTGACTACCAAACACCCTGTATATTATATATATTAATATAGCACTTTAGACTACTGACCAAAAACGTTTTTTATTTTATTTTATTTTATTTATAGCTAACATTATTCCCAAAACAAAATTATTTTTACAAAGGGAAGATGAATCACTTAAAGAGTCAATAAATTGAAAAATAACAAAACAGAGTTTTAATTACGTTTTAGTGAATTTTGGGTCTCAAACAGTATTGAGATGAAAGGGTTTTAAAGGATCGTTCGCTGATCAAAAGATTCTTTCAAATTCCTATCGAAGAGCCTAAATATAAAGCAACAGCCCGGAGCTGTTTGCAGACTCAGGTCTCTTTCTAATAGTCGTCACGCTCTAACGAAATCGCAACATGTTCATGTGCAACATGTTCATGTGTAACATGTTCATGTGCAACGTGTTCATGTGTAACATGTTCATGTGCAACGTGTTCATGTGCAACTTGTTCATGTGCAACGTGTTCATGTGCAACGTGTTCATGTGCAACATGTTCATGTGCAACATGTTCATGTGCAACGTGTTCATGTGCAACATGTTCATGTGCAACGTGTTCATGTGCAACGTGTTCATGTGCAACATGTTCATGTGCAACGTGTTCATGTGCAACATGTTCATATGCAACGTGTTCATGTGCAACATGTTCATGTGCAACGTGTTCATGTGCGACGTGTTCATGTGCAACGTGTTCATGTGCGACGTGTTCATGTGCAACGTGTTCATGTGCAACGTGTTCATGTGCAACATGTTCATGTGCAATGTGGCCCTATTCGAAAAGATATAATGATTTAGTTATACTTGTGGTTGTTATATTGTTATACTTGAAAAGTTATCGTTCTACCAACGGAAGTTTACTGTTTTGCTACAACTAAATTAAATTTTATCAAGTAAAAAGTAGACTTAAAATTTAATTATAATGTTGCTAACAATATAATTTTAAAATATTAAAAGCAGGTTAGAGAATTCCTTAGAACGTCATTTATAATTTGTTATGCACCAGCGGTTATTTCAGACTGGCGGTAACAATGAACAATATAAGTTTTTTGTTTTATTAAACCTTAAGTTAAAATTTAATGAAATTAAAAATATGAATAACGTGTATGATATTTAAGAAGCCTAAGAACTCAGATTATTTTTACTTGGTTAAATAAATTTGCCCCTTCAGTTATTACCTAAGTTAAAACGTAATAATAATATTTAATACAACATCATGAGGTTTAATGTTTCATAATTTATGTAATTTCCTTATAAGCTATAAATACAAAGAGTAACGTTATAAAAATCAAGTTAAATAATGATTACTCATGTTCCAAGCCATATATGACTC
This sequence comes from Neoaliturus tenellus, assembly GCA_030545055.2. Classification (NCBI taxonomy): domain Eukaryota; kingdom Metazoa; phylum Arthropoda; class Insecta; order Hemiptera; family Cicadellidae; genus Neoaliturus; species Neoaliturus tenellus. The sequence continues at coordinate 30,726,714 of CM061534.1, read as the reverse complement.
GTAATATTATACTTTAGAAGATATCATCACAAAAACGTTAACGATAACGTTATTTGAGTTAGTTATTGTGTTATAAACTCAATTGTGACGTATAACATTTTTTATATATATATAATCATTATACTTAATATACCTGTAGTTAATTTTAAATTGAATAACAATTTAAATATTTAGGTGACTGTACCGTAGTAATAATTTACTCTAGAGCTCATGGCAAGCTTGGAAACGCTTTAGGATAAGCTCTCTAAAAGAAACATATCTTGAATTAACCTGAACCCTATTCACTAAAGCAAATCCCAAAAAGAGAGGTTTATCTTAAATTGTAGTATGAGTAGGCCTATATTTATTTTTCCATTTCGATTTTGAACAACAAATGTTAGGAATGGCTTAGTAATATTAATTTTGGCTGGAATTTTAAAGAAATTAATAAAAAATGGGATATTTTCAATCGTGCGACACCTTGAACTGTGCATGCATGAACGTAAGATCTGGAGACCGTTCGCGTCCAAGGCACCGAGGTATCGCTATGTTGTGACATCAGTACAGGCAGATCACGACCTTACGTGCTTGCAAGAATGCGTCGCCAATGTTTGACGCCTTGCATAACCTCAGCCCCCCTGGCACACGGACTACCGCTAAGCTACTCTCTCAACGATATGTCTGGCTAGAGTTCAGCAGGACTGCCGTGCCTGGTCACGAACCTGGTCACGGGAACCTTGCCAGCGGAACAAGGTTTCCCGGCATGTCCGTAGGCCACCCGACACCTTCGTCACACCTTCTTTGCGCTTCTATCACATCCAAATCGATCTCGTGAGCCCCTTTAGCTAAAGTTACCAATACTACCTTGCTACGATTGACAGATTCACTAGGTGGCCCGACGTGTAGCCAATGTAGCTTCACCGACCGAACTCGCGTCAGAACCTTTGCGTCTGCCATCCAAGCTCATCACCCCTGCTGCCGGCGCAAAGCACCAACACAACACCAATGAATTTGTCGCCCACCATCGTCGACAGATGGCCCAGCTCCGACCTGTTCCTACGTCACCTCATCATACCACAGCGACTTTCGTTTTCCAGGAACTATCGACATGTAGCCATGTCCTCCTCAGAGATGACAGAGTTTGCAGTTCACTGCAGCCACCCTACACCGGTCCACACCTCGTTGTTAGGCAGGACCACAAAACCATAAAAATACAAATCAGTGGCACAGAAAGACACACAAATCCTTATTTGCGTGACGCCAGCCTTCAATGCCACGGACCAGACGGCTTCATACGTTCGCAGCACAACCTTCACCAACTCTGAACGTACCATCCAACGTGTCAGGTTCTGCTTCCGGGGCACTCGGTCTCCGCGCGGGGCTGTGCGGCGTCCAGCTGACGAGGATGGTAACAGTCGCGAGGATGGCAACAAGATTTCAACAGACTTACTTAAACTGAGTTATGATTATGTTGCTCATTTTTATAAGGAATAAAAACCTTATTTCTCTAACGAGGTGTATCTTTGCCTCCTCACATTAGGTATCGTGTTGTATATGAGTTCAGTAACCGGCGCCAAAGCACGTAATGTAGTGATGACGCACTAGTGTACAGTTATCGGCATACAATGAGGCTTAGGAACCAATTACCGTCTGTTGTTCTGGTCATTAGCTCGTGATTACGTAAATCTAATAGCCAGAACTTCCAACAATTTACTAAAACCAAGTGTAAATATCTCAAATAATAACTAAGCTAACTATACAATCTTTTATAATCAATTTTAAAAATAATGTCAATAAGAACTTTGTATTGACTTGGTTGGTCATAACAATTTAAACAAAATCTAACTCTTGGTTAAACTGCAACATTAAAAACAATATTATAACATCGACATAATACTGAGTATTGTTAAAAATGAATAAAGCAATATGTGAATATTGACTCAATCACATTTTATTCTACTATGTTATTTCATTATATTCTACTATTTTATTCTAGTATTAATTAAAAGTTATTTTATTAAAACCAAATGAATAATATAAAAGTGTATTATGGAATCAATGTTCCATATTAGTTAAAAGTGTTTTTAAGCAACTAATAACATGTTATTGAGGTAGCAGTGATTAACACTTGCTTGTAAGGCTGCCAACAATATAACCTGTGTACACGCATCACAGATCCACGTGGCTGTCTGCCTGCAATCGAAACTAATAACATGTTATTGAGGTAGCAGTGATTAACACTTGCTTGTAAGGCTGCCAACAATGTAACCTGTGTACATGCATCATAGAGCTACGTGGCTGTCTGCCTGCACTAGGAACTAATAACATGTAATTGAGGTAGCGGTGATTAACACTTGCTTGTAAGGCTGCCAACAATGTAACCTGTGTACATGCATCAAAGAGCTACGTGGCTGTCTGCCTACACTCAGAACTTATAACATGTTATTGAAGTAGTGGTGATTAACACTTGCTTGTAAGGCTGCCAACAGTGTAATTTGTGTACACGCATCACAGAGCTACGTGGCTGTCTGCCTGCACTCGGAACTAATAACATGTTATTGAGGTATTGGTGATTAACACTTGCTTGTAAGGCTGCCATTAATGTAACCTGTGTACATGCATCAAAGAGCTACGTGGCTGTCTGCCTACACTCGGAACTAATAACATGTTATTGATGTAGCGGTATTTAACACTTGCTTGTAAGGCTGCCAACAATGTAACCTGTGTACATGCATCACAGAGCTACGTGGCTGTCTGCCTGCACTCGGAACTAATAACATGTTATTGAGGTAGCGGTGATTAACACTTGCTTGTAAGGCTGCCAACAATGTAACCTGTGTACATGCATCACAGAGCTACGTGGCTGTTTGCCTACACTCGGAACTAATAACATGTTATTGAGGTAGTGGTGATTAACACTTGCTTGTAAGGCTGCCATTAATGTAACCTGTGTACATGCATCACAGAGCTACGTGGCTGTCTGCCTAAACTCGGAACTAATAACATGTTACTGAGGTAGTGGTGATTAACACTTGCTTGTAAGGCTGCCATTAATGTAACCTGCGTACATGCATCACAGAGCTACGTGGCTGTCTGCCTACACTCGGAACTTATAACATGTAATTGAGGTAGTGGTGATTAACACTTGCTTGTAAGGCTGCCATTAATGTAACCTGTGTACATGCATCACAGAGCTACGTGGCTGTCTGCCTACACTCGGAACTAATAACATGTTATTGAGGTAGCGGTGATTAACACTTGCTTGTAAGGCTGCCAACAATGTAACCTGTGTACACGCATCACAGAGCCACGTGGCTGTCTGCCTGCACTCGGAACTAATAACATGTTAAGTAGTGGAAAAAGGGGGCTGCTGGCTCACTTCAAGGTCACCTGAGGGATGACGTCATCGAGGTCAATGACCTCACCGATGACGTCATCGATGACGTCATCGATGACGCAATCGATGACGTCATCACCAATGACGTCACATCCATGACGTCACACCCATGACGTCACAGAAATGACGTGCTGATGACGTCATCACCCCTTACGTCACCAAAATGACGTCATCGATGTCACAAAGGTCAAGGTCACGCTGAAACCTAAAATTTTTTGGCACTTTTGCTGTTTCTCGCACTACGCTCCGAGTTTCAGTCCGGTTCCCATGACCTTGACGACTTGGAGCGAAATTAGACGAGAAACAGCAAAAGTGCTGAGGAAACTGCAAGTTTGCAACGTGACTCTGCCTAAACCGTCATGTGACACCGCTCGGGTGACCTTGAAGTGAGCCAGCAGCCCCCTTTAGACCAGTACTACAACCGCGATGTGCACCCTACGACAGACACCGAGCGACTGACTGTCCGGCCCCGCGCACTCTAGGTATATGGGAAGTGGTGGGGGAACTGCGATGACCTCGGGAAACTTGAAAATGTCAAGCCAGGTAGCACCGTTTTGGTGCTACCTTAAATTTACATGTTAAAGTGTGATGACCTTGAGGTTGACTGTGAACCTGGGGCTTAGGATTGTGTTTAACAGCTTGACGTTTTCGCCAGAGTTCAAGTGTGGTGACATTGAACTGGTTAAAATCAAAACTGCACAGCAGACTGCACAACACGGATGTGCATCCTACGACAGCCGCCGAGCGACTGACCTCCGGGCCCTGCGTACTCTAGATATATAGGGAAGTGGTGGGGGAAATATTAAGGTCATTTAAACGGAGTTTAAAAAAAGTCAAAGAGTAGAAAGACTACTCTTGTGAGTCTATAGCGATTTCATTGATAGTGAGTGCTTCGGTATGCCAAGTTGATCTGTATTGACACGCTCCTAAATAATGTTTGCAAAAACCTGCAAAATGATTGTTGCACAATTTGCAGCCAGTTAGCTGTTTTAGTTTGAATTCAATGCAACGTTCAGGGCAGCAAGTGTACTTATGCCCTCTCATTTGGTACACATGGAATGTCTTCAACTTCGGTTTCGGCTTCTTCCAAGACTTGCACTTACACATGCACTGACCAAAAGCTTCACATGTTCTACAAGCCAGACCATCCACCACATCAATGTCATTTGGCCATGAAAAACATTTCTGTTCGCAACAGTAGTTGAGTTGACTGTCCATGTTGCTGCGGTGAAGGTGCGCGATGAAATGATGCTGTAGTCAGTGAGAGTGCACCTTAAATAAACTCAGTGGAGGGGGAAAGGTCAAGGTCATTCAAACGGAGTTTTAAAAAAGATGACTAGTTGTCCTCCTCGTCCGTCGTACTTGGAGAGCTGTCAGACGAAGAGCCCCGCGCAGGTGCTCTCCAGATGAAATGTATATCTATTTGAAAGCGCAGGCCTGGATCTTGTACCATCAACTCCTTTAATCTATTACATACCAATTCCACTTTGTACACATTGTTAATAATCAACACCCAAGGCTTCGGCTGAACATAACGTGTAGTTGAGTCAGCTTCGCAGACAGTTACACCTTCCGGTGATATTGGAGTGTATAAATGTGTAAAATCTCGTTGCTGAGGCTGGCTTGAAGTTGAAGGTTCTGTGCCGACCCTGGTTGCATCAAAATTCAAATCCATTCTACATTCAAGAGGTCCAGGGTTCCCGTTTAATACATTGAGTAATTTTTGATACAAGACTTCCACTTCTGTCGCATCCTGTAAATGAACAGTCCACCGCAAGGGAAATGCTTCGTCCGTAGTGGAGTCAACTTGAGAAAGAGTTCTTTCCGCCATGGCAGCTAAGCAAGGAATGAGGTGAGCTGCAGTCAGTTGTAACATTATCGAAAAGTAGAGGGGGAAATTTCAAGATCATTTAAAATTGGGTTTTAAAAAAGAAAGGAGTGGAGGGGAAAGTTCAAGGTCGTTCCAACATCAGTAGTGGAGTCAGCTTGGCTGATGGTGTTGTCCGCCATGGTTGCTTGTCGAACAAGGAATGACGGGTGATGTGATACTCATGCAGGAACATGGTGAAGTGGTGGGGGAAGTTTCAAGGTCATCCAAACGGAGTTTTAAAAAAAAGGAAAACCTACAAAGTAACATTGAAACTTTCCAACTGATGGTGGCGGGCGTTTTCTTCTGCAACCTTGCCGACACATGTGACTATACCATATAGTATGAAAAGTATAACCATAATAAGGCCGAACAATAAAAGATAGCCGTTGACTATCATGATATTTTCTGAGTGGATCTGCTTTCTTCTTATCTCCCTCTCTTGCATCCTTTTCTCTAACTCGTGGATGAAGTCGCAGCATGCGTGAGGACATCTTTCATCTGTTGGTAGGTTTGCCATTGTTGATGTTGTCGGTTTGGCTGTTGAAGATGGAATGAGGTTTCTAATCGTGATGTGCCATGTACACCAATAGTGAAGTGGTGGGGGTAGCAAAGCAGTGGAGGGGGAAGTTTCAAGGTCATTCAAATTGTGTTTTAAAAAAACCTATCTTGTTACTGAGCTAATATGTCAGTAACAAGATAGGTGTTTTTGCTCTTTTACTTCTTTAATATAATGAAAAAATAAACATATTCTACAATGGTTAGAACAAGAAATACAACTGCTAGTCAGCTGAAGTAATCCAAGTTGTCCGGCTCGGTCTTCATGGATGTCGGTGAGGAAGCTGTCGATGAATGTCCAGGCTCTTCCTTTGGCTGCCGGGTGTTCCGTATATTGCAAGCGTAGACTTGCACATTTATACGGTAGCCTCTTGCCACCATTAGCTGCAACTCCTTGTACAAATCGTTCAGCTCCTGTTGTGTTTTGATAGTCACCTCCTCATAGCTGGCACAGCTTACGTTGAGAGACATCCTGATGTTGCCAGGTTGGCTGCTGGAGTAGAAATGAAGCCAAGGCACAGCGCTTGGAGGTATATGAAAAAGTGGTGGGGGTGTTTGCATTCAAACAGGTTTGACTTGTAGCGTGGTGGGGGTAACTGTGAAATGCAAAGGTCAAAGGTCAAGGTCACCCGCGAAGTTTAAAAAAAAATGCAACATATCAATATGTGACAAACTTCACATATTGATATGTTGCATTTTTTGTCTTTTGTTTTTTATGGTTTATTTATTTATAAAACGTTACAATAACATATTTACAACAGTAAAACTTAAATCTAACACTGCTGCTTGTCGGCGATGTGGATGGTCAACTCGGTGGAATTGCTACCCGTGCAACCGTGGGAAACCAGGTAGAGACAGCCGGGTTGGATGGAGCGCAGATCCTCGTTCTGGAGGAGATGGACGAACCGTTTCGGCAGGTAGACTTGGAACTTGGGCTCATCCCCCGGAGTGAATGGTGCCTCGCTAAGACTGCAGCAGATGGCCTCTCCAACTGTAGTCTCCATCTTCTTCATGGCGTGGATAATGTAGTGCTTCTCGTCTTTAAGTTCGGAACACTTCTTGACGGGTAGTATGGTAGATTTGGAGTGAGCATTGAACTGCTCAACCAAAGTTTGCAGGAACTGGTGAGATGCCATGGTCAAGTTATAGATCGTCTTCTTCGTCTTCTTGCTGGGAGATGTTGTCGTCTCGGAATCTCGAGTAATACTCATGCCAGGTCCCGGTCTGCTCCTCACTTATATAACCCCCGTTACCCCCACCACTCCCCATTTCCCCACTTTGAAGGTAAGATGCGAGTTTATAGGCGTTTTTTAAAGCGCAATGTCTATCTTTTTCATGTTCTGGACTTTTAGTACAAATACAAACATTTTCCATCGTATACTTGTAGTTTTTATCCAAATCCACATCATTAACCGGAACATGAGTAAATCCTTCGATCCATCTTTTCTTTTCCAGCCCCTTTGTGTAAATATTGGTAAACTTGTCTGAAAAGTGATGCATAATGTGATACAAGTCCGTGTAACTTGTAAAACCATCATACCAATCGATATGATGGAAGTGTTTTGAAATCCATCTGTTGGTAGTAGCGGCTTTACTGGTTAAAGATGAATAAGAACATGGTGGTTTAAATAAAAACGAATAAGGAACACTTGTATTGATGTCGAAAAACACAAGTTCTTTTATGATAAATCTATCATCATTACCCCGAAACGCTTGGAACTCAATTATACCAGGTTTGGACTTTACTTGTTCTTCTTCCTTGTCCATTGCGAAGATCACTCGTCTGCTCATGACGAAGTCCAAAGGTCAACTGATTTCCACACCACGGTAGGTACGACTTTTATACCCGGCCGTACAGTTGTTGGCGCGTTGGTGTATATTTAACGTGGGCACCGTCCCCGGTAGGCCTAACCCCACAAAGTGTTTGATATTGTTTTAAAAATTAACCATTGCTGTGTAGTTAATTGTCATTTAGGTTTCCATCTTTACATTTTCCTTGTTTTCATTTTCATCACTAACACTTGATTCTTCTCCTCCTTCTTCTTCCTCTTTTTCATGTTTTACTGATTTCTTATGTAGTTGAGCGTACTTTTCCAATTGTCTCCACATTTGTACTTCATGAGGAACCCTATTGAATATAGAAGTATCTACAGGTCCGTACAATATAGGTGCGTCCGGTTGTTTGTCCAAAGTGTCTTCCAGATAATCTTTAATAATTGAACTTGAAAACACCAGTTGTCTCAAGTATCTCGTTATTGGTTCAGTTGCACAAGTTAGAATAAAAAACTCTTCTCGATTAAGTTGAATCTTGTTATCATGTCTTGTTGTGTCTCTAAACCGCAACTGATGATCACCACGATGTTTAACAATATCGATTTCCACATTTGAATCCAAAAGGCCTACTCTTGTCTTTCTTCCAAACATGTTACTACTTAAATAGCATTCTAGCAGATGCAAGTGTTTCATAAACGATTCCCAAGCAGTGTCCGTAAACAAAATCATTTTGGGTCCATGAGTTAAAATTACAGTAGGGGAATAATCTGTAGATTTCATAACACCTATTAAAACACTTTTGTCCAAACTGGAAGAGATTGGGTAAAATATTCGCAAGAATACCTCACTTAATATGTTAGGAGAAATATTATCTTCAATATCCCTTTTCCTCTTGTGTGCATTCTTTCTTCTTTTACCTTTTTCCTCAACATTATTACTGGCGTGGAGTTGTCCGCAAGCGTTGTGTTCATCTCCCTCCGGTTGACCTTGAAGATCTAAAAAGTCGGATATCTCCTTCTCAATATCTACTACATTTTCTTGTGTACCACTAGGAGAAGCCATATTGAATAAGATGCTACCCATACAACAACAGGCAACAAACTGATAAGGAGCGAGCTGAACGCTCTGCTTTTATACTCGCGGAATGCATTGGAATGTAGGAAAACCGGTCTTTTACAATACATTTTTAACAATTCCAGTTAAAGGTGTGTATGTTACGATTTTATCATGTAGAATTAAACAGTATGCAGTTGTATTAGCCGATATAGGCGCGTTGAATTCCATTTCTATTTTTATATCTACACTTGATGATTTTACCGATTCATTTTGTTTAGAACAATCGATTACAACTATAGGGTAACCATCTAAGTATTTTTCTGGTGATAGTAAAGGTGCATTCGTTTTACCATAATATGAACTTTGGAATCTTGCATACATATCGTACAATATGCTGTACTTTTTATTAGCGAATGACACATTTAAATTATCGTATGGAAAAAATTGTGAATTTAAATAAACTTTAATATTTTTCAAGTTGCAATGATCAAATTGGCCTGCATGTTTGGTGATGGTGTCTCTTCTGCCTGTTTGTAAACCAAATATAATATACCTGGCTCGTTCCACATAATTAGATGTTTTAACTGTCCAAGTGTGTCGATCCGTAGTTGGCAAGCTGGGATGTTCATGAAATTCCCAACTTCTAAAAGGAATTACAATATCACGATCAGCCTTTAACTTTCTTAATAGTAGCATTCTATGCTCGTCAGCTAATTTTACATGTGGAACTCTCCATACAATTTTGTCTAATGTTAATTTCCATTCTAAAGTTGCATCTGTTGTACCGTCTGGAGCTTTAATAATATCTTTATCGTTTGAAGATCTCAACAAAACTAATTCTTGTTTAACGTTTAATATTATTTTCCTATAATCTTCAGCAAAACCAAGCAACAAACGTAACGGAATATGAAAATCAAAATTTCCATTTGTATCTGGAGTGATTGTGTCTTTTGCAGGTAAAACCCATCCTGCAGGTTGTATTAAATTGGTTTCATTAGGTGATATAGATGTTAATCCCTTTAAAGTTGTTGCAATACCTACTTTTTTAGTAGAATCAACTGTTACACCTGATATTTCATATCTAATTTCATCAAACAGGAAAGCCATGGGATTATTTATAAATGGAACTGTTGTACCAGTAGTAGTACCGTCCTTTTTAGTAACTTTTCCTTCAATATACAAGTAACTTTCACATGGTAGCGTGTAAATGTCTTGATTTTGTATGGGAATACGAATTTCATCGTTATTGTTTAATTTTGATGAAGTGTAAGGGTTGTGGGTGTGATATTCTTTTTCCCATAGGGTTTCGTCGAATGTTGGACCCTGAGCTATATCCAGTATATCCATTATCGGTTACTTTTAATCCAATTCTCTCTAAGAAACGAATGTTCTCGCGTGTTAACTCCTCCACAGCTGAAGAGCTACTAATGCGGATTCCCGTAGGTTGTTCGCTTTTAAATGTTAAACCCATGATTTTGTATTAAAGTGTTGATTTTAAATGTAATCTAACCGTAATAGGCTCTTCTCGGAAATCTATCAAGTTACCGTCTTGATCCAATACGTTCAACACGATGTCTGAAATGAAAGTGGTGTTCAAAGGTAGATATACCAGGTTTTGCGGCTTTTCAACAATTTTAAATCCAGGTGGTACACTGGGGTAAAAAGTATGTATTATATGAGTATTTGCTCCATCTCTGTAAGCTCCTTGTATAATGTTACAAGTTATGTCTATACTATTGACTTTTAATATTGTTACAGTTTGTTTACCGGAATGTGTTTTATTTGGTTCTAAAATTGCTCCATCTTTGGGAAATCCTAATAAATCACCAATTGAGTTTGGCTTAGTGAAATCTATATAATATTTTGAAGTAAGCTCAGCTTTCATTGTATTATTATTACCTTTTAGCGATATATTGTCTTTTCCCATTTTATTTTGCAAAAATTCATTAATATGATCAATTTCATAAGAACCTGTGGGTAAACTGCACTCTTCTAAGTCTGTTAACTTACCACTGGCATCTTTTCCTTTATAATAATGCAATAAGTTATTTTTACCTTCCGTAACATTGGGAATAGAGTTGTAAGTTGTAAAATCCAACAGTGCTGCCTCCCAAAATCTTCCTTTTTGCAAGCGTAACGCTGGAAAAAGGATACTTCGTAAAGTGGACGATTTTCCTGTTAATGATACCGTATAGGAAGACATCTCAATAGTGACTGATACTTTTAGCTAGGAATTCCAAACATAAATGGCCGCATATTGAAGTATTATCAGGTTGTTCTCTTTTATAGTTGTAATATATGTTTTTAGCAGATTTAAAGTAATGTTCAAGTTCTTTAGGTGGTGGCAAATTTCCAAAACTATCAAAATAATATACATTACTATTTAGTTTCTTATAACACACCCAATGGGTGCCGGACCCTTCAGTATTATCCAAATTTACGATTCCAGTCTCATTTTTCCATATTTTCTTTGGTAAACTGTCTTTCATAAATACTCCGCGGAAAAATGGTATTTTTAAACAGGAAATATATTTAAATAATTCAACATTAGTCAACGCTTTATGTGGTATAACCAATTGATTTCTTTTATTTAATATGCACGATACGGTCTTAGGTATAGACCAGCCCCGTTTTTTACCATTGACCATATTGTCGGTTTTTATTATTTTTCCTCGGAGAACGTCTTTTTAGTCTAATATTACCACCATGTTTTCTCTTGGTTGATCCTTTTTTATTCTTACCCCTCCTTTTTCCACCTCCTACCGCTGTTTTAGCCTTCATACCTGCTGTTACCGCTAAAGCTGCTGCTTTTTCCGCAATACTAGCGTCACTAGACTTTACTCGTTGCCAAGCTATATTCGCTAGCTTTTTATCAGCGATTGACCTATTTTTTGAATCGGTAAACGTGGAATATGCGATATCGTGTTCTTTACAAGCCTGATCTAACTTATTTATGCCTGGATCACCTCTTTCCAGTCGTTTTTTTAATTTAGTTCCTGGTCCGCAATACTGATAACCTCCCGGTATGTGAAATTCGTATGGTAAAGCGTCTATTGCTCTGTTTACGATAGATCCTACTGGAATACGATTTAAAGCTTTACTTAACAGAGAAACCGCTGTGGACGTGATACCGCCTCCTTTCCGTATAGTGTCTCGATATGGACTGGTGTAATGAAACGCCATGATTGTCTTTTATATTTGAAAAGCGTAACCCATGTGTTACCTCTATGACAGGTTGCACATAAATGATGTAATATATGGTGTTATTTAGTTAAATATCAAAAGTACCCCAATCTGATGATCTAAACTTTTGTGTGTTATGATTAAAAAAATATTTATAAAGAATTTCTTGTTTAATCCATGTATTTCTCATTTTTTCGTCAATAGGTTTATGTTGTCCTGCTACAATATAATTATGCATATCAAATAATAAATTACCTATTACTTTAACAAGAAAATTAACAGTTACAGCGTTATCGGCATAATCAGGGTCTGCAACATTTGTTAATCGTTTGTTATCACAATTCCACCATTTTTTTCCAGTTGGCTCTAATTGTATTATCTGTTCATAAGTAACAGCATCACCAGGCTTTTCACCAATACCTAAATTTGTCAATAACTTTCCTTTACCATCCCAAACATAATTGTTTTCTTCAAGTAAAGTAAACTTTTTATTTCCTTGTACAAATACATCTCCTTGACGTGTTACTACTTGGTTTTGTTTCACAAAACCGGAGGTTTCTTGTTTTAAAGTTTCCTTCATTTGACCCACCGTTGCACCATCTGATGGTGCAAAACCATCTTTTACATTCGCTAAACAATTACCAAGACAGTCAATAACTCCTACATCACGTGTAATACAATGATCTTTGATGTATTTTAAATTTACAGCATCATTTTCATTTTTTGGATAACCTATATCGTTAATAACAAATTTATAAAAAGAAAACCCATCTTTTGTCTTTTCAGGTATTATAGAATGTAAATAGCGTCTATTTATGCTGTCTTTTTCATCTACAGGGTCTGCTACGTTGGATATACGCCGATTTTCAGCATTATACGTTTTTCCATTAAATTTTAACGTATTCTTTAATTCCGATGATAAATAACCTCTGTTTATTGCATCAGCGTTTTGATTTGGCTTACCAACGTTGGAAATTCTATGATTACCCGCGTTATATGTGTTTTTATCTAATTTCAGTGTTGGTACTATCTCTTTTTTTAATACTTTTAAATTTATTGCATCATTTTCATCTGTGGGATCATTAATGTTTTTTAACCGTTTATTACTAATATCATAATCTCCATCAGGTGTTTGTGGTAATCCAACACCTCTTTTTAAAGTATTAAAGTAATATAATCCATCCGATGAATACCGTCCGAACTTGTCAACACTCATGGTGCAACTGAATAACATTCTAGAGTGTAACCCATTTTTATAATATTAGTCCCGATTTCTAACCCATATCAGTTTTTATACAAATTCTTAGTCTTCATCAGTTACATTTGCATCATTCCCGGGACATTTAAAATATTTTAAATCTGCACTAATTAATGATCTGTCTGCTTCATTTCTAAATACATGATTTTTATGAATAAATTCCTCACCAGACAATTTTCTAAATCCGCTAAATGAATTTGGATCTGCAATTAATATATTTTGATAATCATTTACATCCATTAATTTAAATCTTTTGGTATTATAAATAAACTCTTGATTTGCACTATCATATTGTAATGTTTGTCCTACAGTTGCAGCATCCTTTGGATCTGTTCCTTGTGCCAAATTACCTATTTTCTTATTTTTCGCATTGAAAGTACTACCTTTTGGTTTGTCTAATATTAAAGATTGTTTTACTACAACACAATCGTAATCATCGATACCTGGAAATATGTCAATTATTCTTCTATTTGTACCCAACCAACTTCTATGATAATTGTTTGGATTAGTATGTAAAACTTGTGATAAAATCGGAACATCATGAGCATCTGTAGCTAAATGCGCATTTGATAATTTCATGTCTTTGCAATCCCAAACATTATTTTTTTGTTCAAGTAAAATAAACTTTTCATTTCCTTGTACAAACACATCACCCGACCGTGATACTACTTGATCCTGTTTTACAAATCCAGATGTTTCTTGCTTTAAAGTTTCCTTCATTTGACCCACTGTTGCACCATCTGATGGTGCCGAACCATCTTTAACATTCGCTAAACAATTACCTAGACAATCAATAACTCCTACATCACGTGTAATACAATGATCTTTTATATATTTTAAATTTACAGCATCATTTTCATTTTTCGGATAACCTATATCGTTAATAACAAATTTATAAAAAGAAAAACCATCTTTTGTCTTTTCAGGTATTAATGAATGTAAATAGCGTCTATTTACGCTGTCTTTTGCATCTTTAGGGTCATCTACGTTGGATATACGTTTATTTTCAGCAGTATACGTTTTTCCATTGAATTTTAACGTATTTTTTAATTCTGATGATAAATAACCTTTGTTTATTGCATCAGCGTTTTGATTTGGCTTACCAACATTGACAATTCTATGATTACCTGCGTCATATGTGTTTTTCTGTAGTCTTAATGTTGGTGATATCTTTTCTTTTAATACTTTTAAATTTATTGCATCGTTTCATCTGTGGGATCTTTTATGTTTTTTAACCTTTTATTACTCATATCATAATCCCCATCAGGTGTTTGTGGTAAACCAGCTCCTCTTTTTAAATTATTTGCGTAATATAACCCATCCGAGGAGTAACGTCCGAACTTGTCGACACTCATGGTGCAACTGAATAGTAATCTAGTGAGTAACGCATTTTTTATGAGATTACCCCACGGTTTCGGAGTTCATCCACTAAAGCCACCCATTCGTTTTCCAATCCAGTATGACCCGCTTCTTT
>CM061534.1:30473771-30712069 GCA_030545055.2 Neoaliturus tenellus | reverse complement strand
TTGTAAAAATGAACAATAAATGAATTGAATTGAATTGAATATGACAAAATATTGAATTATTTTGTTTTTAAAAAGTTACCAACTAGACCTATTAGTTTGTAAGGAAAAGCCTTTTGGCTTATTAGGTAAACAAAACAGGAGAAAGGATTCAGCTAGCTTACCTGAGAATATTGTGTTCAGGCAGCATATAGATACACATAAAAAATACACATTTTCCACTAATATTTCGTCCCTATGGAGGACTTCTTCAGAGTAGCTGAAGAACTACTCACTACTCTGAAGAAGTCCTCAATAGGGACGAAATATTAGTGGAAAATGTGTATTTTTTATGTGTATCTATATGCTGCCTGGACACAATATTCTCAGGTAAGCTAGCTGAATCCTTTCTCCTGTTTTGTTTACCCAACTAGATTTATCATCACTCAACTTTATAAAATGTTAAAATAAATAATGGTGACAATGTTTATTTCTTGGAGGAATTATTGTTTCAATGCATTAAACCTCCCTCAGTTGTTTCAGTTCAGATTGTTACAGTTATATTTTTACTTAATTTAAAATTGAATAATTTGTTAATTATGAAACCTTAATGGTCAAGTATTGAAGTATAGCAAATTGACTAGAACACAAAAGGGCAGGGACACTACGACTGAAATTATCTATGTTAAGGTACTGAAAATACTGAGGCCTTTATGAGAAATTTTACAAATAAAAATTTGGAACTGTACGCCTTATATCCCAAAATACGGAATCCTAAAATTGTTCATGTTCCTTTAGGCTAGAAAAGTTCCATAACCAAAAATGTTATTAGGCTATGTAGGATTTTATCAACATTAAAAATTTTCTAAAAATGGGATTGCAACGTTAAGATATAATCTGCCATTTTCAACTCGATTTTGTAATGTTGGGATTTGTGACATTTTTCTCAACGAATGGAGACCTTCAATATGATCTATGAATGAAACTCTGCGCAAATGTGACTCCTAAATTGTCCCTATCTTGGGAGTATCATGTCAAAAAAACCTCGTTCAAAAGTAGATTACATTTACAATAGGTTAAAAATATCAAAACGTCTACATATTTTCACACTGTAATGGGCATATAGGTTGTAATAAATTGTAACATGTGGTCCTATAATTTGCTTGGTTTACTGTCTTTCTGTGATTTGTCATCTGAAAAGTGCATGGCTAAACGCCTGTTCAGGACTAATATACGGAAAGAATAACAACCGCAGCAAAATAAAGTTCTTATAAGTTACTTGTTTAACCTATATATGTTATATGTTAAATGAAATTATTAATTAAAGTTTGTCTGTTATTAGAATTCTCTTTAAGTAGAATGGTACGGTACTGTAGATTAAAATACAAAGTATAATAAACTAACCTAAAAATAAAACTAGTTTATTCTTAAAGAGTGGTAGGCCAAATTAGAATACAGAATTGAGTTAAACCATTGACTATTACATTCGTAAATGGTTAAACCCCTCCCCCTCAATAACAAAATATTTCTCGGTTAACCTTTTCCAAAATAGGACCCCAAATGTGTATTGATCTCGGCAATTACAGACTGTTTTTCAGTGGGCTCATTCACGATCATCCAACCGCAAAAAGGTTTGTTTATGTTTTTGCCCATCACGTGATAAATCCCACAAATCACGTGTCTGGAATTTGTCACATGATAACACAAAAACATGAACTAGTTTGCGCTGGATGATCGTGAACGAGCTCATTGTTGCCATTCCATACACCAAGAAAATTTGGACCAGTAAAAAGGGCTGTATGATAAATAACTATAACAGTTTTAACTAGGGATAGACGGGTCTCGAAATTACGAGAAATTTTTGAGAAAACTTTTATTTTAAGACGAGATTTTATTTTGATCAAGATTTTTCGAGACAAGAAATAATTCGTGAATAATGATAAAAACGGGTATAAATAATCTACGAATTTAATACTGCAAAATAAATTATTTTTAAGCAATTTGAAGTGTTTAATTTTCCTATCCTCCTCACAATCTCAAACTTAAATTGCCATCATAAACGGTTAAACTACGATTGGACTTCCAAGATTTGAACTGGACTGGAGACGGCTCTACGGCTGCATCTGCACGGACTGTTAGTAGTACAGTACACTCTCGTTCATCAGAACTAATGTGGCGGACGGCTGGTTCAGATGTCAAAAAATTCCGATGAAGCGGAGTCCGTCGTGAGTCATAATTTCCGCCCGTACGGTGACCTATCATGATTGTATTCACTCTTGTTTTTAAGATAACACAAGAGATTTCATGAAAATAAGGCACTCAAACTTTGAACATGGTAACAATGAACCTATAGGAATAAAATCAACGCAGGCAATAATGATAAAAAAACTTTATTCTCATATTCCATATTCATATTCCACTCATATTCCAACAGACAACTGACTTCCACGTAACACAGGTGCAGTCGCGATGCGAGACAGACCGAATGACAGTGTCGAATGACAGTACACGGTCGAAGCGTATGTTCACTTCCTGCCCTCTTCCTCTTTCTATTTTTGTGCGAATACTCCACGGCCTCGTAAATCACATCAATGGGTACAGATTACGGAAAACGCCTGATGACGTTTGATGCAAAATGTGATACTGTTGTGCGGATAGAACGAATGAAATTTGAAGGCGCCAAAACGGAAAAATAATTTTTTTCGTAAGAAAAAAAGTTAATAATATCCAGATTTTCAGTTCAGATGAAACAGAGTTCCGATGTCGCCGAGTCCGATGAACGAGAGTGTACTGTACTGACAATCAACAGTAGTGGGTGGAGTCAACATAGCTTCTGATTTATAAAATAATTCATTTGTTTGATAAATCTTTAGAACATTGGGAAAACTTTATAAACAATAAACAATCATTATTTGACATTTAATTGCTTCAAGATGATTATTTAAAACTGATTCAAATAATTTTTGACAAATTTAAGAGCTGTTTTGACATTGGCAGTAAGAATAGTAGTGACAATCAGATGGATGACAAGATAGCCAATCAGATTGAATAATAGCTAACCTCAAATATCCCACGTAATCTATATATATAATTCCGTAAGCGAATCGGTCCCCACGAAATATCTCGAGTTAGAAGAAAGATAGGGTAATGTATGATGGCTCATTTTAAAGCTTGAGGTCCAAGGACGCAAGGAAAAATACCAGGATTCCCAAAAGTTACCTGGGCTTCGACCCAATTGGCCTTGAAGTTCCAATGTTAATCTAATGGGAAGAAGATTTTTATTTCTGCACGTGTAATTAAGCAGATGTTCGAGTGTATATTTTATATCATAAACTCAGCTGGTTACTGAGCAGATATATTGAGTTAAGATAACCATAAAATTAGAAAGTTTAAAAAGTTACAATGCACTATAAAAAATGAGAACACTTATAGTCATGAACAGATTACGGATTTACAGGAGATTTCATTTTGGTGACCCCGTCATTAAGGAAACAGGAGTAGAATGATTTTTATGCTGATTATACCAAAGTTAAAATTGGCTTAGACGTGGCATGTTTATTATAGTTAATTGTCTTTACTCATTGAATGTTGTTTAGTTTTTACGTTACTGCTTTATACATCGACTATTTAGTAGGTATTGAGGAATATTTTATTTGGTTTTTATTAATTCACTGATTCTTCCTTTATGTATGTTGTAGGGAAACAATTAACGCCCGTTAATCCATAAAGACGGGTAGCTTTTCATAAGCAAGATAAGCGAAAACTAACAAAAAGGCAGCTGATTGATATATCAATCAATGTTCTACTACATTGACAAACAGCCAAAAATTGACTTCAATCAAAGCACTAGGGACGTCGGTGGCACGGAGGGTAAGGGGACATTGGGGAAATTAATGGTCAAGGTGGGAGGGCACGGAGGTACGGGGTGGAACGGCGAAGATGGCGACACGGGACCATGGAGAGCAAAGGGATTTCGGGGATATGGGGGCACGAAGGGCACGAGGAGTGTCGGTGGCGCTGGATACAGGGGGGCAATAGGGGCAAGGTGGAGGCAAGGGAGAAGTAGGGGCACAGGGAGGAACGGCGAGCATGAGGGCAAAGGAGCATGGAGGGTCTAAGGGTGTGGGGGCATAGAGGACACTCTGCGGAGGCATGGGGATGTACTGGGTCATGTGCAGGGAACAAGGGTTACTAGGGGCGTCGGTGGCAAGAGGGGATGGGGACACGGGAGCACGTGGCGGCGGAGGTGCGGAGTCACAAGGGGTGCTAGGGGGGTCGGTGGCAAGAGGGTTGGATAGGCATGGAGGTACGGGAGCGTGGGGGGTGCGGGACCACAAGATGTAGTAGGGGCGTCGGTGGTAAGAGGGGTAGATGGGCATGGGGGCACAGGGGACATGGGGAGGAACATTTTTCATGGGGGCACGGAAGCACGGGGATACGTGGCGACGCGGAGGTGGGAAGGCACAAGGGCACCAGGGGAGTTGGCATGGGGAACGATGGGCAGATGGGTATGGGGGCACGGGGAACGATGGGCAGATGGGTATGGGGGCACGGGAGAGCCTTGGGGGACACAGAGGGCATGGGGACCACAGGGAAGAACGGTTGACGGGAGCACAGCGTTTAGGGGGCACGGGGAAGAATGGTGGACATAGGGGCACAGGGGTATGGGAGCATGTTAATAGGGGCTCAAGGGGTACTAGAGACGTCGGTGGCCAGTGGGGCATGGGGGGTACAGGAGACACAGGTCAGGAGAGGTGAACGGGGGCACAGGGAGGCATATGGTCACGGTGATCGTGGGGGGGAATGGGGGGCACAGGGGTCCAGTGTGAAGGAGTTTACAGTATTAATTGGCTTGAATGTTGTATTGAACTATATTATTTACTTGAGTTACAAACTCATCATGTCATAGTTAAGGTTAAAACTAATTTTACCGCGTCCGGTAGTATAATAGTGTAATTTTTCTTTTTTTCATAAAATAGTCTACTGTATTATAATACAGGGGAAATTTTGTTTGAAGTACTAATTTGATACCGCCACAAAGTTGCGTCAGGATTTTAAAATATTTTATTGGAAAATCTAAACGCGTAAACTCACACTACAGCTTGAGAAAAATACAATAATACTGCAAGGAGGTGATAAATTTAAACTTATTTCTAGAGTCAACATCATCATTTTGATATTTAGGGGCCTTTGCCCCTACAAGCCACTAGTACAGAATTTAATTTACTTTCACACTCTTAGCAGAGTTCAGCTATTTTAAGCCATAAATGCTTAAAATCAGCTGATGGTTGATTTTATTTCAAGGTTTGGATACTAAAATAAACTGAATAGGCCTATTAACAATAATTGTTGAACAAATGAACAGCAATAAATAGGTTGTGTTAAATACATAGAAAATCAATGGTCTTACCAGAACCATACAGGCTTTATGGCTACACTAATGCTTGCTTTTAATCAGTTAGGAGCAAAATAAAAACCTTATCACTAGCAGACGACAAATTGAGGGAATTACATGAATTCGAAAGCAGTGAAAGTTATGTATACTGGACTTGAATAGTTTGGAGAAATGACAATAAATAGCAAACAAAATGAGAACCGAAGATTGTTTTATGGACAAAGACAAAGAAGAAGAGATTGTTTTAAAATTAAAATCCTCCATTTGAAAGTTATTTCTTGTTAGCCTCCCGGCCTCTAGGCTTGTGATTCCAAGTTAGTAGGCCTATGCCTACTAGAAATCTGAGAGTGAGGAAAAGCTCTTATTTGGAAACATTTTAAGGTAGGTTAATAGTGAAAAGTGAAGTAAGTAACTGTAACAGAGGATTCTCTTTTTATGTTTTACTAAACGTAGGTCGGTAGGGTTTATGGTGAGCCTATATCTTCTCAACCTTTTTATTGGGTACATTCCTTTATAGGCCTAGACCTTTTGTTAAGAAAGTGACTTTTTTAACTTCAGTTTATTAACATAATCAGTAGAGGTGTGCGGATAGTGAAATTTGACTTTGGATCGGATTTGGATCGGATAGTCTAGTTTCGGATCGGATAGTAGGGGGTTCGGATCGGATTTTATTCGGATTCGGATACTCGCGCGGACAGAGTGAACTGTTATATTACTCAGTTAAAATACAAATTAATTAACAGTACAATTTTAGCACTTTATTCCTAGGAATGCATGAAAAATGTTAATTTTATTTTTGTTTAATATAGAAATGTAGGCATATATTGATTTTTTTGTTAAGTATTTGTTCAAAACTAGAATTATAATTTACATTTTGGACAAATACTTTACAATGGTGAATAAAGAATTTTAGTATTCATATCATATTTGTATGATTTTGTGTATTATAGGCCTATTATAATATATTTTGGCCGATATAATACAGTTTAATATATTCTACTAACTACAGTAGGTCTCATCCAAAATAAATTCACTACAAGGCTATCGGTATCAAACCAAGTTTCAACATAAGGTAGGCCTATTGTTTAGCTCTAAAGTCGGTCAATCAATAGGCTACATTTGTAACTATTCTTATGGTGAGAAAATCTTTTTCGATATTTATTTACAAATTTGCTTATATAACATAGATAAAATTTTCTCTCTCAGAATTAGGTCATTTTCAGGCTCATTTTTTGTTTGAATACCTACATTGATAGTAATATTTTTAGTAATAACTTAGAGTTATGACCAAATAAGGTCTATTTCATTCATTAGGCCTAGGCTATATGCAAGTTTTGATATCTTTGAGTCACTGTGATGACATTACTGCTTAACAGTAAGTTTGACTAGGCCTACACCTTCATGTAGGCTACAGTCTTGTTTGATGTTTAAAAGTACATTGCTAAGCTTACTTAGGTTCAATAATGCAGTAACATGTAATACTTTTAACAATTTAGATTTTAAACTTACATCCCAATTTGTTTTAGGCCTATTACAATGAGCTTAGTTAAAATAAAAACTTTCCTATCTCAAAGAATTTATGAAGTGGAAGCTAGTCTCAAGTCTCAATTTCAGTAATAATAAAACTACATTATTTTATTTTTCTACAAAGAACATTTTATTATGTCTTAGTTACCCTACGCTTAGGCCTACCTTTAGAACCAGCTTGCACAGTTAGCATTCCGCCTGTTCTTGGTTTTTCTCAAAAGATTTCCGAATCAAACTCTTTTTCCTTCTTGGCTCCATAACTGAGTAGTTAACAACTAGAACTAGCCTATCCGATTCTAGAAAATTAAGTTGATCACATTTAAAGTTCGTAACTTCAATTCAAATTTTATCTTGTACGCTGTCGGCTGTAGCAGTATTCCCAGACTTCAAAACATCGTACCACATGATAATAAATTATTATTGCACGCCACAAAAATGTCGTGTCTATCAATGTAATTAGTGATTGATGTTGGGAATTATTTGATTTTGTAATAT
This sequence comes from Neoaliturus tenellus, assembly GCA_030545055.2. NCBI lineage: Eukaryota > Metazoa > Arthropoda > Insecta > Hemiptera > Cicadellidae > Neoaliturus > Neoaliturus tenellus. The sequence goes on along the minus strand of CM061534.1, from coordinate 30,704,676 downwards.
TAGGCACGCAAAATCAATCATTTTCCAAAACTATCATTAATTATCTTGAAAAATTACGACTAATCTTTGGGAGAAAAATCAGTGTGACGTCGGAGAATGAGTACAGTAACAAATTATTATCGTGTACTTGGGAACACTGTCGTCTACTGCGCAGGACAACAGACTCAAATAACCACAGACTAAAATCGTGACACTCGCTCAATTCTGGTGTTCCCCATACCAATTAATTCCAAATCGGTGGCTGTGGAGTGCTAGCGAGGGTTCACTAGCGCGCGTTGTGGTTGGAATCGGAACCTAACTCTACAGCCAATCACGACCAATGTTAGAATGGGTTGTTTACTCCATCCGCTTGAGTCGCTAATTATCAGATTTGTTTTGACAACCATTGCCTTGAGTGCGCTATATCTTGGGGACACCCTAATGCCTGGAGTGTCAATACTAGTGTTGAATGACTGTCTTCAATTTTCAAGTTTTCGAGAGAGATGATAATAATTTATTCATTGGGTCGTGTTTTAATCCAACATTGTATTCATACCTAGAACGAACGCGATCGTCAGTATGATTCCAAATGTAGTTTTTGGGGGGTTTAAAGCTTTTTATGCTCATATACACTATCTATCCGAAAAAATCGGATATTTTTCGGATCCTATCCGACGCCTGTTGTACATTCGGATCGGATCGGATATCCGAATCCGATCCGGTTTTCCGGATATCCGCACACCTCTAATAATCAGCAATTTACAAAGAAATATTTGTTCCTTCACATTAATTAGGATTAACCATGTTACAAAATCAGATTAAAATCCCGAACGCACATTTCTCGTGATGTATGAGAGGGAAAATCTCGTCTCGAAATTATTTGAGAATTCAAAATTCTCGTCTCGTCTCCAACTGAAAATCCAATCTCGTCTATCCCTAGTTTTAACCAAGAGTTCTTTTAATGTACTTAACATTTCTTAGTTTTACATTCAATTCCGAGTCAACACACTCTAGTCTGTTTTACAAATTGTTGGATTACTATTGATCTTCAATCCCCCCAAATAAAAAAAATCCCCGCTAAATCACAAAAATCCCCCCTCAAATTTTGGCCCGATAGCCCAAACCGCGCTATCAATCCCCCCATGGGCACCCCTGGAACTGTGCACTTCCTATCTTTTTAAGTTATTTCTGTTTTTATCATTTCATTCAAAAAAAAGATAAACCGAAAACTGCCATGTGTTATAAGTTCTTGGTTATTGGTTTTTGTGCCAAAAACTGATAAAACTGACAACTGACCCATCCCTAGAATCAATAACTTATTTAGCAAAATAAAATAACTAACTCACCAAAGCATCAAAATACTGAAGGCTTTTCCCATTGTCCTCGTAAGTGAAACTTCCCAATAGGATAGGCATGTCGTCTTGCTCTGACTCCAGACCCTGCGAAAGAAATTTCCTAGTTATTACAAACTATTTTACAACAATAGTGGTTGACTTCAAGATGCAAAGGTAACTTGGAAATTACCTCAAATTCTATTGGTGAAATTAGTTTATGTACAATCTACAACACAAACACTCATCATTCCCACTTTAGTCTCGGACAAGCTTCAGACAGCGATGGACAAGCTTCAGACAGCGATGGACAAGCTTCAGACAGCGTGTCGTCGTCTAGCTAAAGCCCAATTCCTTTTGATCCAGTGCCCTATTCAGGTACTATCCATTACAGTTTGATGTTCTGACTAAATAACTCTAAAACAGTTATGTGAAGGAGAGATGTATTTAGGGATTTTTTATTAGATAAAAGACTATGAACATTGTGTACATTAGTAGGAGGCCGCAACGGTCATGACTAGAGTCAAGGTCCCGCTGGATGGCAAGGCGCTTTGGAGGTAAACACTGGGTTCGTCGAACTGAAGGTCAGAGGCGAGGTGCGATCTAATATATAGGTCAACTTGCTTGTAGTTGAGAGAGCGGTGCCTGGACCCGGGGCGGTCGTAGGTGAGTAACCGTATTTGGTTGATTTTGGGAAAATAGGCCCTGTTAGAAGTTTTTTGGGGTTTTCGTGTTAAAGGGTTAGTTAAAGTTCTTTTGGGTTGAGTCTTTAAGTTTTATTGTAGTTTGAGTTTTTTAAGAAAAGAGGGTTTAATTTCTGTAGCATATTTAAGAAGAAATAAGTTTATTTGAGTTTAAATTAAAGTCTCAGTTGAACAAGATTGCACAACCTCCAGAGCGAGTTTGCCGTCCAGAGTAATTGTTTAAGAGAGAATGTTATTGTTTTGTTTGAGAAGACATTTTGTATAAGAAATTATTAGAGCCCAGTTTATGTTTTGTATTGTGTATAGATAGGGTTTTGTTTTGATTAAAAGAAAGGTCCGCTCAAACACGTGTATCTGTTATTAAGTAGAAACCCACATTATCCCTGATTACTTTAGAATTAATTAGCTACGCTCCCTAAAGTGGTAGACGGACCAATTTGGGGTTCGCTACAGGTGGTAGAGGCGCGGTGTCTTGTAATTTTTTTTACAAGATTTCGATCCTAGTACCTCGGGGATAATTGGTTTTAGTTTTGTTTGTTTTGTCAAAATTTTGTTTTCCAAAACATTTAAGTGATTAACCGTTCAATGAGGTCAGCGGTTGTGGGTTTCTGCTAGTATAGATGCTTAGGTTAGCGCTTTGTTTAGCAGTGTAATCCGAGGTGTTCAGTTGTACCTTGTTCTCGGTAGTGTCGCAAGACTGTGCGATATTGTTGAATAGACCATAACAAGTAGACTTCCGTTGGGCAATACACGCTAGGCCAGCGTTCCAATGCCCTGAATGCTATAAATTCCATTAGGGTAATCATTTTTGTTTGCCGAGTTTTGCTAGGTTTTAAATTTCTATAGTAAGATGCGTTTTTGCAGTATATTAGATAATGGATTTAAGTTTAACAGATATTAAAAATTTAAATAAAGAAAAGGCTACTGAGTGGTTCCACAAGCTAAACTTGCCCATACCAAAAGGGGCGGATTTAGAATTCTTAAGATCTTCTTTAAGACTTATCAAATTAGGGGTACAGGCAGGAAAGGAAAACAAATTCTACGACGACATAGCATTGGAATCGACGGGCAAGTTTCATTCAAGAAAGCTTAGGCGGTACTAGTTCGCAACAAGACGGTGTTATTAATGAAAACAAAGACCACAAACCTGACTTAAAAGATATCGTTTACGCAAACGATCACGAGTACGAATATATCGACGATTTTTCTTCTGGGGTTTCAGAAAACGAGAATCAATCAGACAATCTAGACAATCAGGAAGATTTTCATCTGGAAAGCCACATCATGGATAACAATAGGCCCAAAGGCAAACTTCCTTTTTTTCATCCAGGTAGCTTTGCTGGACTTCAAACGGAGTCCGTAGTTTCGTTTCTAAAACGTTTTGAGAGGGCGGCAAATGTAAATGCTTGGGAAAACGAGAAACTTAAAACGTATTTTCCGATTTATTCTACGGATGCTGCCTTGGATATTTTTGAAAATTTAGAACGCAAAAATCCCGCAATAACCTGGGAACAGGTTAAAGAGGAATTTAAAAAGATTTTTTCCCCAGTCGAGTCAAAAGAAATCACTTTAGCGAAATTAAAGACACGTGTACAGTTGCCGACGGAATCAGTCATTCAATATTTGGCGGACGTCGAAAAATTATGTGCAGAGGTGGACGGCGGCATGCCAGAAGCCAGAATTTGCGGTCATGTCCTGAAGGGATTAAATCCGGCTTTGTTACAGCAAATTGCAATGCTGGATAACTCCACATTAGAAAAACTTCGAGAGAACATTTCCCGATATAAATGTCATCGTTTTTAATGAGGCAACGATTGGGACTTGAAGGGGTTGCAAATGCTAGCTCTCCTAGTAATTCGGGCATAGAGAAAAAACTCGATTCTCTAACTCAGTTGCTCGTACAGCAGTTGCAGGTATCAAGCGGAACTAGAAAAAATGAAAATGGGGATGAGAGGGATGAAAGGTCAAATGGTCGTTCTTTAAGGAATGAGAGAGAGAGGGGACGTTTCTCTGAGGAGGGGCGTTACAGGGAAAGAGATTGGTCCCGTGGGAGAGGCAGGACGCCTGACAGATTCGACGCAGGTTACGGCCGGCGCCAAAGATTCGATAGAAGTAATAGTAGGGGTGATAGGAATGGCTACCGCCCACGGGACTTTAGCTCGGAGAGAAGAGGGTGGCAGGATAGGAGAAATTTTGGGGACCGATATGGCGAGGGAAATAGACGAGACATTAGCAGGGAACGGTACCAATATGGACGTAACAGCCATGACAGGCAGGTACGATTCGAGGAAAATAAGGGCAATAACTGTTATAATTGCGGCAAGGAGGGCCATTTTGCCAGAGAATGTAGGGCAAAAAACTAGATTCGCTGGGAGGGAATTATTTCCCCTCCCAGTATACAAATTATCAGGAACATGGAAATGAGGAGGAGGGATTTGTAAATAATATTTCAAAAACATATAAGCCAAGTGTCAATGAACAACGAAGGCTCCAGAAAATCTGCATCACCGAGATGTATATGTTCAATCAAAACAAACCAGTCAAAACAAATAACGACCTTTCACGGGAGGTCAGGTGCTCGGAGGCCGAGAGTAATGCTGACGCGGCACCGCTTGACACCACGGTTGACTCGGCGCGTACGCACGACACTCCTGCTGAGTTTGTAAATAGTGCTGTTGTCAAACTGGCTCTACATGTCAATGGCTCACTTAATGAGACTAGAGTAAAAATTTCTCTTGATTCTGGGGCTAATGTTTCATTGATAGATAGTAGTCTTCTAAGTGATAATGATCGGCTATACGATGGAAACGTGATTTTAACATCTGCAAACAAGTCGCCTTTAAACGTCTTGGGAATGACCGACATATTGTTTTCAATTCAAGATGTTGTTTTCAAGCAACGAGTTTATGTTGTGTCAAACCTAAGTTGTGAAGTTTTGTTAGGAAACGATTTTCTTTTGGGAAACAGCGTTGTATTGGATTACGCTCACCATGTCATGAAATTTCGAAAGGGAACCATTGAGTTTGTATTACCGATGGACAAGGAATGGGTATTGAGTTTTGAGAAAAATTTTTCCAAAAAAGTAGACATTTTTACTGTAACGGACATTAGAATTCCTCCACATGGTAGGGTAGCAATTCCAGTAAAATCGACTGAGTGTGTTGAGGAAGATCTCCCTTATATGTTTAAAGATAAGGATATGTTGATAAGAAAAAACCTATATTGTACTGCGGCCAGTTCTACGACTCCACCAATTATATACATAACAAATGTGAAAAACGTAACGACTACGTTATGGAACGATACGTGCATAGGAACGATAGAGATTAACAAATCACCAATAAATGTTCAGAGTGAAAATTTTTGCGTTTCTAATGTTAATAAATTGGAGGACGGTTTGCGGACTGACAGTGGATCAGGAGAGGAATTAAAGGATTTGGCGGGTAACAAAATTGATTTAAACCCTAAATTGTCACCTGAGCAATATAGCGCGGCCAGGGCACTCATTTCACGCTATTTGGATGTTTTTGCTAAAGATGCGGAGGATTTAGAGGAAGCGAGAGTCCCTCCTTGTTCGTTTGAAATGCGTTCAGACGAACCTATAGCTTTGCCGCCTTATAAGCTAAGCAAGATCGAACGGGAGGAAATGGATCGTCAGATAAATGAATTGGAAAAAGCAGGCGTGATTGAAAAATCACGGTCAGATTTTTCTGCACCAGCGTTTCTCGTTAAGAAACCAGGGAATAAATTTAGGCTAGTAGTAAACTACTCAAAAACGAACACGGCGATAGTTCCTGATAGGTTTCCTTTAGCTAGAATTGACTCAATTTTAGATTCACTGGAGTCATCCAAATATTTTTGTACAATGGATATTAATCAGGCTTTTTTTCAAATTCCATTAAAAGAGAGGTGTCGGAAATATACGGCTTTTTGTACCCACAAAGGTTTGTACCAATGGAAAAGGCTACCGATGGGCATAAATATTGCAACACAATGTTTTTCAAGAGTAATTAATCAGGTTTTCTCTGACCTTCTGTATCACGGTGTAGTTGTTTACGTTGACGACGTGTGCTCTTATGCTCCAAATTTTCAGAATGCTCTACAACGGCTCGAATCAGTTTTTGAAAGATTGAGAGAATCTAGATTAAAAATCAAAACAGAAAAGTGTCATTTTTTCTATGAGGAGGTTCAACTGTTAGGCCATAAAATTTGCCAGAACGGAATTCAACCTTTAGAATCAAGAGTAGAAGCTATGTTGCAAATACCGACACCTAAGAGCTTAAAGGACGTAAGGAGTTTCATAGGGGCTACATCATATTACCGAAAATTCCTAAAATCTTACTCGACCATTGCTTATCCATTGACAGAATTGATTAAAAAGAACAAATCGGGAAATGTTGGTTTTACGTGGGAAAAGGAACACGAAACAGCTTTTAACGCCTTAAAAGACGCGTTATCTAATCCTCCGGTGTTGGCTTTTTTCTCAGACCAGAAAGAAACGATTTTGAGAACGGATGCGAGTCGGAAGGGGATTAGTGGCGAGCTTCTGCAGTATCAAGAAGATGGAACTCTAAGGCCAGTGGCGTATGTGAGCCGCAAAATTTTGGGGACGGAAAATAAGTGGAGTGTGTCCGAATTAGAGTTGTTAGCGATTGTATTTGCAGTGAATCACTTCCGCAGCTTATTGTACGGAAAATATTTTGAAGTACAAAGTGACCACAGTTCGCTTCAATTTTATAAAATGTGAAGTGTCTAAGTTCTAGGTTAAACAGACTTGCATTGAAGTTAACCGACTATGATTTCCGTATTGTACATAAAACTGGTGCTAGCATGAGAATAGCTGATTTACTCAGTAGGTATCCAGTAGACAAGGAAGTCGACCAGGAGGCAGCGAAAGAAGAATTTTCAATCAATGTTGTAAAAACAGTAAACATTCGCCAGTTGCAACTCGAGGACGCTTACTTGTTTAAAATTAGGTCAGCAATTCTAGACCCGGAAAGTGCCGACCACAAGGTGAGGAGAGCGGCTAGATTGTTTGTGCTGACGGACGACATTTTGTTTTATAAACAATACACTCCGTATCAAACTAGACACGTTCTTGCCTTGCCGGAAGTTTTAAAAAACGATGTTTTGAAGGCTTATCATGAGTCACTCACTTCAGGTTGCCATAGCGGGATTGCAAAAACAATTGGAAAAATCAGGGAAAAATATTTTTGGCCTAATATGGTCACGGACATCCGGAAGTATGTAACCTCTTGTTTACAATGCCAAGTAAACAAACCTGATCGACAGAAACCCGCAGGATTTTTACAGCCAATAATCCCACCTACGAAACCTTTCACTATACTGGTTTTCGATTATTTGGGGCCTTTGCCTAAGTCAAACAAAAAGCAATATATTTTGGTTTGCATGGACAGTACGACCCGATACGCAGTGGTAAGGGCCACTGAAAAGGCTGATTCACATGCTACGGCACGGTTTGTTTTAGAGTGTATCGTTCCAAGGTTTGGAGTACCGGCAGTGATAAGAAGTGACCGTGGAGGGCACCTGATAGCGGATATGTTACAACAGCTTTATTCTGCCTTAGGGATTGAAATGAAGACTAGCTCTGCATATCATCCTCAGACCCAGGGGATAGTTGAGCGGTACAATTCAACATTGTTAACAATGCTCAAATTTTATGTCAACGAAAACCACAATAACTGGTTGAAATTTGTGGAGTTGGTGACGTTTGTATACAACACCAGTATTCAGGCATCTACGGGTTTTTCTCCTTTTTATCTCTTGCATGGTTTTGAAGCGACTCAGCCTATTGATCTGGCGATTTTGCCTAAAATCCCGGACCACGATGTTTTGGGTGCAATTACTGCGCTGCACGAAATCAGAGCGAAGTTACCGGAGGTTTTTGCAAAGGCACAGGAAAAACAGAGTAAACACTACGATTCGAGAAGAAGGGAGGTAAATTATTGTGTAGGAGATGAGGTTTTACTGGAAACACCATTCACAGGAAAAGCTGGGACTCGAAAACTCGCTCCTTTGTACAGTGGGCCGTACCGAGTGACAAAGGTCATCAGTCCTTTAAACTATGAGTTGGAAATGGTAAAATCAGGGAAATGGGCGCGTGATGTGGTACACGTCAGCAGATTGAAGAAATACAACTGGGGGAGTTCAAGAGACGAAGATTAGGAGAATCCAGGAATTATATTTAGGAAAATAAAGGGTGTGTGTAGGAATACGTATATATGTTAGGTAGACGATGTATAAATAGGATTAAGTAAGTTGAGGGTTTATATGTGTAGGTCGATAATTTTCAGTTAGGTTTTTGTTTAGAATTGTATAAATAGGTTCAGTTTTATTAGGGTTTTATTTTTTTTTTCCTGGGGGGGAGACCTTTTTATTTTATTTTTTTTGATACCTTTCCTTTAATGTTGCTCAGGATGCTACGTAGACGCTGAAGTGTCGCTTTGATTCCAGTGACGATATTCTGAACCGAGTAGGGATAATCGTGACTGGGCGAGTAAGACATTCATATGGCAAAATAAATCCAATAGGCAGAATGCCTATGTCATCGGGAAAACCTGAGTAACATGATTTCCTTTCTAACCTGAATTCGTAGCTGGGAATTTAATTTTTTATTACAAATTTATTGTTGAGTTGCCTTTTTAAATGTTTTCTTAAGTAATAATAATAATATGTATGTATATAAATGTATTTAATTTTTTTGTTGTTGTTGATATTTTGATAAATAATTTTAATATTACTGTGATTTATATTAGGCATGACTTGTAAATTTTTTTCAATTGATGTACGGTATATAATTTTGAAACATAAAAGTGTATACTAGTTAGATATGGAAAGATATGTAGGTATTTTAGGATGAAATTATTTATTTTGCTTAGATATTATATTGTTTATTGCATAACCTGTAGGATTTGTTTTATTTTACTTTGTTTTGTTTTAAAGATAGCGTGTAAAGTGTAGGGATTTTGAACGAAGTTAGTTTTATTTTTAGAAATTTGTTTTATCAATATAGTCAACTGGAAATAGGGATTCGGACAAAACGTGCTGGAGGTGTCGTGTTAAATTTGGGGGGGGTTTGAAATTTGATTTTTGTATGGGGTTAAATGTAAAAGACAGTGCCTAAATTCCTTTAACAACCAATATGGTTACTCGTAAAATGAGAGATGAGGGGAGAAATTGATTTATTAGTTTTTTCGAATTGTTTGTAATTTTACTTTTTAGTCTTTTCCAGATATTTCTGAACGATTGAAAGAGTTTGCTGTACTTAGAGGCACACAGTAGATGGACATCCAACTGATCGTGCAAATTGTCGAGCTCTGTTTACGCACGACATTGGACGGCCTTGCCGACTCAGCAGCCTACTACCACACACTGCTGGCCGTGATTGTAGCGGTCTAAAAACAACGCTGTCTGTACAACAATATTTTGTATTCTTTTTCAATTCTTTTTTTTAATTTGTTACAATTTATTTGTTTTACAAGTTTTTTTTTAAGAAACTAGTTTTGGGGTTTGTGGTAGATAAAAAACGTTTAGAGTAGGAAAAGTAATAGTAATTTTCAGTTTAGGGTTTTTTCTTCAACAATAAGAGACAAAGTTTAAATTGTATTTCATTATTGCCAATATACCCATTTATTAATTATTGTTGATATTGTATTTGAAAGTTATACTTTGAAATAAATTTTGGGCAATTTTGCCAGACATTTAACATTTTCAATTCCAATTTTTGTAACAAAAGGTCTGATAATGCTTGGCTGTAGGATTTTCCAAATTTGGGGATACATTAATTTAGTTATTTTGTTGTTCCCGGAGGATAGGTTTTGTATTCCGGTTTCGGTGTTTTCTGGGAGCCATTTCCGTAAATTAGAACCCCTGGCTATCTATGAATCATCGATTCCTTTAACATATGTTTTCCCTAATGGAGATTTTAATTTACCCAGCCTTGATTCTTTCCCATTACCTACTTGCCCCTTCCCAAACGTCCGGATACAGAAGATGGCAGCGGCGGCGCTCGAACTGAACCAACTCGTCAGGGATCTTCAGCGGCGGTCGACTGCTCTCCATCGATCTTCGGAGGACACGAGAGGCCGGCGGGCAATTGAGACAATTGGGAACATTTTGAACTGGTGCTGTGGGACGGCAACGGACACTGAATTACATACACTCTCAAAAAACGAAGAGACCGTTAACAGACATAGGAATTCGATGCAAGAATTACTCAAGAATGATCATTTGGACCTGGTGAAGTCAGTTGGGGAGATGAAGAATTTTTCTGCGGACGTCACGAGGGTTTTGGGGAAGGTTCACGCTGCGATGGATGTTCTGAAGACAGATATGAAGCAGCGGGTGCCAATTGAAGAGGCATTCGGTTTTATCATGTCACACATTGTCCATGTCCAGGCCCAGTTCTATTATTCTCAGGCTATTGGTTTACGGAACGACGCTCAGGCAGATTGCAGGGCAAACAGACTTCCGGCTTCGCTCGTGCCAGAGGATGTGCTGGGGAAGGATCTTCGGGGGCTTGCCCAAAACATCTCAAGAGACGGATACGAGATTGCCCTGCCGTTGACTGACGTCAGCGTATTTTACGCCCTGCCGGTCACAACGTGTAAGATATCACCTACAAAATTTGTCTTAACAGTTAAGGTCCCAGTGCGTAGATCACAACACAACTGGGACCTTTACGAATACATCCCTTCTCCGATGGCGTGGAATGGATTTACGTGTTCCATGGCGTCGGAAACCATCTACGTGGCTACGTCAGGATCGAGAACAACTACGATCACCGGCTACCAACTGGAGGACTGCAGACCAGGAGCAACACGGATGTGCAGGCTCCCACGACAACAGAGGGGGTCTGTTTTCTCCACGGAGTGTGCGGAGAAGATGCTGGGACAACGCACCGTGGAGGATCTGTGAGGTTCGTGTCCATTCTACTGCAGCCCTTCGCATGGTGGTGTTCTGCTGACACAGGTGGCTTCCGACTCCTACGTCATCACAAATCCAACTCCTAACCTAACTTTATCCTGTAAAAATTTCTCCCAAATCTTACCTTTTGATGTGCCAGGGGCCTTTGAAATTACGGTAACATGCGACTGTGTTTTGACCGATGGGGATGTAGAGTTAATTTCCAGGCAGTATCCTTGTTTCGCGATGACCGGTAGTCCCTCAATTATTCATATACTGCCTGCGGCGTGGACCTCTTTGTCAAATTTAACTTTTGATCCTTTGCTGTCCGATTCTAAGTATATTTATCAAAATTTTTCGCGTATTTTAAATTTAAATTGGACAGTATCTTCGCCGTCGTTCATGGTCCACCAGGACATTCCGCCATCTCTGTTCGATCCTGTGGTTTTACCAGAATCATGGTGGGATGTCCAAGATTTAACTTCATTAAAATATATTGCGATTTTTGCATGGTTAGGAGTATTATCGGCCCTTTTGGGGTATATTGGGTTTAAAATGTATATTGTGAGTGTCAAAATTGACATGATAAGGAGAGACTAGTTTTGTTTTTTCTTTTACTTTTTTATGGTAGGAGACGCTGAGGACATCGTCTCGCGGGATAAGGGGGATGTGAAGGAGAGATGTATTTAGGGATTTTTTATTAGATAAAAGACTATGAACATTGTGTACATTAGTAGGAGGCCGCAACGGTCATGACTAGAGTCAAGGTCCCGCTGGATGGCAAGGCGCTTTGGAGGTAAACACTGGGTTCGTCAAACTGAAGGTCAGAGGCGAGGTGCGATCTAATATATAGGTCAACTTGCTTGTAGTTGAGAGAGCGGTGCCTGGACCCGGGGCGGTCGTAGGTGAGTAACCTTATTTGGTTGATTTTGGGAAAATAGGCCCTGTTAGAAGTTTTTTGGGGTTTTCGTGTTAAAGGGTTAGTTAAAGTTCTTTTGGGTTGAGTCTTTAAGTTTTATTGTAGTTTGAGTTTTTTAAGAAAAGAGGGTTTAATTTCTGTAGCATATTTAAGAAGAAATAAGTTTATTTGAGTTTAAATTAAAGTCTCAGTTGAACAAGATTGCACAACCTCCAGAGCGAGTTTGCCGTCCAGAGTAATTGTTTAAGAGAGAATGTTATTGTTTTGTTTGAGAAGACATTTTGTATAAGAAATTATTAGAGCCCAGTTTATGTTTTGTATTGTGTATAGATAGGGTTTTGTTTTGATTAAAAGAAAGGTCCGCTCAAACACGTGTATCTGTTATTAAGTAGAAACCCACATTATCCCTGATTACTTTAGAATTAATTAGCTACGCTCCCTAAAGTGGTAGACGGACCAATTTGGGGTTCGCTACAGTTAGGTCAAATAAATTAAGTTTAACGTTTGTGATTTTGGATATTTTAACCTTTCTAACAACGTTTAGTTTAGAGGAAGCAAAACATTGCTATTCTGATTTTACAGGGTAAGTTTTCAATGCCCCCTCATTTTTTTTTTTTTTTTTTTTTTTTTGCATTTCTTAAGATATCAACTCCAAACCACCACCGAACATCATTGACAAGTTAAAACTTTTTTTTTTTGATGTTCACATTTTTAGTTGTCATCTTGGATCTGCCATATTAAAAAGAACTTTTATTTTTTAAATGTAAAAAAAAGGTTTTGACTAGAGGTGTGCGGATAGTGAAATTTGACTTCGGATCGGATTCGGATCGGATAGTTTAAGTTCGGATCGGATTCGGATCGGATAGTAAGGGGTTCGGATCGGATATTATTCGGATTCGGATACTCGCACGGACAGAATGAACTTTAAAATACAAATTAATTAACAGTAAAATCTTAGCAATTTATTCCTAGGAATGCATGAAAAATGTTTTTTTTTGTTTAATATAGAAATGTAGGCATATATTGATTTTTTTTGTATTTGTTCAAAACTAGAATTATAATTTACATTTTGGACAAATACTTTACAATGACATATAAAGAAATTTATTTTGTTTAGTGTGCATGTTTAATGTTGTCCTTGAGTTGTATATATTATGTTAAGTATGATACCTACCATTTCATATTTGTATGATTTTGTGTATTATAGGCCTATGATAATATATTATAGCCTATATAATATAGTTTCATATATTCTACTAACTACAGTAGGTCTCATCCAAAATAAATTCACTACAAGGCTATCAGTATCAAACCAAGTTTTAACTTAAGGTAGGCCTATTATTAGCTCTAAAGTCACTCAATCAACAGGCTACATTTGTAACTATTTGTTTTTGGTGAGAAATCTTTTACGGTATTTATTTACAAATTTGCTTAAATTATAACCTAGAAAAATTTTTCTCTCTCCGAATTAGGTAATTTTCACACTCATTTTTTGTTTGAATACTACATTGATAGTAATATTTTGAGTAATAACTTAGGGGTATGACCAAAAAGGTCTATTTCATTCATTAGGCCTAGGCTATATTTTATGCAAGTTTTGATATCTTTGAGTCACTGTGATGACATTACTGTTTAACAGTGGCCTAGGCCTACATATTCGTGTAGGCTACAGTCTTGTTTGATGTTTAATTAAAAGTAGATTGCTAAGCTTACTTAGGTTCAATAATGCAGTAACATATAATACTTTTAACACTTTAGGTTTTATACATACATCCCAATTTGTTTTAGGCCTATTACAATGAGCTGAGTTAAAATAAAAACTTTCCTATCTCAAAGAATTTATGAAGTGGAATCAAGTCACAAGTCTCAATTTCAGTAATAATAAAACGACATTATTTTATTTTTCTATAAAGAACATTCTCTGATGTCTGGTTGGTTTGATGACATGAGTGTGAGAGAATGTTGTGATAGTGGTTTAGAAGTTTTAAGTCTAAAACTCTTAAAAATAGACATTATACAGTTTCAGTGACATAGTGAAAGTTTTGGTAAAGTGCATTTTTTTCAAGGAATAGATAAATATTAATTTATTTTACAAATTGACGGTAATATTTTAATAAATAAGTACTCACCATTTCATGCACTGAAAAGCACATGTTTTTAGTGGGAAACTTTGATCACTAATAAATATATTCACACTAAAAAACTGTTTTTAAAACACTCACAAAAGTATACAGCTTGGATCACTTAATCAGTTTAAATAAGTATTACCATATTTCAGTAATAAATCAAGAAGTGTAAAAAGTTGAAAAAGTAACTAATTAACCAGTTTTGACCAGAGTAGTCATTTCCTGTTTGGCCATTCACAAACTCAATGACTCATCAATAGCATAGGTGAACTGCTATCAACTGTTTCAGTCCACTGCTTATCTGTAGCCGACTGCTTATCTGTAGCTGACTGCTTATCTGTAGCCGACAGCCTATCTGTGGCTGACTACTTACAGCCAATGTCAACAAACCTTATCCTTGTTGGCCACCTACAATTACACTATAAACTTTGACTGGGACAGTGTGAGAATATTTCTTATCACTTATGAATTCAGAGAAATAAATTGCTTTTGTTATCTTGCTGGAATTTATCTACTTAATTAAATATTTGATGAGGAAGACTTGAAATAATAATTTATTGTTTGTGCATGGACTATTACTGATCCCCTGTATTAAAATTCCCATTAAAGTTAAATTGATACAATCAAATAATTAAATTCTAATATTTTTTATGACACAATATTAATGTATAACATTAATTAAAATTGAAAATTTAAAATGGAACCAAATGAAGGTAAACTTGTTCCTCCTGGCTGGAAACGAGCAGAGGTCATTAGAAAAAATGGTCTAAGTGCTGGTAGAAGAGATATATATATTACATCTCCAGGGGGGAAGGTTCTTCGCTCAAAAAAAGAACTTTCTGCCTACTTGAAGAAAAATAATAGTAAATTGAAAATTGAAGATTTTGATTTTAGCACAACTAAAGCCAAACCTAAAGATGTGTCTGGGTGTAGTTCTAGTATAGTATACCCACAATCCCCCGAAAATTCTGAGCTACACTTACAAAGTACAGAACACATATCAAATCAAAATGATGTTGAAAACACAGTAAATAGCTTAAATTTAACCTCTCCTACATTAACAGAGGGGTTCAAAACAAATATTATGGACACTGAAAAAAAACCTAACTCGATTTTAAGTATGTCACTATTAAAAGGGGATTGGCTTACAGATGATACCATTATAATGTATTTTGATTTACTAAGTACAAGCATAGATAATAAACACTCCATCCTACTACTGAGTCCTATTTTTAGCCAAGCTTTAAAGTTTCTAGAAGATGATGAAAGTATGCTGTCTCCATTGAATATTGCAGATAAATCAGTCATTCTTATTCCCATAAATGATGCTGAGGCAACTATCACTATCCAAGACATATTAAATGGTGGTAGTGGATCACACTGGAGTTTGCTTGTCTATGTAAAAGAGCAAAATACATGTTATTACTTTGATTCAATGGGATATAGCAACCTTTCCTCAGCAAAACAAGTAGCTAACAAACTGTCCAGCTTAGTGTCTCCAGAAGAGCTAATTAAATTTGAAACTTGCCGCACTCCACAGCAAAATAATACATCTGACTGTGGTGTATTTGTAATAATGATAGCAGAACAAATAATTGCATCCGTTATTAATCAGGGGAAAGTATGTAAGGAGTTTAAGAACATGGATGATATGGCAGTATGGACTAAAAGGGCGCAGCTAGCTTCAATTTTGTACAATATTAACCAAAATTATTACTCAATGACTGTATGGGTATCTAAAATGTTGAGTTCCCAATGGGTAGCAAGTCAGTCAAATGTCCCCTTAGAGGATAAACCAAAAGGACAAGAGTGTCCTCTGTCGCCTGAAATATCACCGCTAAACAAGGTCTACCAAAACTGTGTTATGCCTCAAAGTACTGATTATAGTAAAGAGATGAGGCAAAACAAAGAAGCATGGACACAAATAAAAGAGGGTAAAGCAAAAAAAAGTGCCCAATTATACGAAGATATACCTCTCAAAAATAGATTCAGTCCTCTTTCTGAATCTGTTGAAGAGACTCAGGAAAATGACTTGGTTTGCGAAAAAGTGAAAAAGGTGGATGGCCGCAAGTACGACTATTTTAAGGAAAATGGTTTGAAGTTTGCTGGGAAGAATCGAAGAGATGATTATAAAAATAAAATAAAATCGAAGTACAGTTGGAAAAACCCGAATGTTAGTCACAGTGAAGAAAAACATTACAAAAATCTTACCTTAGTACTTGGAGACTCTATTGTTAAGTACGTGTCATTAGAAAATTGTCTGGTGAAATCCTACAGGGGAGTAACAGCAGCACAGCTAAAACTGAAGCTCTCCAATGAAATGAAACCTACAGAACAACCAAAGTCTGTTTTTCTACATGTCGGAACAAATGATCTGGGAAGAGGACAAAGTCCAGATGATGTAATGGGCTCAGTAAAAGTTCTATTGGAGCAAACTAAGAAACTATTTCCAAGATCCCATATATTTGTGAACAGTATTGCACTAAGAAAAGACATGCCTTATAAAATCCTTCAAAAAACAAATAATAATCTAAGATGGTTGTGTCGTCAGAATGCATCGATCTACGTTGATTTAAACAAACATATTAATGAGTCATGCCTTGCTAGGGATGGCTTACACCTCAATCGGAAAGGCACTCATGTCCTAAGTAGAATAATTAATAAAGTCTCATCACTGGCTAGTCAAATCACGGCAGATTCTGAACAGTATTTTATCAACCGAAAGCAAGACAATGGCAATGACACTGCAAATGTCAAGGACAATAGCATCCAGATTATAGAGGGTAACATGTGGAATATGATTAGAGAATATGGTAAAAATAAACTTACGGCGTTCGCGCACTGTATTTCTGCGGATTTGGAGGATAGGAAAAACATGAGTGCCGGTGTGGCTGTAGTTTTCAAGACAGCTTTTGGAAAACCATTGGTCTCAGATTGCCTTAACCCACATCTAGCAGTACAGGAAAATGAGGATGAAGCAACAGTTTATAGCCTTATCACAAAACAAAAGTATCATCAAAAACCTGTACCAAAAGATTATGATACAGCCTTTAACAAACTCACAGAAGAATTTCAAAAAAAAGGTCTGAAGCACTTAATATGCCCACCAATGGGATGTGTTAGAGATAACATTAACATATCTCAGCTGGCAGCCAACTTGGTGAAATTCCAGAACAATACAGGAGCAAAAGTAACAGTAGTAATATATAATGAAAAAAAATCATTTCGAATACTAAGAAAGGGGCTTTCACACAGAGTATTCCTTCAAAAAATCAAGGAGCTTGTAACTATTGAAACAATTCAGCAGAAAAATTACACATCAATCGTCAGCAAGAAGCAAAACTCAGCACAAAATAATTTGAATCTGAAGTCTTTAGAAGAATATCCTCCTTTACTTCCACAACCACCTGCACCCACCACTCTCAACACTTCACCAGTCAACAAGGGTGGGCAAACTATGCAGTTGTCTCTACAAGATGGTGCATCTCATGAACCAGTCATCACTATGGACACAGAAAACATTATAGAATTAAGTAATATTAGTGTCTCAGAAAGTATTCTTAGTAATCGTAGGATTGATACTGTCAATATTGGTAAACCTCTCTCCAATTCTTTAAACTGTCATTGCCCTCAAACAACCATCACAACATAAAGAAAAAATCTTTTAGCATGCATGCATCAAGTCAAAATTGTTCTAATAAAAAATATGGTGATGATTTAATTAATAAATCTAAGCAAATTGTTATTATGCATCATAACATTCAACATTTGCCGTCGAGACTGGAGGCTTTATCTTTGTTGCTTGATGAAATCCAGACTGATTTGTTAGTACTGACAGAACATAAAATGAGGGAAGAGGAAATAAATTGTGTGAACTTGCCAAACATGGAGGTAAAATCGTGTTATGTCCGTCAATCAATAAGGGGGGGTGGGGTGATGATATTATCAAAGTCAAAATTAAATGTTAAGGAACTACGGCTACCAGATATCATAGAGCTAACATCTGATAAAATTTTTGAATGCTGTACAGTAAAGGTTAAATCAGGAAAATATTCTTTTTTATTGGCTGGAATCTATAGAACACCAAAAGCCTGTTATAATTCAATATTTTTAGATAAATTTGATTCATTTTTAGAAATCATAAATAACAAATTTAAAAACATCGTGGTTGTTGGGGATATAAATGTTGATGTACTTGACGAAACCAAAACTACTCGTAGATTAATGAATATTTTAGATTCACACAAAATTAAAGCATTAGTAGATTTTCCAACAAGAGTCTGTAAGACAAGGGAGAGTGGTATTGACAATGTGTTCACAAATATATCTAATGGCAAAACAAAAATCTCTGGTTTAATTACAGAACTGTCAGATCATGACGCACAGTTATTTCAAATTTATGATGAAAATATTGAGAACCTATCTGATAAAAAGAATGTTACTACTTATTCTAGAAAATATACGGATGAAAATATAAATAATTTTTGTCTTATGTTATCAAATGAAAATTGGTTTCATGTTTTAAATGCTCCCACTGCAGAGAAATTCGATACTTTCTTTTCTATCTTTATGTACAATTTTGACATCTGTTTTCCTAAGGTTAAAAGTAGAGTAATTAATGGTAGAAATTGGGTGTCTGAAAATATTTTGATTAATAGGGAAAATGTTTTAAGTTTAAGTAGGACTGTAAGAGAAACTAAAAATCAATATATCAAATCTGTCTTAAAGGAAAAAAAGAAAGAATTAAAAAAAGAAATTATTGATACCAAATGTTTATATTATAATGATTTACTTGTAAAGTCAAAGAATGTCAGTAAAACTACCTGGAACATTATTAACAAAGAAGTCGGTAATAATGTAAGAAACAAAAAATTTAACAGTAAAAACATGCCTTATATTGAGGGTTTAAATTGTGACAACATCAGATATGTATGCCAGTCTTTTAATAATTTTTACACACGAATGGTTGATGACTTTATCCTGCCGGAATCCAATTACACTCCTAGTCAGGGGAATGTCCGGTTACCGTCTAGAGGAAATAGGGTAATTTTTAATCCCAAAACAATTGATTTTAATGACTTGGAAAAAATTATCATGTCATTTGATAACAAGTTCTCTGCTGGCTGGGATGAAGTACCTATGCCAGTAATAAAGCACGCTAGGAAATATCTGTTATTACCGTTGACTCATATAATAAATTCATCTTTCATTACCGGAATTTTTCCAGAAAAATTAAAATTATCAAAAATAAAGCCTTGTTTCAAAAATGGATGTTCAAAAGAATTCTCAAACTACCGCCCAATATCATTATTATCATCATTTTCCAAAATCTATGAAAAGGTAATGCATATTCAACTATCGAAATTTCTTGAAGACAACAATATCCTCGACAAGCAACAATACGGTTTTAGAGAGGGCAAGTCTGTGATTGACGCAGGAGTTGATTTTTGTGAATCTGTCATCGATTCCCTTGATAAAAAAAATCGGGTTGTTGGGATATTTATGGACTTGAAAAAAGCCTTTGACAGCGTTCCTCATGAATTATTACTTGAAAAATTGTTTTCCTTTGGCCTCTCAGAGAGAAGCTTGCGGTGGTTTAGGTCATACCTCATTGGCAGAAAACAATACGTTGTAATTGAGCATATAAACCGTTTTAATCAATTAATTTGCACTTCTTCATCAACGAATATTGTCAAATACGGGGTCCCCCAGGGATCAATACTGGGGCCATTATTGTTTTTAGTTTACATGACTGGCCTGCCCTCAATAATAAAACAACCAAATGGCATATGTCTATTTGCAGACGATATAAATATAACAGTTTCAGGAGTTTCAGAAACTGATTTAGAAATCTCGGCTTTCACTGATCTCTCCAGCACCATCCAGCATCTTCATGAAATAAATCTACTGCCAAATCCAGAAAAAACTAAATACATTGAGTTTTCTTCAGTAAAAAATAAGTGTTTAAAAAATATGAATATATTCATGGGTGATTACCTGCTAAATGAAGTTAACACCACAAAATTTTTAGGGTTAAACATTGACAGCCAATTGAATTGGGACTGTCATGTAGATTCAGTATGTAAAAAAATATCTTCAGGGCTCTATGCTCTGAGGCAAATGTCCAAATTTAGCAGCTTTGACACATTAAAGATAATTTATCATGCCTTAATCGAATCCCACATTGCATTTGGACTGTGCCTTTATGGTTGCACATCAAGCAGCAACCTAAATCGAATTCTTGTACAGCAAAAAAAGGCACTTAGAATAATATTCAAACTAAAAACAAAAGAGTCAGTTAAACAAAAATTTCAGGAGGCAGGAATCATGACAGTTTACAGTTTATTTATTTATCAATTAATTTTACATATTAAATCAAATTTAGGAAAAATTCCAACTTTAAATTCTTTTCACAACTATGAAACAAGAAAAGGTAACCAACTGGCATACAATAAACACAATTTAAATATTTACACAAAAAAACCCTCATATAAGGGCATTCAATTTTTTAATTTCTTGCCAGTAAATATTAAAGAAATTAATGATCAAAAGTTGTTTAAAAAAAAGGTAAAAATGTATCTAGTGAACAAACCGATATACAATATAGAAGAATTTTTTCTTTGGTCAGAAGTTTAGACTAAGCATTTAACCAACAAGAGTTATGTAAGGATTTATAATGTAAATTATTTTATTTGTAATTAATTATGTATGACACCATTCTGTGCATGATATGTACATATTGAATAAAGTTATTTTGATTGATTGATTGATTGATTGATAGTTACCCTACCCTTACCTTTAGAACCAGCTTGCACAATAGGCATTCCGACTGTTCTTGGTTTTTCTCAAAAGATTTCCCAATCAAACTCTTTTTCTTTCTTGGCTCCATAGCTGAGTAGTTAACAACTAGCCTATCCGATTTTAGAAAATTAAGTTGATCAATAAAAGTTTGTAACTTCAATTCAAATTTTATCTCGTACGCTGTCGGCTGTAGCAGTATTCCCAGACTTCAAAACATCGTACCACACGATAATAAATTATTGCAAGCCACAAAAATGTCGTGTCTATCAATGTAATTAGTGATTGATGTCGGGAATGATTTGATTTTGTAATATTTTAGGCACGCAAAATCAATCATTTTCCAAAACTATCATTAATTATCTTGAAAAATTACGACAAATCTTTGGGAGGAAAATCAGTGTGACGTGTGAGAATGAGTACAATAACCAATTTATTATCGTGTACTTGGAAACACTGTCGTCTACTGCGCAGGACAACAGAATCAAATAATCACAGACACAGACTAAAATCGTGACACTCGGTCAATTCTGGTGTTCCCCCATACCAGTTAATTCCAAATCGGTGGCTAAGGAGTGCTAGCGACAGTTCACTAGCGCGCGTTGTGGTTGGAATCGGAACCTAACTCTACAGCCAATCACGACCACTGTTAGAATGGGTTGTTTTGCTCCATCCGCTTGAGTCGCGGATATATCAGAATATATCAGATTTGTTTTGACAACCATTGCCTTGAGTGCGCTATATCTTGGGGCCATCCTAATATCTTGAGTGTCAATACTAGTGTTGACTGACTCGAGAGAGATGATAATAATTGAGTCGTGTTTTAATCCAACATTGTATTCATACCTAGAACGAACGCGATCGTCAGTATCATTCCAAATGTAGTTTTTGAAGGGTTTAAAGGTTTTTTTTGCTCATATACACTATTTATCCGAAAAAATCGGATATTTTTCGGATAGTATCCGACGCCTGTTGTACAATCGGATCGGATCGGATATCCGAATCCGATCCGAATCCGATCCGGTTTTCCGGATATCCGCACACCTCTAGTTTTGACCCATCATTTTAAAATAATTTTTTGCGTTGAACGCAACGTCACAATCTGTTTTTAATTATCTGCTTCCGATCTCAAGATATTACAAGTTTTTTGAATAAATCTTCGAGGTTGGCGATCGCGAGCATTGGTAGTCATGAGCGTCTCGATCGGCGGTCCCGAGAATCTCCGGTCGACGCTTACGAGTGATATTATTTTGAAATGGTGGGTCACAACCCTACCTTTACATTAAAAAAATAAAAGTTCATTCCGAAAGTTAAAATTGGCTACTTCTCTACCTCACAGGAGATGCAGATGTTAAGGAATGTCCGTACTTTAAAAGTGTTATTAAAAAGAACAATTTTGAAACACCCACTATTTTTTGATAAATAGTGAGTGTTTAAAGTAAATAGTAAAGTGAGTGACATTACTAGCACTCGGAAGTCCCGTGGGGCGGTGTCGATGGTGCCGGAGGGGCTGAGGCTGCGGGGCAGGTGCTCCAGCGTGAAGCCGGTGACAGTGACATTCTGACTCAGCTCCACGATGAGGTAGCCCTGGCTACCGGCGAAGGCCCAGCACTGGCCCGCGACTATCCCCGGCTGCGGACAATCAACACGGCACAGAGTAAAAAACATGAGTCTGGCTCAGCTACACGATGAGGTAGCCCTGGCTACCGGCGAAGGCCCAGCACTGGCCCGCGACTATCCCCGGCTGCGGACAATCAACACAGCACAGAGTAAAAAACATGAGTCTGACTCAGCTCCACGATGAGGTAGCCCTGGCTACCGGCGAAGGCCCAGCACTGGCCCGCGACTATCCCCGGCTGCGGACAATCAACACGGCACAGAGTAAAAAACATGAGTTGTCAAGTTATTTGGTGTAAAAGGATTCTATCCATTTTAGTTTTGCAAGTTGGGTCGTAATGTACAGATAAATACCAAAGAATATATGATTAGATGTTTGCAAAATATAAATCAATCGATATATTTATTTTACAAAGAAAAATATTCACCACTGTGTTACAGAGAATATAAGATGACTTGGTAATACATTTGATCTATAAGTAAATATGGAAAAAAATCATAACAATTGGATATAACTGCAGTATTCAGAATGTAAATAAATTAGGTGAAAATCAACCAGATAAAAAAAAAAAAAAAAAGAGTATTAAAATAATGAAAATAAGAATAATACTTGAAACACTTTTAGCGAATTTCCCATAGGGAGGAAACTATTACCGTAGGTCTCATGGTAAAACCTAAGCCTGGGACCATGTTACTTTTTCGTTTTGAGGTACCCAGAGACCAAAACTAATAGTCATTAAAATTTATACATACAGGATGTTTAGTAATAAGTGTTAAAAAAAGTTATGTGTCAATCTACAAGGTAATAGTGGAAAATGATGCCCATTTGAGGTTCCCAACTCCCACAGTATTAAAAGATAAACTAAGATGTTTTCAAAATAACAGGTCTTATTATCGAAAAACTGAAAATACAATGTCATAACATAATTTTTTGTTATCTTCCGTATCATTTTTGGGACCCTCATAAAATTTACAGTAAGGAAAAGTCGTAGATATTGAGAAATTAGATGAAATTATACGTTATTTTAATCATAGAAGCTAAAAATTTTAATTTATTTATAAACTTAAAAACAATATTCCGAGTTTTATTACGATGTTGCAAGGTTCCGCTAAAGGTTTCAAATATTGTCATGTTTCCCTATAAAATTGAAGCATGTGAGAAACATGGTGAGGCTAAAAACTTGCTTTGTTAAAAATGGTAGTTTTTACTTACTATTTCAAACTTTTATTCGTAAAAAAAATAATAACAACTCACTTAAAAATACTCGAAAACTTAAATTCAACTCAGATACATGTTTTGGTGGGACAAAACACAATAAATGACAAATACTTGGTCCTAGGAACAATCTTTACACATGAATCACAGTTTTGGTTCAAATTGTGTTCCCGCAAGCAGGCCCTTGCTCGTTTGCGCATTGCACCAACTGTGACCTTGAATGTAAATTTTCTCTCACTTTCCTTGCAGTTACCAAAATTCTTTCTGGTAACTCAACTTCAGAGTTTATCAGTGGAGTAACATCACTTTCCGTGAATAAATTAAGTGAAGGTGGTCTATCCACACAAATAGATCCAATGGACTTCAGAATGCAATGGAAGTCAGGCGACAAGCATTTTTCCATATGTAATTTTGAAAAATTTAAATTTTGATTTTCACCACAGGATTTAGCTAAAAAAAAAACACACAATTTAGTACGTTGAAGCTTTGATCTATCTCCATTGGTTACCGAGATATTACAAAGTTTAAAGACAGTACACAGTATTTTGGGGCTCCAATGTTAATCTTCAGGAGGATAAGGATGTGTTAATAATTCAATTATTAACACGTTGACTGCTGAAAATCATGCAATATTGGTTACCATATGCTGAAAACAAATTTTATTGGTTTTACTTACATTTAGGTGTGTTATGACAGAAAAACATCTAGGAAGACCATCCGGTAGAAATAAATTGGATTTTCGGCCATTTTAATTTGCGTCCACCATCGTGGACGCGCCGCAACTGGGGACGTCTTTCCACGCGATCAGTCACTAACTAATTTTTCAGTTTTGCACAAAACTTTGCTAATTGTTTAGATTTAACACAAGGATAGTAAAACCATTGTAAAATGTAAAAAAAACTTGTAAATTACTACGTAAAACCGCACCAGCCCACCCGAAAGTTGATCGTTTACCATTGTGGCGCATTGGCCTCGTAGTCAGGGTCATCGTCCTCCCCCTTGTCGGTGTCGTACCGTACCCGGTCTAGATCCTGTTCATCTAGGTTTTCGTCGTATTACCTTTCTTCAGGCACTAAATTAAAACAACTTGGGCTAGGAGGCAAATCCTTTTTGATAAAAACTAATGTAAACACTATTTACAAACAAACAAAGTTTATATAAACATATGTTACTACGGAAACGTAAAAACCGAAAACGGCGTTGACAAAAATTGATGAAAACAATCTCCCCACATGCGCAATAACAGCCATTCACACCGCACGAATGCTGGTGGAACACTGACGTCGCTTAGCAACAGCAAATTTGCGTCCACCATGGTTGACGCACGCACCTGGCGCCGCCCCCCTGCGTCAACGATCGTTGACGCTCGCCGCCAATGTGTTAACCAATATTTTTGGATGAAACTTTGTATTTAGCTTCTTTTGGTTGAAATTCATCCATTTCTGGTAAAAGAAATTTGACCAAGAACACTGGTCGATCTGAATTGTGACGGTTAATCAAGGTTAGTAACCTGTTATATTAAAAAAAAATTGGTTTTGATATATATCTTGGCAGCAAAGCTGCATACTCTTTTCCCATGTTAATCATATGGAGAATACTCAAACTCCATTTTTTTATGCTAAAAATCTACTTTTAGTGTTCCCCATGGCAGCATACCTACATACTCTTCCCTCATAATCATCATAAGGACAGAAGACATTTATTTCCCTATTTATGAGTGTGTGATGAAATGTTGTTTACAGGTTCATCTGGTCAAAATTAATATTACTAATTTTGAAATTTGCTGAGTACACAGGTCTGCCGCGACGGAGGATATATTTTTTTCTAAGCAATCTTTGGTACAAAGATGACGAATCCACATTAAATTTAAAATTGAAGTTAAGGTTGATATAAGGTTAAGGTTGAACTTACCTCCAAAGCAACCTTGGGGTCATTTCCAGCTTTGCTCCAGAGGGGGTAGCCCCATAAGTTGTACTGGGCGTTCTTGAGAGAGAAAGTCTCAGTGCAGCGGACACTCAACACAGACCCGCCTGCACAGAGGGAACCAACACTGTTACAACCTCCGGATTAACCGGCAGTTTATTGAACAAGTTACTTTTACAAGAGACTTCATTAATTGACGTGTGGTAAAAAGATGAACTATTCGGTGTATTTAACAACGAAGGATGGTGTAACACTTAATTAGTGTTTTGCTATAGACTTTACAGTAAAAAGGTATAATTCACTCACTCAGAAATTGGTAATAGGGCCGAATTTTGATCGTACATCGAACAAGAGATTGCTAGTGGTGAAACTGTGTTAAATGAACGAATGCTGAGCAAATATTATATCCGCTACCAACATAGGTCCTAATATAGAAATGAGACTGCAATAGTGATGGAATCTGTCTGCTGATCATAATGTCTGTGTAAATTTGACGATCGGGTCACACCAAACAGACAAGACTGGAATTGTACTTTAATGCTTAACAATAAGACTCATGTTTCAGCCTGATAAATTTTGCATTTTTCAATCTTGTATAGTAACTCATATCACAATATATTAGCCTATGTTTAAGAGCTATTTGTAATAAGGCACTTTATATTTGTTTTTATACTGATGACTTTAAAAAATGTTTCTAAAAAGATTGTTAACCAGTCTTGCCTGTTATAGTTTCATGTTTTGCCAATTATCTGACATAAATTGGGATTTTAAAATATTGATACAAAATCAGATTAAAATTCCGAACGCACACTTCCTGTAATGTACGGGAGGGGAAATCCTGTCTCCATCTCTTCCTAAAATTGTATGAGAATTTAAAAAATCCCATCTCGTCTTGACTTGAACTAAAAATCCAATCTATTCTATTGTTACTAAGTAAAATAATTTTTTTTTGTAAAAAAAGTTTTAAATTTCAATACATTATCAACAAGTTATATTATCAACAAGTGAATTTTCTTTACTTACAGGTATTATACGTTGATGATATTGCTACCGAGAATCGGTTTTTCAGGTATCAGTATCGATACGATAAATTTTTGTATTGACACATCCCAATTGAAAACCAAAACAATGTACTAGATTTATTAGAAATATTAAGATTATTATATTAAATATTACGTTAAATTTAACAAAAGACTAATTTACCAGATGATGCCAGTGCATAGTCCACTTTGGCGATTTTATCTGCATCGTAAATTGCAAGCAACCTTTCAACCGTAGTATTGATGAAGGCCTCCAGTTCCGGGGACTGGGACACTGGAGGAATGTCCGTGCTCGCCTCTGGGAGGACTTTCTGGAATTGAAACGACATTAAAAATACCTGGAGGAAATAGCAAATCTAACAGAAAAAATTCTCCAAACAGTGTTTCAAGAAATTGTTATAAACTAAATACAAGGCTTTTTCTAGACTTTTCAAGACATTTTCTCCAAATTTCAAGACCTCACATTTTAAATAAATACGTTCATAAAAATATGCATTCTTTAGAAATTTAAATTAGGTAAGTCAGTGGGGTAGTGGTTAGCTTCGGAATTATGGCAACGATGTCATAGGTCTGAATCCGCGTTCTGCCAGATTTAATTAAATTTCAGTAACATTCAGCTGTACTGTACTGGCTCACCCCCTTACATAGAGCCAGACTAGTAAGTAGCGTACATCTACCTCTAATCTCCCTCTTCTATTCCCTTCCCCCTTAGACCCACCTCCATGCACCGGTTGCCGAGGTTACGCCTTGTATACATTTCTGACTTACGAACGATGCCATCCACATTACCAATAAATTGCCAATGAGTCTACACCCAAGATGTGGCAAACCCCAACCTACCTTATTTGTTACGTATGTTAATTAATTTTCCTGACCTTTGTGGTGAAATATATGTTTATTCATTAAACATATATTTAATGTTCCCTAAACTTTATTTAATTTTTGCGCTAATTCCTGACTTTTCTTGATTGCTAGACACCCTGCCAAAGCAATCCTTGTCATCATTTCTGAGCAGTTTGTTTTACAAATTACTTGCCCCATCAGACTCAGTAACTATAAATTGTAAACTGACATGAGTTGTAAATTATTGGTTACCAGTATTTTTTTCCCCAAAAATCAATAAAATTTATAATTGATTTAAACGACCAACTCGTCCCTGGCATTATACTGGTAGACCTAACTGACTCTTGCCTCACCTGGTTAACTTGTAGATTCATTATTCTCTCATTGACTTTCTCCACCTCCAGCAAGATCTGCTCCCGCAAACTGGGGATGACTTGGTCTTTGATCTTGAGCTGTTCCGAGGACAGTTTCTCCTCCAGTGTGTCCCCGAGCACAGACTGCTCGGACACCAGGTTCCGGAGAGCCGTCTGTAGATCTTGTATTTGTTGTTTCAAAGCCTCCATCTTCGAATCAAGGGTGGCCGAGAACGCAGCCTCCACTGAGGACCGTTCCAAAGATTGCTTCTCTGCGAGCGCGTGCTGGAACTCGGCAGTGCTGAGCAGACGACGCACCACGACTGCCAACATCTGCTGGTCCGCCAGCAGATGGTCCCAGTTGGCAGCACTGGCGGCACTCGAGGTGTGTTGGTAGTGCTCGTAGGGAGGGGCTGAGGGGGTGTAGTCAGGCGGGGCGGAGGGGGTGTAGTCCGGTGTAGGGGGTGACGCGGGCCACGATATCTGTAGAGGGTGAAAAGTTCAGGTTTTTATTCTGTGTTGATTTTTATTTATTATTCTCCAATGCAATACATAACACCTATTTGCATGTGTTGTTTTTGTGTTAGTCATTGTTTAATTTTACCTTAAAACATATTTGTTTTCTGGTAAAAAAAATTGTAATTTTGGTTTTAAAGAAGTAGAGTGCAAATGTGTCTTCCTGAGGGACCTTGCTATAAATCAAAACACATACAAAAACACCTAAAAGAAGTTGATCTAAGCACTCTTTATCCATCGCTATCCATTTTTAAAGCTATCTAATCTTGAAGCTCGAAATGTATAATCAGCTGGCTTTTCGCTTCTGCTACCAATATAACAACATTGTTCCCAACTTTCACTGCACTAAGATGCCAAAATGTTGTTGTTATTCTTATTTTTTTACTTGATCTCCCTTGGAAACAAAGTACTTAAGTAGAGTCCCGCTAATCCAAACCCTCCTAATCCGAACCCCGCTGATCCGAACCCCGTTTATTGAAAATTGTTGATGTTGATCTGTTGTTAGCTGCTGAATACAGCACAGTACATAAACAAAAATAAACAAGTGCTAAAGGGTAGTTAATTCATACAGTCAATACTCAAGGAATAATAATAAAACAGCGCTAACAGTTTACAAAGCTAACAAAATGGAACTCCGCGATCCTGGCCAACCCCAGAACAATGGTTGTCATCACAGCGCATAATGTCCAATGAATCAATTACTCATATTTGGAATGTGGGAAATGTAGAGTGATAGATAAGGGGTGGGGAATCTATTTTTATATCACTGTCTTCCAACAGAGGCTTCCGGCCTTCCGAGCTCCTGTTCGCAAAACAATACTGAAGAGATGAGAGTTGGTATTAGCAGATGTCTCCATGATTAAGTTCAGATATTGTGAATACTTTATTGCCCAAATACACAATGTTCATATATTTTCAAAACTTTCAATTTGATTTGTTGATTGGTACTAACAAAAGTTAAGAAAATATCATGTGAATTAAATAATATGATTATTTAATTATTTAATAATTATTAAATATTAAATATTAAAAATAATATGATTAGTTACATTTAATATAAGTGATTTAAGCATGATATAATCTGTTAATTATATAAATATTATTCGCTTGGGCGGAAAATTCGCTGAACCGAATGCAGATGTAATTACAGTAGTTTGGATTAGCAGAACTCTACTGTACTTTTCTCCCTTGTTACAATTAGTAAAATTTTACTTAACAGGTAAGAATTTTTTTTAACTAATTTATTAATAACTAAAAAGTTATTGGAAAAGGGGAATGGAAAATTTCTTTTACAATATTTCCCCTAGATGTAAAAAAAGTTAGAATGAAGGAAAATGTTTTAGTTTAAACTAATTTTAAGGACAGTAAAACTATTGTTGATATTTTTATTTACCATCCTACACACAACAATAATGCACAAGATCCAAACTATAAATGGGTTACTATTGGAATTTAAAGGTCTTAAAAATTAAAATCATCAAAGTAATAATTTTTTATAACTGGAATCACGATTGGTATGAATTATCAAGCGGTTTGAAGTTTTGGTAACATTATCACTCCACAAGTTATAAGAAGTAAAATTGGTACATAATTTTAATAAAGATCCTTAATAATAACAACATACAGTACCAAGGATAGTTATAACACCATTGATAAATAAGAACTATATTGAAAATACCCCCTTTCAACCACAATTGCCATCACTAACTTACAGATTTGAGCGGGGAGAGCAGTAGAGCAAAGGCAGACGCAGCGGCAGTCGGAATCCCAGTGACAAAGGTGACGATCCAGAGGAGGACCGCTGAGAGGGAGGATGTGACGGCGGAGTAGGTGACGATGGCTGCCTCCCCCAGCACGGAGGCACCACTGGCTAGGCACCCTCCTGCACTGGCCGCCAACACTGATAGGCTGTAGACACCAACAACTGTTATCAACACTGGGGTGGTGGGAGAGAGAATGTGACGGAGGAGTAGGTGACGATGGCTGCCTCCCCCAGCACGGAGGCACCACTGGCTAGGCACCCTCCTGCACTGGCCGCCAACACTGATAGGCTGTAGACACCAACAACTGTTATAACACTGGGGTGGTGGGAGGGAGAATGTGACGGCGGAGTAGGTGACGATGGCTGCCTCCCCCAGCACGGAGGCACCACTGGCTAGGCACCCTCCTGCACTGGCCGCCAACACTGATAGGCTGTAGACACCAACAACTGTTATAACACTGGGGTGGTGGGAGGGAGAATGTGACGGCGGAGGAGGTGACGATGGCTGCCTCCCCCAGCACGGAGGCACCACTGGCTAGGCACCCGCCTGCACTGGCCGCCAACACTGATAGGCTGTAGACACCAAAAACTGTTATAACACTGGGGTGGTGGGAGGGAGAATGTGACGGCGGAGGAGGTGACGATGGCTGCCTCCCCCAGCACGGAGGCACCACTGGCTAGGCACCCGCCTGCACTGGCCGCCAACACTGATAGGCTGTAGACACCAACAACTGTTATAACACTGGGGTGGTGGGAGGGAGAATGTGACGGCGGAGGAGGTGACGATGGCTGCCTCCCTCAGCATGGAGGCACCACTGGCTAGGCACCCGCCTGCACTGGCCGCCAACACTGACAGGCTGTAGACACAAACAACTGTTATCAACACTGGGGTGGTGGGAGGGAGAATGTGACGGCGGAGGAGGTGACGATGGCTGCCTCCCCCAGCACGGAGGCACCACTGGCTAGGCACCCGCCTGCACTGGACGCCAACACTGAAAAGCTGTAGACACCAACAATTGTTATCAACACTGGGGTGGTGGGAGGGAGAGTGACAATACTCCCCTGGTCGTCAAGTCTATCTCGCTAACCACTACGCCACTAACTCACCTTTTATTGATTATATTACAAATTGTTTTATTGGTATTTGAATCCACAACAACAACTCTATCACCGACCAAAACGTGTAAGCAATACAATATCATTGAGAGCTACTATTGCATGGTAAGTAAATGGTGGGAGATGATAGAAGTGTGGGTTTGAACTTAATCAGTGTTTCCGACATGTCACATCTATATTTACTCAGGGGCTCTATGCAGCACAATGCGCCGCATCTGTCAGATTGGGTTGATATATCAGCAGTGTTGTTGCTTCTATTCTGTTTTTAAAATGTGTTCTTCTTTTATACTGTTTTATTATAAACAGCTGCTTTAGTTTGGAATTAGATAAAAAATTATTCTCTGTGTTAATTTTGTGATAATAATCAAACTTTAAGGGGCCCCTAAAGGTGCATTTACACCAGAGTGGAAAACCAAAGGTTGACAACTTTTACTAGTATATCTACTTGAAATTTTTTGAAATTATCTTGGGTGAATCAACTATATTTACACATATCTTCCATACATGACCCATTTATATCACCATAAATTTGTTTGATTAATAAAAAATTTCTGTTAGAAATTTGCTAAGTACATACATCAGGTCTTCTGCTACAGGTGTATTTTAACATTGTCCTAAGGTGATGCCAGTGTTTCATTCATGAAGAAACATTATGGGTAAAGTGTTGAATTTTATGTTTTATACACAAACATTTTTGAGAGGTTAAGGAGGCGCATCCCACTAAAAGAACCAGAGACTTGTTGAAAAGTCCAGAATGCTAACCTTTCAGCCGGCAAAACATGGAGTTTCTCTTAACATCTATAAACAAACTTTCAACAAAGAAATACCTCTGGAAAAAAATCACAAACCTGTCAAAAGGCCATAGAAGCCATGAAGTGAGCCAGGTCCAGTCAGTAGTTTCGCTGGTGATAGTCTCCTCCGTAGCACTGTGATCACCGGAACTCTCCCACCATCCGGCCAGTACGATCCACGGATACGACACCCAAGATCCGTCGAACCATCCGAACCCAGCGGATATCCATGATACGGCCCCCGCAGCCAGCCCACAGACGACATCCCAGGCAAGGAGGAGCGGAGAGAGCAGCCACGCGGAGGACGACGCGACAGACAACGCATCACCAGACGACCAGTCATACAGCGTCCAGGCTGCAACAGACAGTGCAACTTGGGGCCTGATAGTCATTCATATCGCTCATGTTTTGTGGTGTACTCTAAGAAATCACAAACTAGCTGTATTTAAAGTTATTGAATTCATGTTATTATTAATATAGAGTTAGGAAAGGAATACAACTCACCATCAAAGCTGAACGGGATTGATATTTAGCCAACTCTGCTACGACCGAATGATCGGGTTCTGCCGTTATATTCCTTTCCTTCAAAGACACAAGCTAAATCTTTTACACTTTTCTCATTTACATGGTAAAGTAAGAATTTTGACATTTTAAATATATTACTCATACATTTTTAACACGTTGACCACCGATCGTCACGTATATGTGATGTAATGTTTGAAAAAAACCCTTTTAAAATAGACCAGCGACATCCCATTGGACCGCTCAAGCTGATTCCAGTGGACCGACAACACATATACGGGACTCTCAGGTCAAATCCAGTGGACAGACTACACATACATGGGATACAGTTAAATGACTCGCCACGCCCATTCGGTACACTAAATCGATCTAAAGCCGGTTTTCAGTCTATAGGAATGAGTGACACGTATGCGTGTCGCTTGGTCTCTAGGTGTGACCTAAATTGTTTTTGTTACAGATTTTAAAAGTTGCCTAACTTCTCACATGTTGCCTTTATTATTTGTTTACTACTCATTCCACGTGGTTTTTCTTATTGTGTGACACATCGTCCTACATTTTAGTATTTTTGACTAAAGTAAAACTATTTTTCATTTTTTTCCCCAGTCATCCAACTCATGTCACGTATGTGAGACAGTCGGTATATTGCAAACAAACATAGTATAACATGTTACTATAGACCAACATTACACATACATGACGCAATAAAATTCGAAATTAGCACTAAAATGATATTTTATTACAACTTTTATGTAAAAATATTTATACTACACTCCAAATGATGTAAAAATACCGGAAAATATTTTTTTACCGTTGTTCCCAATGACTTGGTCTGTGGTGAGAGTTTCGAATACTAGGTTCGGTCTGCTGGGAACTCCCAGCAACCCGAATTCCCGACCATCAGTAGCCAACGTGTTAAGTTATTTTTTATGTTTCCATGATTTAACTATGATTTAATTTTTGTAAACATTGCCCAATGTGAAAAAAAAACATTTCAAGTAAATAATGAAGTGGTATTTGAAATCCTGGAACAACAAAATTCTGCAATCATTCTATGAATTTTTTGTAGAGAACAAACTAGGATGATTTGTAAAATTTTTATTTATGTTTTTTTTTTTAAGGTTGGCAGGCCTCTTTTCGCCTTACCTTGCCCCTTCCACATAGACCATTGTTCTGTGCAAGGATCATATTAAACAAAGTAAGGGGATGAGCCGCTTCAGTACAAATAAATTTCAAGTGGCAACGATAAAATTTCCAGTCAAAATGATTGCTGCCATGGTTTCCAAGTCAAGCGTGCTAACCACGACCCCACCACCGACTCACTCAATGAAAAATAAATAAATATGAAACTCATTTGAAAACTAAATTCCACTTCAAATGTATAATATTGCCAATATTGGCTTGTTAGTTTTTGCAACAGTGTCTTAAAACAGACAACACCCACAGATTTTAACACCCAGATAAGCTAATTTTAACACTGACTACTACTGGCATCTCTATACTAGTACTGTTTTGTCTCAAAATCACTGGTGTTCAAAAGTTTAGGAATGCAGTGACTGCTTTTTTAAATTACAGAAAACCTACCCTTCCCCTACCACCTCAAAACTGGGTTTATGTTTGATAACCTAAAGGGTCAGACTACATTAACTACATTGACACATAAAATACTGTAAGAGTAAATGCATTACTTTTATATGTTATAGTGAATAAATAAAGATTGGTATCAATTCCATGAAAAGGTTGGTGAAGGTCAGGTTGATCTGATATGGTAAACCAATCACTATCTGACAGAGGTGGTTGATGCAAATTCAGGTTGATCTGGGTCAGATCTACTGTAAAATATAATACTGCAGCCTTTAGCTCTCCAAACAAAGTAAATTTATTCAATATCACAAGTTAACATTTTAGGGGTTTTATTAATTTTCTTTTAAATAACGAACATACAACTATTTCTGATAGGCCAATGTGTAAATATATTCTGATCATAATAATAAGTAATTCATGTTTTTTAATCAAAATACAGACCAACAAGTTTAAACTCGTATTCTTTGGCTGAGAACAAAACAGAACAAAACTGCATTTTACAACAATAACAATCAATAATGACAATAAGTCATGTCAGTGAGAAGTCAGGACGAACTGTCAAAAATATACATTATCAAGTACACCTGCTGGTTCTGTATTTATTGAAGGAATAAAACACAAAGGTAGTTTCTTAATTAATTTATTTATAAAATTTATTCAGTACACCTTTCTACCAAATAGTGTGGAAAATAGGCACCAACATTTCATATTTTAAGCACCACAATAAGGAACGTCTAAAGCTACATTAGAGTTTTGTGCAAATATTAGTTATAACAAAATATTAGTACAATATAAAAATATTTAGTTGTCATTATATGTTTGAGTTTGCATAGTAGAAAAAGGATTTTTGCCTTTTTTAACTGCCACAATCTTAAGTTTAATTCAAGCTAGAAATGTAATAATTGGTCAATTTGATTAATCTCAGGGGTGGCTTATAAACTGATATACAATTCACTCTTCAAAATATTTTAGTACTAGGCAAACATTCCAAAAAGTCAAAAACTGAAAATACAAAAATCGTTATGAATTTGTGGTTAAAAAATACAATTCTAAGAATCTCTATATTAATAGCTAAGCATGTTTCTTTTCCTCCTTTATTCTCAGCTTGTACGTATCGTAGGGGAAATCTGCGCATACCGTTAGAAAGGTTGTGTGCTGTAGATGGGCAGAATCCCATTATAATTCATATTGGCCCCCAGGCCTACGCCGTACAGGCTTTCAAAGTTTAAATGTTAAGGCCGGCGCACACAGCAACAGACAACAGGAGCAAAAATCCCTTCCCAGGTTATTAAACGTTGCAAGGCACACAGACGTCTATCTTCCTGAACGTCTAAGAGACGGATGTCTGTGTGTGTGTGTTGCAACATTTAATAACCTAGGGAGGGATTTTTGCTCCCTACGGGATTTGAATACGTCCGTCTGTTGTTGTGTGAGCCGGCCTTTAATCTTATGGGAGAAGGATAGTTGATTGAATCATTAGACAACTGTTGTTATAACAAATGCTACCAATTCAGGAGAACATATGTTTCAGTTATCAAACATTTCATATCTAACTGGCTCAAGTGAACTGAGTTTTTGGTCGAATTTCGACGAGTGGGCGATCCCTAGTCTTAATAATTTGGTTACATGCATTTGTACAGCTACACAAAATTTTCCTTGTTTAATACTTTTTGTAAATCCTTTTTCCTACTAAGCTTTCAAATATGAAACACAATGTAAGCAAGACAATAACTGCATATTTTAACTTGTAGCTTAATCCCAAAAAGCAAGTTATGAAATAAAGCCCTTTTCTAAAAAAAAAATCATTTGACAATAAAATTTAATGAACTCATAAATTATTGTTAAGTGATAAGATGGTGATAAACGTAACTAATACTGGGTGTCCTAAAGTCCCTTTCCCAATGTTGTTTTTAACAAAAGGTAATTAATATCTTCCGGGGAGGGCTAATTGACCAAAGTAAAGAGACACTTTTCATCTATCAAAATTTCTACCCAGCTCTCCCAAAATTGGAATTCTAGGGATAAGTAAAACATTTCATATGGCTAACCCCCTTAAGTGTCATTTTAAAATAAAGGAAGAAGAATGTTGAAAGTTGGAGGTCTCTATATCCCAATCCTTTGCCCAAAATATTTTGAGATTGTGAGGAAAACTTTAGTACCTTCCTGTTGAGTTGAGCCAAGTTTAGTTTTAGTTGAAATATCTCTATTATACAAATTTGAAACTAACTTTTCCTATTTATTAAAAAAAAATTAATCAACTGATATTTTTCACAGGATTGAGTAAAGGACCTTTAACTGTGGCCTTATTCTTTATTCCAACCCTTCAAAACAAGATATCATTCAAGACATATTCTTATTAACAGTTTCAACTTACCAACCCAAAGTAGAATTTTGGGGGAGGAGGTGGGTGGAAATTTTGACACAAGGAAATTTTTCCCTTTTTGTTACAATGACTTTCCCTGTAGTACAGTAAAAATGTGTTGTGACCCAAAAAAAAAAAAAATAAATAAAAAATGAAAAAAAATTGTACAAGCAAGGAATTTGGTATAGATGTTGGGGGTATCTTCCTTTTGAACATACTAAAAGTTCCCTAAAATTTAAGCTGTGTTACAGCCGCCATCTTGAAAAATTGTGGCATATATTTATATTGTTGCTTATTGTTGTTTTATTATCAAGCTACAGATTAAAGTTCACTGTAAAAATGTAGGCCATTAAAAGTAGGACATGTAGGACATTTTGGCTAGTTACATTTCTCTTCTAAGCCCAACGATTTAAGAGTCAATTTCGATTAAGTATAATTAATTTCTTTAATTAATCGAGATTATCAGAGAAATGTATTGTTATTAGAAATTTGAAGGAGTTTCTAAAAGAGTAATACATTTTTGTTTTCTCTTAACCTAATTTTATTTTTATTTTTCAAATCCCTTTAAGATTTGTTTGGTATATACTGCAACTAAATAATACTTTGTAATTTATGTTTATTAAGTGATATACAGGGACAATCTGGTGAGGTGCCAAAATAGATTACAGACTATTGGTTCTATAACATTTAAACAAAATTATTTTCCACTATATTGACTCCAAGGAACACCATAAAAATGTTTGTATACATACAAAATACAGGATAATCAAGAAACTAGGGGTGTGCGAGTACTCGAGTATCGAGTATTTTTCGAGTCGAGTTTTCTAGCTGACTTATGAAAAGAACCAATGTAATCAATCCATGACAAGACTGAACTTCCTTTCCGTCTCATTTGATGAAGAAAAACCTTTGAGTTTTGTTATTATAATCAACTTATTAGAAGCACGTTGAAAGATGAGTTATCTCCATTAACTTTTTCAAATGCTGGCCATTTCTTTGAAAAAATCTGTTTTTTCATAACTAGTGGATGTTGAATATTTCTGATTCAAAATTTGAAATCATTTGTAACTTATGACACAAGTGTTATTTATTTATTACTTTTTTAATACCCTAATAACAATTTTAAAAATAGAATTTTAAAATTTATATACAGTCATAGCAAAAAAAACTTTCAAATATCAACATGTATCATGTGATTATATATCAATTTAGCCTTCATCAATATCTACTGTTTATTTGGCAAATACCACTCACTCATGTATCAGAGAATCTGCATAACCATAGGGTATACCAGGACTAAAAAGAAAAACTAAATAAAAGAAGGATTATTCAATTCCTTCGGTGTTTTAAAAGTCCGCTTTTAATTCAGGCCGGTGACGTAATCCATCTAATGTTCATTATAACATGCACCAGCAGGGCTTTTTTATCAAGCTAGTTACATACTGCCTAGTTACGTACTTTTTTTTATTTTTGCTTGGTTTCACCCGCTAATGAGATAGCCCTTGTCAATTATTATGTTACAATAGTTTTCCCCAGGCCTGAGGGGTTGAAATTTTTCATTGAAGTTCCTATTTGCTATAAAATGCTCACTAACAAACGGTTTTGACCTTCGGCGCTCTGCCGCACAGGATTTCAATTTTCATTTAATATTATTCTTATTGACCAATTTGAAACAATGAATCAGAAAAACTAATTGATCTAAGTGGTTGATATTTGCCAAGGAAGGTCCTCTTTGCTAATAGATGCTCACTAAGAAATGGTTTTGCAATTTCATGAGGTTGATATTTGGCATGGACTGTCCCTATTACTCATTTTGGTGCTCACCAAACAAAATTTTTTTTTATTCCTTTAGGACTCCGCCCCACAGGACTTCAAAATTACTATAGGTCCTACGTGGTTGAACTTTAACCCTAGAGAGGTCGCACTTTTTGCTTGACACATTTGGTCGCATGGCGTCAAAATGACCGCAAATTGTAAATTATGGGTATATTGCAGTAAATAGTGATCAAATCTTTTGATAATTAACCAAATCTTTTTGGTAGTTAATTTTTATTTACTTATACAATGTAAAATTTACATAGTTAATATTTTATTACTTAGAAATATAAAATTTAGTTATTTCTTAATAAAGAAAATTTGCATGACATATTTGACTGAATGGTGTCAAGACGACCGCGCTCCACAAACAAATGTACGCACAGATTGAATGCTCGCAGTGGACCGATCGATATTTTGCTGGTGGGGGTAGGGGAAGGTGGAGGGAGAATACACTGACCGACATCGCGCTGCCTCACCCTATTGGGTAGTAAATTAAAAAAAAACGGAATGCCGCGGAACTTTTGACGCCGCAGGACCTCTCTAGGGTTAAATAGACGTTCACCTTTGCCCATTGGTGATCAATAGTAAGCTGTTTTGCAATATTTCCTCAGAGCTCAGCCAACATTATTTCAAAAATTTTATAAATCTTATTCTTACGGCCAATTTCAATACGAATCAAAGAAACGATGAATTTAAAAAATGAAAGGCCCAGGTAGTTGAACTTTGGCATAGACGATCCTTTCTGCTCATAGGTGCTCACTAAGAAAAGCGTGGTTTTGCAAAATTCAATCAGATGGCAACCAAAGCACCGCTTCAATATTAAAGAACTTTTAGTATGTTCAAAAGGAAGATTCCTTGCTTGAGCTAATTTTTTTTGGGTTCATTCATTTTTTCAATTATTCTACTGTACTACAGATGATAATCTGCACGGGAGGAAGGGACTCTTGGGTAACTCGGTATTATGTTCTTTGGTTCCAGGGGTACCCATACAGCATGGCACTTTGTCTAACTGGTATAAACAAATAACAAATTACTCTTATAGAAATATTCAACAAAGAGGGAACAAAAGGTAAAAATGGAATTGAACAACAGTCTTCTCGTTATAAGTCTTACAATGTTTTGGTTGTGCTGAATCACTTTCAGTGACTTGCAATAGTCTAACTAGCGTATTATCGTTAGTTCAGTGACACAATATAATAAGTAGATATATATAGATTAGTATTGATATGGTTGGTATAATGTTAGTTCATAGTGTAGTGCTAACTTATCTTTAGGTCATTACTTTGGTCTGTTTTAGTATGTTGATTGTAAGAAAAGTATTATATGAATGCATTTTGAGATCAGACTACAAGTCCCAGACCTTATGTATATTTTGTCATGTGGCAAGTGACACTTGGTTTATATTTATCATGAATATCGACAATTTAAACCTTTGGTATAATTGGCAAGCAATTTTTGAACATTAACATATGTTGTGAAAAGTTAAGAGTATAATTGAGTTTTTATAGTTGTCCGATTCAAAATTTAACTTTATCTTCTGGTATTAAGCATAATGTGGTTAAATACTTAATTAAGCACATTATGGAAGTTTTGGGTGGTTAGAAAATTTTATCAGAAATATTAAATTATCCAGTCAAATAAAACTTTCTGATATTGGAATGGATTTCTCATACTAATTTCCTTAGAATTTATTGCTAATGAGAATAAGTAGAAACATTCCATACCTAATAACAAAACAATTTATGGGTAAAACTAAAGAAATACCTTGCTTAATATGTTCCAATGTACAATCTGCTTATACGTTCCAATACTAAAGGCTCATATATTAGACATTCTAGCAGTTTCATTCTAAATTTTGCATTGAAAAAATTTGTTTGCATTTTTAACCAATACGTAAAGTCTAACCCCATAGCATAACCTCAACTTTTGATCATACAGCACTTGGGCAAGAGCACTTTGCTAAACGCGATGTAAAACCAATAACGTTCGTTTTGACGGCAGACACGCAACTGACTGTATTAATTGTGTTTCCAGGAGGAAGTGTAGGAAAGGGGTTTCCTAAAACTGAGCATTAAGACATTGTTTCCTTAAAAATGTCCGTCCAAACTGTGGTAACAATGCATGAGAAAGGCGATTCGTGTTGTAAACGTTCCGTGACGAGATACTTTGCGCTATAGAGGTTAGGTTTGTGTTACAGACTTTAATTACCGAAAGATTCATGTCACCGAGGGTGAATTCGTGCAAAATAGAGATTCCAGTATTTTAAAATGTGTGTTATATAGGTTGATAGTGCACTAATTACAGCTGGTAAGATGCGTGCTATTGAGGTCAGTGGCGGATCTAGAACATTAATAAGGGGGGGGGGCTAACCGGGGGTCTGCGCCCCCCCCTCCCCGATCGGCGGGCCAGATCGGTGGGGGGTTCGGGGGCCCGCCCCCGAGAAGTTTTTGAAATTTAAGTGTTAAAAATAGCAGTTTCATGTCATTTCTTGACCCATTGCTTTGGAAAACAATACTAAATCGCCAATTAATTTTTATTACAAACAACAGTTTGGCCAATGTACCAACTTTCATTGCTCTTATTATCATTAATATTTAATGAGAATTTCTTTTGCATCGTGAAGTACAATGCACACACTACTGTAACCTTAAAAAATGTGATTAGTTTTTATAGGCCTATCACTGTTGCTATCTAAATTTTCATTATCTTTATTTCGTATTGAAATGGTACACTCCCGTGTTAACACTTTTAACTTTAATGTACTAAGTCGGTAATAGGTAGGTAGGTTAATATTTTAAAATGTTATTAATACAGTACATTTCATCATGGATTAGCCACTAGATCACGTATAGGCCTGGCGCACATGTTATCTAGATCACACGTGGTGATCTTATAGCAACTCTTATAGCAAGTGCTTAGTTCTATTATCCATTTACTTTACTTTTATTTGTCGAAATATTCATAATCACTAATACAAAGGACAATAAAAAAATTATCGTTTTTATTATAGTACCATCCGGCAATTCTGTAACTGGCTACAATGCAAAACCACATGTTAACTTGGATACTTGTTTTGTACTTTGACCGTTGAGTCAGCTTCTTCATTATTTCTTTTTTTAGTTTTGTACTTCATA
Source organism: Neoaliturus tenellus (assembly GCA_030545055.2). Classification (NCBI taxonomy): domain Eukaryota; kingdom Metazoa; phylum Arthropoda; class Insecta; order Hemiptera; family Cicadellidae; genus Neoaliturus; species Neoaliturus tenellus. Next base: position 30,663,300 of record CM061534.1, on the reverse strand, counting down.
AGACCATTCATTGTTAAAAATTAACGTAATTAACGTAACCATTGGTAAACATTATAACGAAAGAACTTAATTTTACTTAACTAAGGTAACTACTTTTTATGTTATTCGAAGTAGGGCCTTAAAAACACATCTATTGAAATGAAAGAAGACTATTTACTGATCGTGTGAAAATTACACGTTTCTAAGTTTTACTGTTTTTGAGTTGGGCTTGCTTAAAGTCAGCCATGTCACCGATAATCGTGGCGAACACATCTCCGCTGAAGGCTGTGACGCTGGGTTAGTTACAGCTGTCTAGTCGGTCTTATGTATGACTTATCACTACCGTGTGATTTGTTTTGAGTTAGTGAAAGTATTTCTGACCTATATATCAATAACAAACATAAACTAATCGGCGCAGGGCATTGTAAACTTGGCTGAGTACTTGTAGCAGGCCCGGTGTCAGGCCGCGGGCGGAAATGCGTTCACCGCGATCATCGGTGACATTTCTAACTTTAAGGATGTAGAACCGAAAAACCGTAAGACTTACAAAAGTGAAATTTTACACAATTCTCGGTAAATAGTGTTCTTTCAATTTATGTGGTCTTTAATACGGCAGATCAAGATAACATAAAAAATTAGCTGGCTTATGTATAACAATAGACAAGTACCCGAAAGAAGATTTTCCTGACATGGAAACATGTAAATATAGGCCTTTATCATTTTTATCCCAGAACTGCATTATTTGAAAAGTTTGAAGAAAATCGTTGGAGCCTTTCTCGATATCCGTGTGTACATACATAGGCTATGGACATAATACAAATATACCTCATCAATAATATTAGAGTATAATACTCTAATATATTAGAGTATATTAATATATTAGAGGCTTTTTTTGTTAGTAGGGATCGAGTGCCGATATATACTATAATTAGTTTATAAGTAGCCTATTTTTGCACAAATTTATGATTGCTATTTGAATTAGTAATTATTTTAACGAATTTTACCTCCAGTTAAAAACTTGGCTTAAAAAACTCTGGCTTTGATAAAAACTTGAACGTAATTTAGACTGCTTTTCGTCGTCTTTTATTTAATCAGATTATCGTTTTCTTTCAAATGAACCAGTCTTATTTTTTCAGACATAACCTTCTTTAGAACTACTTTATTTATTATAATGAATCTTAATAATTAATTAAGTGATCTCGTTTGAATCAAGAGGTAGTCATCACAAAGGGTTTATCAGACATTACACATACAGCATTGCGTTTTGCCCTGCACTGTCTGTTGTTCGTTGTTCTTGATTTCGTGTTGTGACAGGAAAATTTTGCGCGCGTAATGTAACCAAACATTAAATACAAAATCTAGTTGTAATTTTGATTCCCCTTCGCCTCCACCACTTCCACTTAGGCCCCTATTATACATAGTATCTTTCAAGGCACGTAAAATAAGTACATTGCACTAGATAGGAGCATTTATACCCGGCGCCTGACGGTCGTCTGTCGCGCGTTATCCAATAAGGTAAACAGCGATTCGAGCGACACGCGGCGGGCGCAAGCCCTCGCGGCATCGCTCGACAGTCGACACGATGTAAATGGGGATGGAATACGTCACTCCCCATCTCCGCCTCGTAACTATACGAAGACTCGGCATACACACACAAAGTATACCGATACTTTGGGGCACCAATTCTGAGGCTTCCAGAGCCTCAGAAGCTCAGAGCACAGTACAGAGCCATCTTTCATCATCATGGGCATAATTGAAGGTTTGAGGGAATGCAACCCTCAATTTAACATATCAACTGCACGAAACTTTCAATTATGCCCATTCCCTCAAACCTTCAATTATGCCCATGATGATGAAAGATGGCTCTGTACTGTGTTCTGAGCTTCTGAGGCTCTGGAAGCCTCAGAATTGGTGCCCCACCGATTGAGATGGCGTAGGCCTACCAATAGAGACACTAAAATGACAGTGTCGTCTAGTTGAATTACCAGAAAAGGACATTATAATATCATTTTTAAGAACAAATATATTTAGGGGTGATGTTTTTATTTCACAGTGTGCATAACAGACACTAAGTAGTTTACATTGAAAAATATCGGAAAAACGTGCGCTGGTTTGCCGGCGACTCATCACCCGGCCTGCGCCCGACATGGGCCGGCGCCCGCTCCGGGCCGTCGCGGCGCCCCACCTTGGCCCCCAAGGGGGGGGCGATAGCCCCCTTAGCCCCCCCCTTGGATCCGCCACTGATTGAGGTATTTATGTGAAAGGTATTCCTATAGAGGTATTTTTAATATTGAGTGTTATTGTCAATTCACAAGGACTAAAAAATATTACTTATTATCGGAGGTAATCATATTATCGAGGGTCGTGCTAACGAGGTTCTACTGTATAAGCAGGTTCCACTATATTTTTTCCTTCCAAAGGGGAACTGGTGGAAAAACCTTACCAGTTCTAATTTCCCGTGATAAAACTGGGCAAAAAGTATTTAAAGCTAACACAGTAAACTTCTTCTAATCCGGCATGTTGAATTTCACACATGCCAGATAACAAAGTATTCCGGATTACAGGACAAATATCAGAAAAATGTGAATTCACAAAAAAACTCTACGGCAAAATATGTATTTTTTCATAATCTTCACTACCTACAGTGTAAAAACATTGCATAACATACTGTAATAAAAACTAATGTACATGATTATGAAACTAAAATGAGATTTATATCATGTCAGATGAGTACAACTTGTCTACTCTCCACGCATTCAAAAGTGCTTCTATGGTACAGTGTTGTTCTCTCGTGACTTCCGATCCCAAACACACTTGAACACTCATTATGATTTTCATACCTATCAATAGAAATTTTTCTGAAAGTCAGGCCGGATCGTAGGATGCCAGATTAGAGAAAGTTTTCTATCATTTTAAGGTCTAAAGCAGTAAACTGGACATATTAGTGTGATTCAAACATTCAACCAACTTTAATTTTTTCATCAATTTTCTTAATACACATTTAGTGGTTAGTATTTTTCTCACAAAACATAGCAAAAACAGACCAATTACAACACAAATCCGAGGCACTCGCTGCAGAAAGCAAAAAGGCTCAACCCCACATGAGGGCCTCTGCTGCTGCGGGTGGAATATAAAATGTTAAACAATAGAATCAACGGGAGAAAACAGAGCATACTCCCAGTTAGAAACATTAAACACACGTTCAACAGTGTTCTTTGAAGGAAAGGAAATTTTGGCAGTGGTTAAACCTGGAAAAAACCAACTTTCATTACTTACCTGAACACATATAACTCAAAGGATGAAATTAATGATGACTGGGAAAACGTGCTTTAGAAAGAGATGGGATTCTTAAACAGCAAAAAATTAAACACAACAAAACTTAAGTCCTTTTTTTAAGAGACCAGACGACTTGAAATGACAAAGTTTTTGTTTTGTTGTGTTTATATGTTTATGCCATACAAAAAAGGCCTATGAAAGGCAATTGTGAAAGGATGCCTTCACTTTCTTATTCTTTCTTATTCTTTATTCTTATCTTTATTCTTTCTTGTTGCTTTTCCTGTCCATATTATTGTTATTATTATTTTATTGCTATTTGCTTTTATTTTGCTTTATTGAGTCATAATTTAAATAATAATTGTAATACTGTCATTTGCATGTAACTACTGTTAACAGTTTAATTTAATTGCTTGTTTATGTGATTTATTTGTTGTACACAACCATTCACTATTCATTAATTTGTCATCTTGTTTTTGAATTTGAATTTGAATTTCAAACCCATGCCAGTCAAATTGAATGATTTTCTTGTTTGTATTAGATTTTATAATTGCAATAAGCAGTTGGGATGAATAAATAAATATCTTAACTGGGCAATTAGAGCTACACAAAAATTAATGTGAAATTCAAACGTAGCCTTTCATTATTATGTTTAGTTAACATAAGTTTTCAGCATTTCCTTATAACATCGTTATAATTTTACATAGAAAATTCTAGATCTTTTATATTAGAAGATAGAATTAGAAGTTCAATCCAATGTATAGGCAAGATTTGTCATACATTTAACATTAGGTATTTAAAACTTATTTAAAATACTTAAACAATATAAAGATAGAATGTTTGTCTTTCTTTGCCAACAGTAAAATATACATGTTATTCATTTTACAGGTAAAATCTAACAAATCGGCCACATCAACTGGATGCACACAACACATAATGACGCAAGACAGTGACTAACCTGCCCAGACGAGGATGGGGATCAACAGCAGCACCAGAGCCAGTCTGCGCCGGCGCTGCGGATCGGCCCACTTCTCCACACGTAGCACCGAGTTCACCTGCAACACCAGTGGCAATCAATCAGACGAGGATGGGGATCATCAGCAGCACCAGAGCCAGTCTGCGCCTGCGCTGCGGATCGGCCCACCCCTCCACACGCAGCACCGAGTTCACCTGCAACACCAGTGGCAATCAATCAGACGAGGATGGGGATCATCAGCAGCACCAGAGCCAGCCTGCGCCGGCGCTGCGGATCGGCCCACCCCTCCACACGCAGCACCGAGTTCACCTGCAACACCAGTGGCAATCAATCACATGAGGGTGGGGATCATCAGCAGCACCAGAGCCAGCCTGCGCCTGCGCTGCTGATCGGCCCACCCCTCCACACGCAGCACCGAGTTCACCTGCAACACCAGTGGCAATCAATCAGACGAGGATGGGGATCATCAGCAGCACCAGAGCCAGCCTGCGCCGGCGCTGCGGATCGGCCCACCCCTCCACACGCAGCACCGAGTTCACCTGCAACACCAGTGGCAATCAATCAGATGAGGATGGAGATCATCAGCAGCACCAGAGCCAGCCTGCGCCGGCGCTGCGGATCGGCCCACCCCTCCACACGCAGCACCGAGTTCACCTGCAACACCAGTGGCAATCAATCAGATGAGGTTGGGGATCATCAGCAGCACCAGAGCTAGTCTGCGCCGGCGCTGCAGATCGGCCCACCCCTCCACACGCAGCACCGAGTTCACCTGCAACACCAGTGGCAATCAATCAGACGAGGATGGGGATCATCAGCAGCACCAGAGCCAGCCTGCGCCTGCGCTGCGGATCGGCCTACGCTGCAACACCAGTGGCAATCAATCAATAGCAGAAACCACAGGGCATACTAGCGGAAACCTGCACTGTCTTTACTGACAGGTATTGCTGTGATGCGGTATGCCATTAATCCCAACTAATCAAGTCCGGACTCTGATTTATTAAATTGTGGAACAGGTAGAATTAATAAATGGTACAATAAACTGACTCGTTTATTCTTGTCGTTTACCTCAACTCAGTGATGATTGTACGGCAGAAAGCTTTTAGTGGTGATGAAACTGTGTTCAGTGGAGGAAAATACCAAAGAAAACATCAATCTCAATCATACCACTGGAAAGATGCTGCAATGGCGACAGAATCACCTTTAACAACTGTGCATTACATTCAATATTGACAATTGGAGTTTCCCCGATTTTTAAACAGTAAACTCATCAGGAAAAAATCGGTATTTCACAAAATGAGTGTGGATTAATGGGACTTTTGGAACAGTGGAGTTTGGAATAGTTGGACATCGTCGTAGTAATTTAAATAAGGACAACCTGAAAAAAAAAGAAATAAATAAAATAAAATAAAACATATTACGAGGGACCAGGGTGAGGATATCATTGATAAACAGAAATTTCATTTTCATCTATTAAAGTACAACCACACTTCAGAAAGGAAGTGTTATCCATAATTATAATACCAGATTTAATAACCTATTTAGGCCTGAACATCATAGATTTAACATCCATAAGAATTTACTAACCCATACCAGTGATAAATTTTTAATCTTTTAGCAGATAGTATAAAACAGGATCAAAATTTACGCACTTTCAAGAATAAATTAAAATCTTTTTTAACTCCCCAATCATTTAACAGTGTTGATGAATTTATAGGCCACTTTCAAAATTCTAACCAATGAAATGGAAATCAACTACAAAAAAAATGTATTAAAAGTTAGACTAGGTTTATTCAGTTATATTTTGTTTCTGTTTTTAAATACATTATTATTTTATGATTTATATGTTGACAAAATTCTAAGTGTTTTATCTATTGCTACAAACAAGAAACAAATTTGTATTGGCATTAAAATTTAATTGAATTGAGTAATGGCTTGCTATTCCAAACACAATTTACCAACAAATATTGACTTTTACTTTCTCCCCCTATACCATAGTATATGGAGAAAGTATTGTTTTCGTCAAAATTTTCGAATTTGAGTTGTTGGTGGATTTATCCATTTTGGTTCCCCCTGAGTCCAAAAAAGTGGTTTTCGGAGTGATGTCTGTGTGTGTGTGTGTGTGTGTGTGTGTGTGTGTGTGTGTGTGTGTGTGTGTGTGTGTATGTGTGTCAGGATGTAAACAGAGCTAGAGAATGCCCCAATGGTCCGATTTTGATGAAATTTGGTAGGTAGGTCCAAACCCATGATAATTCCAGGCGTTTTTTTCATTTTTTTGAATTTTTTATTTTTAAGGGTAGTTTACCCCCAAAAACCCTCAAAAATCGTCAAAAATCAAAATTTCTCAAAAACGGCTCTAACGATTTTGATTAAAATTTTGTGGTTTATTAAGCTTAAAATGGTGAATAAAATGACACCACCCGCATCTCCGGGAAAATGCGCGTTCAAAAGTTATGGAGTAAAAAGTGTTTCAAAAATCAATTTTTTTAATTTTCAAAATAGCTGTTGTCTCGAAATAAATTTTACTTATCACCATTAAATCAAGCTTAAAAAACTAAATAATCCAGTATTTTAAATTATTGCTCTACGTCAAGTGGTTGCGGAGAAAATTCAATTTTTCGTTTAGCGGTAAACGCAGTACGTTGTTAAAAGTCACAGATGCGCGTAGGGTCAAACGAGCGCTGCTCAGCTGGTAGCTATCCGACTGAGTCATCAAGACATTAATGTTTGGAGCTTTTAACACCTTTTTATATATTGTTGGGAGAAAGTATGTGTCAGTTAACTGATACCGTTTATTTGTTTGACAATAATCAGCATAACAAGCAACACGCACGTCCTAATGGAGTGAACTAGACTTTTATATTATATTATTCATGTAATTCACCTATTCCAAAAATTATTCTGGAAAAAACTGGATTTAACCCAAGTTCAATAAGAACAGTGGGACTGTACAGTGCAGGTCTAAGTATATATTATATGAGGTAAAAATCTGGATTTTTCAAAACTTCAGACGTTCAAACTAAAAATGTATAAAAAAGTTGACATTCATAATGAACATGCAAAGGCAATGTTCATTATGAATGTTAACTTTAAAACGTAATTTAAATAAATATTGAATCTTTGTATTGCATAGGAGTTCAGAAATAATGTTTGTTTTTAAAGGATAAGAAATTAATTCTATATAGATGTTCAATAGTTAAAAAAAAACATTTTGTATCTATAAATAAGGTTGCGAGGCGATTTCCGACGGAATTGCCCAAGCGTTCCGGAGGGTGGGGATTGAGAGGGGTGACGGTGGGTCTACCTCCGCCCTTCCCTACTTATTCCTTTACGCGAGAATGGAGTAGTATACAGAGTGTAAGTCCATGGATTTACTTTGTACACTTAGTCAAGACAGTGTCCACATTTCTTTATTCCAAAATAAAATCAGTTAAGAATGTATATACTTGACATACAGTCATCCAGAGTACAATAAATAAAATAACTTAAAATATTTTCTTTCATACCTAGACATTTATTTCTAATGATTTATCACACCAACTGTAATTACAATCACCTTATAAAAACGTATTATTTATAGTAAATTCTTGAATTAAGTAAAAATTGATTCTAACATAAAATCTTTCAGCAGTTATTATTTCTTTTCTTTAGGTAAACAGTCAATATTTATTCCACATAAGAGTAGGCCTAATTTTCTTATTGAAACATTGAAAATTGTGTTGTTCAATTTCATAATCATGACTCCACAATCGTCGGCACCGCATGTGCTCGTGTTCGTTTCCATTAAACTTGGCCAAATCAGTTTTATGTATGTGTACTCATGTCCGTGTAATTTTAGTGTTATTTTGACGAAATCAATTCAGATGGATAGTTTTTAAAAAGTGGCAACTGACGTTCTGACCTGATGATGCATCCTTTGAATGTGAAACAGCTGTAGTCGATATCAAGACTAGAGGATCACTTGACGACAGGTATTTAAACCTTCTATTTAGTGTGTTGTTCAACAAAACAGTGTGATCTGGGTGTTGTATAATGAGTAGACCAAACAAAAAGCAGCACTAATTCAAAGACAGATGAATACTGTAAGATGAGTAGGAGCAGGCAAAAAGTGGGGGCGGCGCGTTCGCGCTCTAAGATGTGATTCCGGTTTAAAGACTCCGATGTGGTGCGAGGGTAATTGCCGAATCCAAAGTAGTGCGAGCCTTACCTTACACACAGCCAGGTGTCCCGCCTTGTGCACCAACAGAGCTGAGTTACACAGCCACAGCACTGGTAGCAAGTACTGCTTCAGTGGTACTATGCTCTCAAACAACTTACCTTATACAGCAGCCATGTGTCTGCCCGGTGCACCGCCAGCGCCGCCTTGTACAACCACAGCACCGGCCGCTGGTACCAGCTGGCCGCCGTAGCAGACGACTGCTTCAGTGGCACTCTTGCTACAACACAATTGTTGCCGTCAACATCACAATTTGATGACAATTTAAAACTACAAACACTAGCAAGCGTTAGGGTAAATGACCCTAAACGGTATTAATAAAATTTCTAAAGAATCCCCTAAAAAACAAATTAGTTTCTTGATAAAATTTTCTGAAACTTCCATTGAATATATTGTTGGATTATCTACATACAGTGTGGTTGAAAAGTCCCGGAGTGTTGAATTATATATTTTTAACCATTATAAATAAAGTAATGAGACTTGGTATATCAATAAAAGCCATAAGTGTCTACTCTTTTAAGCTATTATTACTTTTTTATCCTTTAAGCGGGACAGCCAGAAAGGCAGACAAAATTCTTTACTAGCAGCATAAGTCGAGTTTGGTATCAAATTAAAGGTCCCACTTGGCAGAGTACAATGCCGCAAACTAAACTTCAAATGGATGACCGAGATGGAAATGGTAGGCACACAGAATTTCCATTAAAATCATGAGGGTAAAAATTAAAAATGCAATAACTTTCTTTATACTAAACCTTTTAACGTAAGGTTTGTGGCGTATTACCTCAAATGCTAAGACCTTTAAGATGATGTATGATTTGCCAAGGCCACAGCAGATTTTTATAAGACTTCCAAGGGGGACAACTTCTAGAGGGTGTTTAAATTAAAACGTCTTTTGCCTCTGTCACATCATACATAGTTTAAAACGTTTTTGTATTTGGAGTAAAAAGTCACAAACCTGGCGTCATAAGGTTGAGTATAAAGAAAGTTATTGCATTTTGAAGTTTTACCCCATATGATTTTTGTGGCAACTTTGTATGCCTGCCATTTCTGTCTTGGTTATCCATTTGAAGTCTAGTTTGCGGCATTTTACTCTGCTAAGTGGGACCTTTAAATTTATACCAAACTCGACCTATGCTGCTATTTAAGAATTTTGTCTGACTCCTCGTGGGCCGTCCCCCTTTAAAAAAGTGATAACAGCTTCTTAAAAGGGTAGTCATTTATGGCCATTATTGATATACCAAGTATTATAACTTTATCTAAAATGGTTAAAAATATTTTTCACCGTTCCGGGACTTTTCAATCATACTGTATATTAATAGGCAAGCATGTTTCTTTTTCTATTTTTTTTCAGATTGCGTGCATTGTAGGAGAAATCCCCACAAACCGTTTAAAAGGCAGTGTTCTGTAGATGAACAGAATCCCTTTATAATTATTGTAATTGGCGCCCAGGGCTATGCCCTACAAGCTGTTAAAATTTCAATGTTAACACATTTGCTGCAGCTGAGTTGTATGGTTACACATATGCTGAAATTTGTTTGAGTGATATTTAATTTATTTTACAGGTAAATAAATAGAATGTAATGAAAGAAATGCATTTTTATGTAAAAAAAGTGCAAAAAAATGAGGCCTCGTTTTTTGTGCTTGATGGGGCACGGCCACGTTAGGCAGAATAGGGCATGCAAGAAAGTGTTTTGTCATCCAAACCACAACTACATAAAACGAACAAATGATATGTATTTTACGTATATATACTTGTAAACATGTATATGTGTTATCTTAAACATCTATATGTACTTGTTGCTACCCTCTGACTCGGCGTACTTCTCCCTACCTTAGAAATATCATTACTACAATTAACGGTGTCTCTTTCATCTAATAAAGTTTTAAGTCCCAGGAACAGCCTCCATTATTAGAAACAATAATTCACATACTCATCACAATATAGCAATACAAAAGGACTGTCACTACTTCAAAGAAAATTCCCGAAAAACGGAAACTGACACAAAACGAGAACAATAGGTCCTCTCCCATTAATCATCTCTTCTGCGGCACTTTGCAACAGAAGTATACAACCATTTGTGGGGGAGAAAAAGAGATATAGGAAAGGCATTGCCGAGCGTGCCCGAACGGCCTGGACACGTCCTACTAGCGCCGAGTGCCAGGTCCGATCGGGCCCGGCCGCACATAACATGTTAATCTTACAGAAGAAAGGTAATTGCTTGAATTATTCTATTTTGATGGCTATTGTAATAACAAATACTAACAAAACAAAAAGAACAGATGTTTCAGAAGTAACATATTTTTAAACTGCTTGGGTCCAGAAAACTGTATTTTGGTTAAATTTCGACCAGGAGGTGACGTTAGTCTATATCTATAAATAAAAGTTGACTTTTGATTATCGAATGTAAAACAAATTGTTTAAGCATTCCCAGAAGTCAAAACCCCTTTAACCATATATTGGATTGAAAGCTCTTGGAGTGAATACTCCGGAAAAGTTTATGATAGATTACTCTCTTGAACTGTTTAAAAAAATAGAGACCTTCAAAAATTGCTTTGGAGGCTGCCAAGTTAAATACTTTCTTTAGTTTTTTTCCTTCTAGAGCTTTAAGAAGTATCTGCTCAGAAAGCTGATGGAAAAATCGTTAGTAGGGAATTAAATGATCTAAAAAATTTTATATTTGAAGTTTTGCTTTATCTTTTACAGTTTTTGCCACTTTAACACGTTCGCGGCGGCGAGGTTTTTGCTCGAACCTCATCACCATCCTGAATGTAAAAATTGTAAAACCCACCGTAGCAGCAGCATGCCCAGTAAAAACCCACGTGGTCCCAAAATACATTGTACTATTGAGCAGTGCTGTGCAAAGCTTAAGATTTCTAGCTCAGATCCTGGATTAAAAATAAATCATATTGTAAAGCAGTGCAGCTTGAGAGCTATCGCACCCATCAGGATGGCATTAGGGTTCCGCGTGGGAGCGATCGCTCCCATGCCGCCGCGAACGTGTTAAAGTAAATGATAATTAGACTAAATGACTTTGTCGTTCCAATAATTAATTGTATCTGTCTGTTTACGTTAACACCTAATTGATCAAATAAATGTTTAATATTATTGTATACAACTAAAGAGCATTGAGTACTGGTACCATTATGAAGCACTAATCATAATCGGCTAGTTTATAATAAATGTTAATCTTTGCTTTGACTGTCGCTTACTATTCTTTTGACTACAGTAGACCCTCTGTAACTCGCCGCTAGAAAATATTAACAAGAAGCATTTTCCTTGAAAAGGAAAACACTACCTTTCTTATTGATGGAAATAAATAAATCATAAATCTAGCTACTAATAGAGCATTAATATTAACGACTGCCTAAGTGATTAACTGCACCGTACTCACTTTCCACGTGGTTGTGATGCTTGTCGTTCCTCAGGTGTAAGGTTTCCGTGACCGTCGTCACGACCGTGGTTACGATTGTCGTCAGAACCGTGATGATCCAGCTGAACCATGTCACGTGGTTGTGACTGCGTGACTGGCCTTTACGTGACCTGCTCAACACACAACACAAGGTATTGTTCATTTACAGCTTAGTACTTTGAGCTGATACAATCAACAAAAGGATATATTTTTAATTTGTCATAAAATCGAACTATAGTTATATGAGTATAAATACAATGACAGCCTAATAGTGAAACTTATTGGGTTCTCAGTCTTGAATACTTTTGAATCAATATCTCAGCACAGAACTATTATTAGTTTCATAAAAACAAGATTCACTAAACTGTTTGACTCCTTACAATTTAAACCCTTAAATCTGGCCAACCCTTCTTTCTTAAAACAAGTTTTTTTTAACAACATTGAAGACATGTTGCAATTTATTTGTATTTTTTCAACGAATTGGTTCATTTAGGTTGGGGAAAACGCAGTTTACATTGATCATCATTCAATGCTCATTGTAGACCTCTATTTGTTGCTGAGGAAATTTTAACTGTAGTAAATGTATATATTTATGTTTGTCTCTGTAGAGTTAAGAACAATTTCAATGATTTAAAACTTAGAAGTGATGGCCACCAGGCCACCACCACAATACTAGACACAAGTGGCAGATAGAGGAATCCTTTAATAGGCTAACCTTGACCAAAAGTTGGTTTGATAGCATCAGTGTAAAAATGTTTAATAGACTACCAGAAAATGCTCACCATATGTGTTTTAGGCAATACAAATGTGTGCTTTACAGGTTTTTGGTAACAAGGCCCTTTTACAGTATTAATGAATTTTTTGAGGTGCCTTCATCTGAATTGAACTCAGTTTCCTGTTAAAGTAGTTTAGGCTATAAGTTGTTTTATACGTATCTATTATGTTAGTCTTGTTTGTTTTCTTGTTCCCAGTGTCAAGTATTGTCAGTAAATGTTTATTGTTATAGCCTAATTAATCATTCATCTCTAAATCTAGTGATTTTTATATTTAACTTAGCCAATTTCCTGTAATGTAACATTTTTAAACAAACATATGTAAAGCCTATGAAATGTGATGGCATCTATTATGTAATTTTATGTTTAATGACCAAATAAACTATTCTGATTCTGTTTCTGTGTTCAAAGGTATATTGGTAATCGGGCCATCTGTTGTCACTAAGAAAGAGGGAGTCTACTGTATGTGAAATGATTCAGTAAACCTCCAAAAAAAAACTCAGTAAAGTAGAGTCCATCTTGAAAATTATCTTCACCGAGTGTCCTTCAGCGAGACTACCCAACAGGCTGTGTTGGGGGGGGGGGGGGTTACTTTGTTTACCGGAGTGGTTGTCGACACCATCGTATTCGCTGTCGCTGTCAAGGCCCGAGTCGTTGAACTCGATCCTCCGTCGCGGCAGAGGCAGGTCGAGGTTGAGGCTGGTCAAGTGTGAGTTGTTGTGACCAGAGTGGCCGTTGTCCAGCAGTCTGTCTGCAACACACACGACCGGTGAGCAAACAATCAGCCATCCCACAAACAACAAACCAATCAGCTCTCCGTACAACACTGATGGATGATATTGGTTTTCGATCACCGTTACAAATTTTGAAGTATACAGCTAAAATAACGTATTGCTTTAGTTAACAATTGTCTTAATTTTGCCAATTACTGCAAAGCTTTTATCCCAAGCTTTAGAGAAGCAATTAAGAGTTATAGAGCAATTTCTATGAAATTATAATTCTTTAAAACATTACTGAAGTCAAAAAAATGTTACAGTACAAAACTACTTTAATCAGATTACACGGGGAGGAGGCTTACAAGATAAGGTGTTTAAAGAACGGTCAATGAAACTACCGTAATTATGATGAATCAGAAAATGACCACCTGTGCTTTACACCTCTGTCATCAAACTTCCACTGTTCCACTTAGAATACCATTCATTTTTGAATATTTTTGCAGACTAAAATTCTGACCAACATTATTCTTTAGATCACAATTGCAGTTCAGCACTGTGCTAAAAGTAAAAGAATAAAGTCCTTTCAATATAAGTGCATTTGGAAATTTTCTAGATTGTGATATTTTTACCCTTGTTATGACTTTGACCCCTGGATTTTGACACTGAACAGAACATATTCCTTTTGAGGTGAATGCAGTTTCCAATGCCGCCAAGGCCAGGTCATGTACTCACTGACGGTGTTGTTCCGCTCCATCCAGTCGTCCTCCTCTGACTCTGAGTGTGCTGCATAGCTGCTCCTCGTGATCCTTGTAGTTGTGTAGTCGTAGCCGCCGTCGCCACCCGAGCGTAGCGGCCGCCGACACAGGTTGGGGATTAGAGGGATGCCAGGCGCCAGGGTGCAGCCGTAGTACTGCGAGCTGGGCGAGTAAACGTTGTCTGTCTTGGGCAGCTCACTGCAACAGACACAGGTAGAGGATTAGAGGGATGCCAGGCGCCAGGGTGCAGCCGTAGTACTGGGAGCTGGCGAGTAAACGTTGTCTGTCTTGGGCAGCTCACTGCAACAGACACAGGTTGAGGATTAGAGGGATGCCAGGCGCCAGGTGCAGCCGTAATACTGCGAGCTGGGCGAGTAAACGTTGTCTGTCTTGGGCAGCTCACTGCAACAGACACAGGTTGGGGATGAGTGGGATGTCGGACGCCAGGTTGCAGCCGTAATACCGCGAGCTGGGCGAGCAAACGTTGTCTGTCTTAGGCAGCTCAATGCAACAGACACAGGTTGGGGATGAGTGGGATGTCGGACGCCAGTTTGCAGCCGTAATACCGCGAGCTGGGCGAGCAAACGTTGTCTGTCTTAGACAGCTCATTGCAACAGACACAGGTTGGGGATGAGTGGGATGCCAGGTGCCAGGGTGCAGCCGTAGTACTGCGAGCTGGGCGAGTAAACAAATGTCTGTCTTAGGCAGCTCAATGCAACAGACACAGGTTGGGGATGAGTGGGATGTCGGACGCCAGGTTGCAGCCGTAATACCGCGAGCTGGGCGAGCAAACGTTGTCTGTCTTAGACAGCTCATTGCAACAGACACAGGTTGGGGATGAGTGGGATGTCGGACGCCAGGTTGCAGCCGTAGTACTGCGAGCTGGGCGAGTAAACGTTGTCTGTCTTGGGCAGCTCACTGCAACAGACACAGGTTGGGGATTAGAGGGATGCCAGGCGCCAGGGTGCAGCCGTAGTACTGCGAGCTGGGCGAGCAAACGTTGTCTGTCTTAGACAGCTCACTGCAACAGACACAGGTTGGGGATGAGTGGGATGCCAGGTGCCAGGGTGCAGCAGTAGTACTGCGAGCTGGGCGAGTAAACGTTGTCTGTCCTGGGCAGCTCACTGCAAAAGACACAGGTCGGGGATGAGTGGGATGTCGGACGCCAGGTTGCAGCCGTAATACTGCGAGCTGGGCGAGTAAACGTTGTCTGTCCTGGGCAGCTCACTGCAAAAGACACAGGTTGGGGATGAGTGGGATGTCGGACGCCAGGTTGCAGCCGTAGTACTGCGAGCTGGGCGAGTAAACGTTGTCTGTCCTGGGCAGCTCACTGCAAAAGACACAGGTTGGGGATGAGTGGGATGTCGGACGCCAGGTTGCAGCCGTAATACTGCGAGCTGGGCGAGTAAACGTTGTCTGTCCTGGGCAGCTCACTGCAAAAGACACAGGTCGGGGATGAGTGGGATGTCGGACGCCAGGTTGCAGCCGTAATACTGCGAGCTGGGCGAGTAAACGTTGTCTGTCCTGGGCAGCTCACTGCAAAACACAGGTTGGGGATGAGTGGGATGTCGGACACCAGGTTGCAGCCGTAGTACTTCGAGCTGGGCGAGTAAACGTTGTCTGTCCTGGGCAGCTCACTGCAAAAGACACAGGTTGGGGATGAGTGGGATGTCGGACGCCAGGTTGCAGCCGTAGTACTGCGAGCTGGGCGAGTAAACGTTGTCTGTCCTGGGCAGCTCACTGCAACAGACACAGGTTGGGGATGAGTGGGATGCCAGGTGCCAGGGTGCAGCCGTAGTACTGCGAGCTGGGCGAGTAAACGTTGTCTGTCCTGGGCAGCTCACTGCAAAAGACCCAGGTTGGGGATGAGTGGGATGTCGGATGCCAGGTTGCAGCCGTAATACCGCGAGCTGGGCGAGCAAACGTTGTCTGTCTTAGACAGCTCACTGCAACAGACACAGGTTGGGGATGAGTGGGATGCCAGGTGCCAGGGTGCAGCCGTAGTACTGCGAGCTGGGTGAGTAAACGTTGTCTGTCCTGGGCAGCTCACTGCAAAAGACACAGGTTGGGGATGAGTGGGATGTCGGACGCCAGGTTGCAGCCGTAATACCGCGAGCTGGGCGAGCAAACGTTGTCTGTCTTAGACAGCTCACTGCAACAGACACAGGTTGGGGATGAGTGGGATGTCGGATGCCAGGTTGCAGCCGTAATATGGCGAGCTGGGCGAGCAAACGTTGTCTGTCTTAGACAGCTCACTGCAACAGACACAGGTTGGGGATGAGTGGGATGTCGGACGCCAGGTTGCAACCGTAGTACTGCGAGCTGGGCGAGTAAACGTTGTCTGTCCTGGGCAGCTCACTGCAACAGACACAGGTTGGGGATGAGTGGGATGTCGGACGCCAGGTTGCAGCCGTAGTACTGCGAGCTGGGCGAGTAAACGTTGTCTGTCCTGGGCAGCTCACTGCAACAGACACAGGTTGGGGATGAGTGGGATGCCAGGTGCCAGGGTGCAGCCATAGTACTGCGAGCTGGGCGAATAAACGTTGTCTGTCTTAGGCAGCTCACTGCAAAAGACACAGGTTGGGGATGAGTGGGATGTCGGACGCCAGGTTGCAGCCGTAATACCGCGAGCTGGGCGAGCAAACGTTGTCTGTCTTAGACAGCTCACTGCAATAGACACAAGTTGGAGATGAGTGGGATGTCGGATGCCAGGTTGCAGCCGTAGTACTGCGAGCTGGGCGAGTAAACGTTGTCTGTCTTGGACAGCTCACTGCAACAGACCCAGGTTGGGGAATTGGGGATGAGAGGGATGCCAGGCGCCAGGGTGCAGCCATAGTACTGCGAGCTGGGCGAGTAAACGTTGTCTGTCTTGGGCAGCTCACTGCAACAGACACAGGTTGGGGATGAGTGGGGTGTCAGACGCCAGGGTGCAGCCATAGTACTGTGAGCTGGGCGAGTAAACGTTGTCTGTCTTGGGCAGCTCACTGCAACAGACACAGGTTGGGGATGAGAGGGATGCCAGGCGCCAGGGTGCAGCCATAGTACTGCGAGCTGGGCGAGTAAACGTTGTCTGTGTTGGGCAGCTCACTGCAACAGACACAGGTTGGGGATGAGTGGGGTGTCAGACGCCAGGCCGTAGTACTGCGAGCTGAAGAGAATGAGGAGAAATAGTATTTTCATATTTTTAAAGCAGAATAAGAGCACATTGACTGAAAATTGAATTTAAAACTACAGGATGTCAAGCACCACTTAGCGGCAGGTCGTCTGAGGGTGGTGGGGGTGGGCTTGTTGAAACGCAAATTTTATGCCATTTCAGTAGTCATGGAGTAGTGGTCGCCTAACCTGGGCTGCCGAGAGGAGGGGGCAGATTGCTCCGGGCCTCAACAAACAGGGGGCCTCATCTTCAGGTGTTTTTTTTAGGTGGAAAAATTTAATGCTGCATAGGAAACTACAGTACCTATGAAAATAGATTAATATTTTTTACCGATTGTAAATGTAACCTACTTTTGGAGGTGTTTTTTGACATGAAACTTCCAAGACCTTAGGAGTCAAATTTATGCATAGTTCTATTCTTAGATCAGATTGAAGGTCTCGATTTAAAGGGGAAAATGTTACAAATGCCATCATTAAAAAAAGAGTTGAAAATGGCAGATTTAAATCTTTATGTTGCAATCACATTTTCTACAAAATTTTAAAAATGTTGGTAAAATCCTACATTGCCTAATTAATATTTTGAGTCCAGGGTTAAGGGAAATTTCTATAGAAGAATGAATCATCTTAAAATTCCGGACTATTTGCTCCATATGTTTCCGGATGTTTGCTATGTAAGGCCTTAAGTTCCAATTTTTTGTAAAATTTCTCCATAAAGGCCTCAGTAACATACATAAATTCAGTACTTATGTCCCTACCCTTTTGTGTTCTGGTTAATTTGCTATATTCGACAGTAAAAAGTTCCATACGGTAATTATCAAGTTATTATTTTTCAAATTTAGTCAAATAATGTAACTGTCACAATCTAAAACAGAGGAAGGTACTGCATTGACACAATAATTCCCTCAGAAAATACGTCATTCAAGTTACCATTATCAATTTAAAACTAGAAAGTAGAGTGAAAAAAGTCTAATAGGTCACTTTTTAAAATCTGTTCTAAATATGTAAATGGCATTACTAAACCAAGTACAGTAGTACTCAAAAAGAAGTACAATGGAGTAGCCTATAATATAATATTCTTAAGGGATAATTAACTTGCAAAAACGCCAACAAGGGCGTTGTAGCGTTGTTGTAAGGGGGGGGGGGGGGGGGTAACATTTTTGGGGGGATTCGCGCTATGGCCTTTGGGGGGATGGACAACCCTGTTTTGAAGTGCTCAGCACAAGGGACGAAGTTCACTTCCATAACACCAGAAGGAAATTTCAAATTGAATTTGCAGAACAACAAAAGCTTTTTATGCTTTCCCCATTATGGATCAGAAAATCTTTTATTGGATTGGACTGTTTTCCCTTAAACGCTTCTGGTGGGCCTACTCCACTAACAGACGCATCTAGCATTAATTAACAAAAAATAATTATATATATATATATATATATATATATATATATATATATATATATATAAACACACACAAAATATATAATAAGCTACCAGCCAACTTATAAATAATATAAGCTTTCCTTCAATGAGTTTTTTCGTGACGACTGCTCGAAATCTAAATTTCTATTCTATCTAAATTTGATTTTCTAGACAAACCCCACAAGGTTATTGGGTTTCTAATAAAGCTCTCGATAAGTATAAAGTAAACCAGTTTTGACAGATTATTTAGAGATGAATACCATCCAAAAACAAACCCTAAAGAATCCAACCCTCCCTGTGCTTCATTGTGACTCATACGACAAACAGCTGTGGGTCTACACACGGTGTGGGGGGGACAGGGGGGGCAGATGTTGGATAAGTAGGCCTAGGCCACGGGCCGAGACATGCCAAGGCCGTGTACCTTATTGGGCACCTGTCTTGGCACTTTCCGTCCACATTGGTGATTTATGATTGCCCAAATTGCGGTTCGTCGTCCATTTTGATCGTGGCAAACTTACCTAAGGGATTAGGAGACCATTATGCATAAACACCACACAACTGCAGGCGTAGGCCATAGACAAGTCACTGGGGCGCCAAGTACAGAATTGATAATTTCATAAAATAGTTATTTCAAGCAATATTACTAACATTCATCAGGGTTCAGGTTTGTGTAACCTTCAATTAATAAAAAATAATTAAAAAAAAACGATGACGCCAAACACGGCGTAATTACAATAACAGATTGGACAATTCTATAATCGATTCCTCTGAGATTTGAAGAAGCCCCCAAAACAAAAAGAAATTGACAGCTGTCGTTAAGAGTCATCTTCACCTTTGGCTAGTAGCCCCATTGTTGCGCAGTCTGCAATGTTAAACATACGGCTCTTATGCTAAACATGGTAGGCCCTAACTTATTTTATTCCTCTGTTTCGGACGCCGTTTTTCAACCGATTTTCTTTAACCCTAGATCTGGCGTTCATGTTTGGCACAGTTGGCAGAGCCATTTCTGCCTTTTTGTAGTGGTACCATATATTTCGTCACACAGACCAATTGCTTTGAGATATATGTACACATATGTATATTTTCGATTTCAGGGATAAATGTAGAATAGAAATGGTATAAATAAAAATAAATTTCTAGCAATGCGTTTAGGCGTAAAAGCAAAAGTTTGCAAATGGTTGGATTTGGCGAAATATAAATTTTGAAAACAACCCGCAAGAAAGCCATCAAATAATTTTTTTTTACATTTAACCTAAATATAAAAGTTGTTTGAAATATGATTCCCTACGTAGAAATATCATTGTTTTTGTTTAAATAATCCTAAAAAAAATTTTTATAAATAAAAATTGCTAACACTCAAAAAACAAGAAAAATAACACATTTTGTTTATTGTCATATATAAAATAGTGGATGCATCTAGAGTAAATAGATATGATACTGCATGATAGAGAAATAACTGATCTTTGAAAAATATATAATTTTATAGGTTTGAATTGTAAAATGTATGAATAAATTACGTCAGAATGTAAGTCTTAGAATTTGTTGTTACGAAAACCTAATGTTTATGACATTTTCAAAGCACACAAAATTTATAAAACAAAACTTATAAAAATTCTGAGATATACAAATTGTAGGGAATTTATTATAGTTTTAGGAAATATAAAAATATTGTACAAAATATACAACACAAAAAGGTGTACAGGCGAATATATGATATTGCGTACGGATTTTTACAACCTCAGACATTGACTAGTTTTCCAAGTATTTCACAGATATGTAAAATATTGTTATATAAATGGATTTTTTAGTAAAATGTGATGTTGATATTGTAGGAAATATATTGTAGTTTCAAAAAAAATTACATTGGTACCTATTATAACGCTTACCGATATTACGACCACACTTTAGCAACTATTTCAAACCGTGCAAATTTTTTAGTAAATAAAAACACAATAAATAAAATAAAAATAATATAATTATAACAGAATAAATTAGGCTAAGTAAATATATAAAACACATGAGACTCACATCAGCTGACTATAATAATAATAATTTTTTATAGTAATTATAACAGCTTTTATAATAATTGTGTACTATTCGTGTATTCTACTGATACAGTATTGTATACATGAACAGTAGGTACACGAATATACACATTACAATAAACACAACACTAAAAATAACTATTTCACAACGTTTTATAACTGACGAAATAAACACGCGCGCAGCGTCTGGGATTACTGCACCATTTTTGGGCCAAGACGGAAGGAGAACGGAGAAATGAGAGTGACCTTTCAGAAGCTCCAAAAACAAAAAAAAAAAAACCGTCGCAACGTGAAGCAAGTCACATCAAAGTAAAGGGCAGTTCTTCTTCTTTCTTTCGTTGTAAATATATTCCAGAAAAAATAATTCTAAAACTTAAATATCATCTGTTTATAATCGTCTTTTTAGTGACGACCGCCGCTGAGGCCATTGCCTCTCAGGCACAAAAACCTTACTCTATTGAAAAATATTTTCTGCCGTAACTATAATAGATACCAAAAAACTGTCAACAGACAACTCGTAGTCCGAGAAATTTCGGTTTCTATGGTAACACTGGCATTTCACTGTGTTTCGTATTAACTTTTCTGTCGATCGACAAAAACAGCTGTTTTGGTGATCACATGACGAATATTTTCGCCGCGACGACAAATGTTGAAATCTCTTGTTATTTCGAACTATGTTTCTCGCTACATAAAAGTCGCTCAATAATGTTTTATACATGGATATGAATTCTCAGAACCTCCTCTTTCTAATGGTATAAGATTCATTGCGGTTAAGAACGGTTTTCATATTTTAATATTAGAAAGTTCCGACCCATGTCGATATCGTCACAAAAGTGACGACGCCGCTGGTAACCGCACGCAAATCGTCACAAAAGTGACGACCGCCAGATCTAGGGTTAAACTTGGCAAAGAAAGACAATTAATTAATATTATTTTTATGACCTACCCTTTAATGAATTTGTGATTTTTCTCAATTAGGTACAAGTATAGATTACATTCATGGCCACGAAAAACTCAAAATTCACACAGTTTTTGGTTTACCTGAGCTAAATTCACTAGTATGCCAACTTTTTCCAGGGATAAATGTTAATATACAATTTTTACTAAACTATTATTTTTCCATTTACCTATATATTTTTTATTTGTCCTTAAGAATGTTATGCACAGCATTTGTTTCAATGGCGCTATAATATTATCCAAGCTTATGCGTAGATATGGGCAATAGTAGGCCTACTATCACACTTTCATAAAAATGACCTCCTAATTTTACAACAGTTAAAATAGCATATTAAAAGGAATTTCTTTTTAAATTATCTTTTTTGGGCTTCACTCACCTTAATGACCTTCCGGGACTCGTCAATTATTGTTGAAAACACAAAAAAAAACACACACACACAAAAACACGACGAAAACGACAACACTATGATCGTGAACAGTCGTGGTTAGGCGTTCGGCCCGCGTGCGGGAAAAATTAACTCAAGACAAGCCCTGAGGTAGCGGGACGTTTTTATATTGTCGGTCCCGCGAAACGTCGGCTGCAACTCCGGGACGATTTTAGTGTTGTCGTTTTCGTCGTGTTTTTGTGTGTGTTTTTTTTCAACAATACCTAATTGACGAGTCCCGGAAGGTGAGTGAAGCCCAAAAAAGATAATTTAAATTGAAACAAGCTCACCTATAATTATGTCATTCAGAAACAGAAGTAATTTCTTGATCAGCTTTCTTAAGTTTCTAAATTTGTTTAAACTTATTTAAGTTCTTAAACCTCATGAGAAATACAAAATAAAGTAATACCCGCTTAGAAAGAATGAGTTGTGAGTGAACCAATCATTAGTGATAAGTAATGGTGGTTGGCGACAGCTCCTATCCTTATCACTCGGATTGCGACACTCCTGTCCATCGATATATTGTATATACATCGATGCTCCTACCTACAAGCCTACAGCGGCAGCGCAGGCCACGCTCTCGGCCTTTTTAGTGCCAACAATGATGTCACCGCCAAACCCACATGGACTCTCGTCGACCCAGCGGCAGCGGCTAGACTCAACCACTCCATCATAATATAGCCTATAGACTACTGTATAGGAGAAACTTTGGGAGAAATTAACACTATGTTAGCTTATAACATAAAAATTTCTAAAAACAGGGAATAAATGTTTAAGTTGGCGTAGGCGTGCGCACAAGTAGTGCCCCCAGTGCCTAGGCACTATAATGCCTAATGTTGGCTTTTTTATATTTTATGGTAAAATCTGTAAATCTTGAGCATCACATAACACACAATGACATAATTAGTATTACTGTAGCACTTGTCCCGTATTGTACAGTGTCTATGTTTAGTTGTTATAAGTTCCAATTAAATCCATGAGACCCGATAAGACTTTGTATTTATAGTTTAATTGCAATTATTGTTTTATTCAATGCCAGGAATAGTTGTATGTTTGCAACGCAACAAATCCCTCTGTCCTGTCTTTTGCTCCTAGCCGTTACTTCAAAACACTGAAGAGAACTCTCTTTTATCTGTTTTTGAATCCAATGGCATTTATTATGAGGAATATAAGATCAGCTGGCTGACTTTATTAGCAGACGATACTACGTTCATCTGACAGCCAGTGATATAGGGCCTAGTTTTTGAGATTTTTTTGTATTAGTAGGCCTACTTAAGTATTTTTTATTATTGAAAGACAGTTAAAAGTTGAAGTGTAGTCAAATTGCTTACTGTATTTAAATTCCTCTAATTTATCCCGTTCAACCGCTGCCAACAATCCAACCAATCATACACTGAACGTTATTTTATCTTTTTGCTATAGTCATTGTTCTGATTTTTCGTATAAAATTTGGTTGATTTGATGATTGATTGAGATAAAAAGAAACGCTTGCAACGGCAATTAGAAGTACCCCGTTCAGTGATATATGGAAGAGGGAAATTTGAATTTTATCGGGAAGTAAAATTCTGCCTTTCGGACTTACATTACTTTGGATTGTTAGATTTAAATACAATCAGAGAGATACAGCTGATGACCGAAGTTCAGCTTTGCCGTTCGGAATGCGACTTTTCAGTTGTTGTGCATTTTCACTTTGTACATTAAAGAGCATTAATCGTTACAGCGTAACTACAATAAATAAAAGATAAGTTAATTGAAAATTTTTATTTGGGTAGCTGCAATGCAACGAATAGTGAAATCCGTTGTTGGCCTATTTTAGCTTTAAGACATTTAAGGAAAATTGGGAAAAATCTTTGTTACATTTTCTCTCAAAATTGAACAATACTATACAACCCTTTAGGTGATACGGTATAAAATTTTTGGGTACTTCCTAATGAAAAGCTCTGGCACGCCTAGGACCTACAAAATAATAAAAAAAAAAATCTACACATTAGACATACAAATGTGATTACTGTACTTATTTCCGGAAGGAAAATGTGTGTTTTACACTATATGCAACAAAACAATATTTGGAAAATTGTTTCACAACTTTCCACTAAGGAACGCAGTTGGAGAATCAACATTGTTGTACAATCATCATACAACGAATTTAAATGGTATTCTAAAGGAATTGTGGTGTAACAGTGTTTTAAAATGTTAAGTGTTACATAATTTATTTATTTATGAAGTTTGTTGAATAGAGTAAACGAGCCTTAAGAGGAGAAAAATAAACAAAAAAGTATCTTGGGATTACCTATTAATAGGGGTTACCTAACAATTAATCTTTGTAGTTTAAATAGGGCCTACTTGTAAATTTATCTTGTACAAAATGTTTTAATTGCACTATGCAATTTTGTTATACTGTAGGACAACAGAAAATATTAACAAATAATCAAAGTTATAGTTTACTTATATTAAACACGTTTTTGGGAGGAAATATTTAACGACAACTAAACTTACCGATTTCGACTGAACCTTGCCTTGATTGTACTAAACATCTCGCCGTTCGGCAAACGTCACTTGATATAATCCACAAATAAAAACACACATAACCAACACATCACACCGAAACAATCACTAAGTAAAAGTTCTACACATCAGTTGCTACGTCAACATCAACAACTAACAATTTTAAAATCTCACAATTACAACAAATTAAAATAGAGGGAGATTCTAATTGCACATGGAGAGATAACGAACTTCAAGTCGGGACTCGTTCAAACTCGGCAGACGGCGCGCCAGACAGACGTTCGGACGTGAACTAAACTGTCGACAAGGAGCGCAGCTGTAATGGTTGTGTGCAAGCGGGGGGGGGGGGGGGGGGTACTGGGGACAATGTCAAGTTCACTGGGTGATGGTTAACCTGCGGATGAAGGCGGTGTTCAGAGTGTAATGCCTACTTAAAATCAGTGCACCTCACGAACAATATATGTTTTATTATAGCCTAAGCCTGACAATATCCGTAACTTGGACAATCTAAAATATAGTACTCGTATGTTATACACAAGCCTCTAACTATATTTTAGGTTATTTATTACTGTGGTCTTTCAAAAAACACATATACTGAAAGAAAACTATTTACTGAAAATTGTGTGGAAATTTCACGTTTCTAAGGTTTGCGGTTTTTTAGTTTTGTTTGCATAAAAGCAGCCATATCACCGATGATCGCGGCGAACGCTTCTCCGCCCGAGGCCGCTATGCTGGGTTGTCTTTATCCCTACCATGGGATTTGTTTGTTAGTGAAAGTATTTCTGACCTATATGTCAATAAAAAACAACATAAACGGCGGGCGCAGCGCGCTGTAAACTCGGCTGAGTACGAGTTACCTGGTCCGGTGTCGAGACCGCAGG
This sequence comes from Neoaliturus tenellus, assembly GCA_030545055.2. Taxonomy (NCBI): domain Eukaryota; kingdom Metazoa; phylum Arthropoda; class Insecta; order Hemiptera; family Cicadellidae; genus Neoaliturus; species Neoaliturus tenellus. Next base: position 30,637,823 of record CM061534.1, on the reverse strand, counting down.
CTAAGATGCATTGACGTGACATGGCTGACTTTATGCAAACACAAGTAAAAAACAGTAAAACTTAGAAAAGTGTTCACACAATGTTCAGTTTACAAATAGTTTTCTTTCAATTTATTTTTTATTTTTAATTCCAGTTCAAAATCATATAAAGAAAGTAGCTGGCTTATATATAACACACAACTACCCTAAAATATTTTATACGCGCCTTAAGTTTGGACGACGTACCATTGTCAAATTAGTAACTATTTTATTTGAAACACGAATAAATACAGCTAAACCTAAAATTAAAACAAAACTCTTAAATTATAGCCCTGCCGATATAATGATCAGTGTGACCTGCATCTGGCTTGATGCCATTTGACGTTTCTCCCCTGTGTACCCCCTACTAGAGGTTACGTCTGGTCGCAATTAAACGAGGAAATTCACCAATCAAATACACGCAAGAGTCGTTTGCATTTCACAAGATAGAGTGGTATATACATCATGGTAAGATCGAGCTGATAAGTACCGATACGTAAGGTAGATCAATCAATTACGGACAATCAATTAGTACAGTAGTTGTTAAAAGTGCACTCATAACAAAACATAAGGAAACATTCAACCTGTTGTACTGTATTTAAATGGCGACTAAAACTTATTTGCTAATTTAAAGAATGATTTCAAGAATATGAAAAATAAATCAGAGGGTATTCAAAAGTACAAAAACGGTATCGGCTAAAAATAAAAACGTACTTACACCCCTTCCTTTGGTCAATGGTAGCCTATACACTGGCCAGACTTCCTTATATCTCAATCAACGTGTAAAAGAAATTTGTCCCGGCACATGAAAATGTGTTGTCTGATATCTTCCACACTTGTGTTGAGAGGTGTAAAAACCGCGACAGGACTCTCAACAGAGTGAGTGTGGGGGTGGGGGGAGGAGTTATTTTAATCTCCACGTCGAGTAGGTCTCGCGTCTCGGCTGTCGCTACCCAACATCTTATGTTTCGGTGACACTACACCGGACTTTTCACCGGACCGAGCATGGTACCGAGCGCTCTGGAGGCGGTTTTCTGGCGAAACATCAAAGAAAAGATCGGTCCGGTGTACGTTAGTTTGTCAGGGTCAATTTTGCTCCGAACGCCGTACCGAGCGTCGCTCCGAACGCTCGCATCCAATCTAAAGCCCCTCACCTCCTCACCACACCCTCATGCGCTCTCACTCACTCACGCTCTCCCTCTCTGTCTAAACTTCCTTCACCTCGCTCGGTGGATATGTCCGGTACGTTGCTCGGTCCGATGTATTGTTCGGCGAAATGTTCGGAGTAAATTTACGTCCCTGTATGGTATAATGTTTGGTACGAAGCTCGGTCCGATGTACGGTCCGGTGGAAAGTCCGGTAGTTTGTCGCCTGACGATCAAGCGACTTCGGTGTCTTCACTACACCGGCAAGCCTGCCATTACAGACGGTTTTCTACTATTTGGAATTGAAAATTTTCGGTGAGGAGGGAGTCGTTTCGGTAGGCCTAATAAACACATTGAGTTATTGAGTTCAATCATTCAACTTAACATTTTAGTCCGTAGGTACGCAATTCCGGAGGAACTACAGTTAATTAACCTAACTGATCTCGTTTCCCCAATCAAATCATAGGCGTAATTTGGGGAAAATATAAGGGGGGAGCCGTTGCCTTAAAAAACTGAAAAGGGTAAAAAGATTTTAAATCGATTAAAAAGAACAACTGACGTAAAATAAAATCACAAGCCTCTGTCATTATCTTGCAATCTTCACACATTAAGAAGGAATGGGGACACGTAATTCATCATAAGTAAAATAAAAATGTTATATTGTACAATACCATCAAAATTTTCGATTCAATATTGTAGTAGTTTTGAAATACTGTAACCAACAATTCAAATTAATTAATGCTATACTATAATACGAGCATAATGTCTGAAGGGATGTGTGTTCTACGATCTCGAAATCTAGCTGTTAGATTTTGCATTTTGCAACTTTTCATTTAAGAGTGTTTTGGCCCAAAAATAAGCTTAGAAACACCCTCAATCTCAGGAAAAATCGAATTCGGTCTAAATTTAAGTTTTAAAATCGTAATTTTTAACATTGGTCTTATGGGTTGCTATTTTAATAACGAAATAACAAGTAAAAGTAAACAACATTTAATTTTTAGCAGTTTTCAACAGCTGTTATCTGTTAAGAGTCTAGTATAGATTTAATGGCTTGATTACCATGACACTATAACTAAAGGGAATTGAAACCAACGAGCAAGGCTCGGTTAACCTGGTACTAGTACAAATAGAGCGATAAAACGTTTATCAAAACAAATCCGAATGTTGTGGAAGAACCGTTACATTCAAACTCAAGAGGTCGAGGCCGAACCTTGATAGTGGCCGTATGAATGTCAATGAATGAGTCACACCCCCCCCCCCCCTTCGGCAACTGTAGGAGTAGGACTGGCTGCCGGTCGCGTCCGTCGCGGATGGTCGTCAGTCACTTCCGTTTGGAGTTAGGCGACTGATTGGTCATTTCATTAATAAGACGAATGCTCGTTTGGAACTGTTCTGACATGGGCTGGTAGAATCTTAATAAATTAATAGCGTAGGCCTACACTATTATTGGAAATGTTTTAAAAATCTTTGTGTTGTCCACAAAGTATTATCAACATTTTTATTGTTCGAAAATGACGCGTTATTTCAGTAGTTTGACTTTTAAATCGCTCAATAATCGTGATTTTACTATTTCCCCCAATACCATATTACGCTACAGGGGGAAAGCATTGTTTTCGTCAAAATTTTCGAATTTGAGTTGGTGGATTTATCCATTTTGGTGACCCCTGAGTCCAAAAAGTGGTTTTTGGAGTGATGTCTGTCTGTATGTATGTGTAAGCTTCATGTATGAATAATTTTATTTTGCTGTGTGTCTGGATGTTAAGAGTCATCTTCACCCCTGGGCCATTAGCCCATTGTTGCGCAGTCGGCAATGTTAACCATACGGCTTTTAATGCAAAACATGGTATCGCATTCCCCTGTTTCGGACGCCGTTTTTCAACCGATTTTCTTTAAACTTGGTAAGTGTTTAGTTGAATAGTTATACTATGTCGCTCATACCTCGGAATTTTGAAACTTTTACTACATTTTGAAATATTCCTAAGGAAAATCGAGTTACTTTGCGACGTCTCAAAGAGTAATATTTGTTAAATTTTCAAAATTCCGAGGTATGAGCGACATAGTATAACTATTCAACTAAACACATACCAAGTTTAGGGCCTAAAGCAAATCGGTTGAAAAACGGCGTCCGAAACAGGAGAATGCGATAGCATGTTTTGCATTAAAAGCCGTATAGTTAACAATGCCGACTGCGCAACAATGGGCTCATGGCCCAGGGGTGAAGATGACTCTTAACAGAGCTAGAGAATGCTCCAACGGGCCGATTATGATGAAATTTGGTTTTTAGATCCAAATCCACCATTCTTCCAGGCGTTTTCTGCAATTTTATTTTTGTTAAAGGTAGTTTACCCCCAAAACCCTAAAAACCCGTCAAAAATTTTGATTTCTCAAAAACGGCTCTAGAAATTTCATTATTTGTTTGTGGTTTATTAAGATTAAAATGCTAAATAAAATGACACCACCCGCATCTTCGAGAAAACTCCCGTTCAAAAGTTACAAAGCAAAAGTGTTTAAAAAATAATTTTTTCGTTTTTTTTAATGTCATTTTGAAATAAATTTAGCTTTTCAACATTAGGCCTAAATAAAGCTCCAAAAACTAAATAATCCAGTATTTTAAATAATGGCTCTACGTCAAGTGGTTGCAACGTAGGCCTATACAGAATCGAATAAGTAAGGACATCCCATGTAAAAAGTTTTAGTTTTGCCCCCGAAAACCAGAGTATAATAAAGCACTGATGCCAGGATTACTTCTCCTTATTGTCACAGGAAGCGCTCTCTCTTTACCTCTTAAATGTCAAAATGAGAGTATTTGTTTGGAAAAATCAAAAAAGTAACAAACGCCTGCAATATTATTCTATCAGCATCAAGGAATCTAAAATAAAATATAGATTCCTTGATCAGCATGATATTTGAATAAAAACTACGTCTTGGTGGTTCTATCTGTGTTTCAGGGGCGGGGTTCCCACTTCCCCATAAGGATGTCCCTACTTATTCGTTTATGTAGTGGTTGCGGAGAAAATTGATATTTTCGTTTAGCGGTAAACACAGTACGCTGTTAAAAGTTTCAGTTGCGCTTAGTGTCAAATTCGTGCCGTTCAACTGGTAGCTATCCAATTAAGCCATCAAGACATTAATGTTTGGTGGCTTTTAACACATTTTTATATTGTTGGGAGAAAGTATGTGTCAGTTATCTGACACCGTTTATCTATTTCACAGTCCCCTTGATTTAGTTTAAAATGACATGATAATTTTTTCTACCAATAAAGGCGTCGTAGATGTTTCAAATTTAACATTACTCTTATGAGAATAAAAATACAAGGTGGCAGGCACCGCAGACTATTTAATGCGTATTTACGTACTGCCATGCCAAGCTACATATTTCAGTCAAGGATTTAATAACGCCTTACCGATCCAGCTTCATTCCCGCGCGGCGTAGGTGTATCAACATTGCCTCACGTGAAATGAAGGCGTTTTTAATGATGCGCACCATACTGTATGAGTGCACGTCAGTTCATACAGGAACTTTTAAATAACATCTGCATGCTTACATTTTTACAACCATCAACTACTATGCACAACTATAGCTAACTCCCTAAAGGTTTTTAATGGTTCGACCGAGCAATAATGGAGTCACGCCCTTAACGGGCAAACATATATTACTGGGAGGGAGAAATTAATTAGGCCTAGAAGCCATTCCATGATTGAGGGAGTCGGGGGGGGGGGGGGGGGGTAGATAGGCTATAGATCAAACAAAGGGATGCCGCGGCCGGGATGTATCAGGGCGCATCGGAAATATCCATGTAAATTTAAATGCTTTTAAAAGTATTGCATTTATCTGCCACTAAACTAATGGCTACCAACAGTTAAGTTTTGTTCTATCTTTTGTAACCGGTAGCAAAACTTCAACAATAGCTTTAGGAGTCCAAGAGAACTCTTAAATTCACATCCATTGTGGAGTGAACAAAATGCTTGATAAAAGGTTTTTTACATGAAAGGTTTTATGCGTGTGCGAGAAGTAAGAAAATCATTAGCCTATGTACACCGGCTAAACACCATTCATGCCTTTCATAACCGGGTCATGTCGATACTGCCAGTCATAACTTTAAAAATACAAATACTTTCTACCTTGTTTATTCCATATATCATAAAATAGTCATTAAAAACAAACCTATTTTTCAACAATCAAGCTCTTAAACGTCCTTCCCATATTTCGAAAAAAAATCATAACCAATACAGGTCTAGGTAACGTCTCAAATGATTCTTGCCGGAGAAGAGTATATTCACTGAATATACACGAGTAAACAACCTATATTTCTTTGTATTTCTGTATATTCTGAGTGTTTTTATGCTGTGTGAATAGTTTACAACGATAAAGCATTCTGTCAATTCTTGCATGACTCAAACGTTGCGTCAGTTGGTGTTGGTAGCAGAGCAGTAGGGACCTACTGCAGGTGCGCGTGCTACGTCATCGTCAACGTCAACAAAACATCGACCACAATATTTACCGCTCAGTAAAATCCCCCCTTTGTAACACTCCCAACACCTGGCGACCGTCCTAGTCAGCAGATAGGACACTGTGGACGTCGGATGCATAACGGCGGTGTAGATATCGCAATTGTGATTTATTTATCTCGCGCTTGGTCACCCGATAGGCTAGAGACTAGGTCTAGTTGCGAGTGTCCGTTTACAACGATACGATACGTCGCGTCGCTAACACGAGCATAACATGGGGACTGTCGTGGAACAAACTGCAACATGTGGAACACCGAGCGATAGGTAGACGACAATGTAAACTACAAAACATATTTCGCATTTATTCTAAGTATATGGAAGTAAGGGAAGCCATGTGACCGGTTAGTTATAGTTACCGGTTGAACATATTTCGCATTTATTCTAAGTATATGGAAGTAAGGGAAGCCATGTGACCGGTTAGTTATAGTTACCGGTTTTGGCCAGTTTTAGATGTCCGCGAATACGGCAACAAATTGGGTAATATGCAGTATTCTAGTAGCAACATCGGTAATGATAATTTTATTATTAATCTAGATGATGTTATGGTTAACGGTAACCTATATCTTGAATTCAAGATGGCGCCTGGTAGTGTAGACGTGTTTGATGGTAGCTCCATTGAAATTCGAAATTCTTTATGTAAATTGTGTAGTAAAAGGGTTCTCAGAGGTATAAAATGTGATAAATGTAGTTTCTGGATACATGCAAAGTGTGCTCAAATAGACATAGCTGTGTTAGAAGACGAAGAAAAGTGGTTTTGCCATACTTGCATCATTGTACAGAAGGATGAAGAGAATGCCTCCATTATCGCGAGTAAGGATGCTGTAATATCGCAACTAAATCAAGACTTGTGTGAACTAGCTAAGGTAAATGAACAATTGATTGGTGAAAAGAAACTATTAGAAATTAAACTTAATGAATACTACTTAAATTCACAACAAGTCCGGACTTCCTCAGACCCCCCAAACTTAGGTTTAGACAGGCCTTCAAACCGTAGAGGCTGGGAAAGTATTCCTTATAAACCAAGAAAGCGGAATTTAGCTACTACCTCCAAGAGTTCTGTCAATCTGCAGTTAAATAACAGATTTGAAGTTCTAGGCTCATATGAAGATGAAGAAAATACTTGCCAAAACACTACTCCTAAGGTAAGACATGATAGGCCTAGGCCGAAAAAATTAACACTGAAACCACCACCCTGCACCATGCCAAAGAAAATCTCTATATATGCTGATAGTCAAGGTAGACACATTTCAAGAATGATACGAGAGAATAGTAATCATGAGGTGTTTGGAGTTGTAAAGCCCAATGCCAAGTTTAATGAAGCTACAGACTCCTGCCACTCAGACAGCCATGAGGACTACACCGTTTTGTTTGCTGGAACGAACGACGTCGCCCGAAATGAAAAGAAAGACCTAATACGTGCTCTGCGGAAGCGGATTGATGATCTACGCAGCAAGAATGTGATCGTAGTTTCGGTGCCTCATCGACATGATCTACCATCATGGTCCAGCGTAAACAAGGAAGTCCTGAAGGCGAATGAAGAGATGGAAACTGTATGTAAATATTTCAAAAATGTGAAATTCTTAGATATAAGCAAGATAGGTAAAAGGTTACATGCAAAAAAAGGCCTACACCTGAATGGACTAGGCAAAATGTATGTCACCAACAAAATCTTAGAAATTGTAAATGAAACAGAAAATTTAGGCTTAGTCAGTTCAAAGGTTCCTATTGAGCTGGGTTTTTTAGGATAAAGGACAGATCCAACTTCAGTCCAAATCCCCAAAAAGAAACGAACGATACAAACATAGCTGACAAGGAAGCACAAAAACCTTGTAATTTTCTATTCCGGAATGTACACCATTGCTCTCAGTCTTGTAATAGGCCTAGTAATAATAATAATGTCAAGATAGGCTACCTTAATATTCAGGGATTAAAAAAGAAGAACCTTATTGTTAATGAATTTGCATCTGAAAATTTGTTGGACGTCTTATGTTTGAATGAGCATTGGAATAAAAAGGATGAAATTCAATTTGAAGTGATGGATGATTACTGTTTAGTTAATTGTTTTTGTAGGGAGCAGCACATTCATGGAGGGGTAGCAATATATGTAAATAGATATTTTGAAGTTAATAGTATGCAGCTAGAACTTGACTTCCTTTGTGTTGAGTTTGATTTTGAAGTAACAGCTGTAGTTCTAGAAAAAATACACTTAATAGTAGTTGTATTATATAGGTCTCCAGATGGTAATCCTTATGTCTTTCTTGAGAGGTTTGATGACTTATTAACTTTTTTTTGTAAACCTAAGTGGAAAAAATACCAAATTGTGATAGGAGGTGATGTCAATTCAGAATTTGATGTAACACAAGATAAGCAAAGTGTTAATGAACTTAAAAATGTGCTTAGGCAATTCAATTTTATTTATGTTAATGAAAAGCCAACTAGAAATTTAGCATGCTTGGACAATGTTTTCACTAATGTTGATAGAGACCGTGTTTCCTCTAAAGTGATTGCATTCCCCTTTTCCGATCACGACTCTCTGATTACCTATCTAGACCTAGGCCTAGATGATTTTAAGGTGGGAAATCATGAAAAATCATACAATAACACCAACAAAATAGTTACTACCAGACCAATAACCACAATGAACATTATGAATTTTAGATTAGATCTACAATATTTTGATTGGTTAAATTTCACCAATAGTCTTCAATACTGTTCGGTTGATGTGATGTTTGAAAAATTTTTGTTTGTTTTTCTCAAAATGTTTGAAATAAATGTCCCAAAAAGAGTCTGTAAAGTTAATTCTTTGGCTTCTAAAAATAGAATTAAAAAAGTAAAAAGAGGTGAATGGTATACACCTGAATTGGCCAACATGAAAAATAAAGTTTTGTTATATCGAGATTTATACAGGGAGCATAAAACCAATCACTTTAAGTCTTTGTATACTAAGTTGAGAAAGGATTATAAAATTGCCATTAATGAAGCAAAAAAACTTAGTAACTTGGAAAGTATTGACAAAGCAAAAAATAAGTGTAAAAAGGCTTGGCAAGTAATAAATTCTGTGGCTAAAAATGGCAAGAAAGAGGAAGTAACAATTTCTCCTGATGATTATAATAAGTTCTGTGTAGAATCAGTTCAAGAAATTTGTGATAGTATGATCAAGCCTGCGGTAACTCCACTTGAATTACTAAATTCTCAAATTGGAAACCCGTATCCCGCTAGCTTTAGTTTTAATGAAATAACCCCGGATATAGTTTTAGAAACTGTTAAAAAAATGAAATCTTCAGATAGTGTAGATATTTATGGTCTATCTAGTAATATCATTAAAAAGGTGATTGATTGTATTGTGGTCCCATTAGTTTTTATGATAAACAGATGTCTCAGTGATGGTGTATTTCCAGATGCACTAAAACTGTCAAGAGTTGTCCCGATATATAAAAAAGGAGACAAAACTTGTTCTGCTAACTACAGACCAATCTCTCTAACTCCTGTAATCTCCAAGATCATTGAAACTATTATTTACTCACAGTTTTGCACATACTTAAACCAGAATGACATAATTTGTAAAGAACAGTTTGGCTTTACTAAGGGTAAATCTACTGTTGATGCCATGGATTCACTAGTTAAAAAAGTTATGCTCACATTTGAAAACAAGGGCTTTATCGGGGCAACATTCTGTGACTTGAGTAAAGCCTTCGATTGTGTAGACCATGGTGTACTCTTAGATAAGTTGACTTATTATGGAGTAACTGACAAAGGTCTGTCACTACTAAGGTCATTTCTAATGAACCGCCAGCAAATTGTATGTATAGGTAACAATAAGTCTGATACGATTAAACTTAATTTTGGTGTACCACAGGGTTCAGTGTTAGGACCCTTGTTGTTCATTTTAATGATTAATGATTTACCAACGTTCTTAAATACCCAAACAATATTGTATGCAGATGACACAACTTTTCTAAATTCTAGCACTGACTTCAATGAGCTTGAAGGTTTAACTCAAGAAACTCTGTCACAGTCTTCAGTTTGGTTCAGAGCAAATGGTTTTTTATTAAATGACTCTAAAACACAACAAATGTATTTTAGTCTTAGAGATTTACCCGCCCAAAATAATTTAGAAAGTGTTAAATTCTTAGGTTTATATATAGATATGAAATTAACTTGGGAACCGCATGTAAATTTTATTTCCACAAAATTGTCCAGGGTTATTTACCTTTTAAGAAAATTGAAAGACTGTGTGCCAGATAAATATGTAAGATCTGCTTACTTTGCGTTCTTCCAAAGTATAATTTCTTATGGCATATTACTTTGGGGGAACAGTACTCATGTACAACGTATCCTTATTTTACAAAAAAAAGTAGTTAGGGTAATGACAAACTCACATAAACTAGACCACTGTAAACCGTTATTTATTAAATTAGGCTGTCTAACTGTAATTAATCTTTATATATATACTGTATTGCTTCATACAAAAACCAATTTAGCATGTTATGAATTGAAAAAAGATATCCATAAATACAACACCAGACAAAGTAGTAAAATAAATGTACCATTTCATAGATTGTCCAAGTCAATGAATAGTTATGAAGTATTAGGTTTAAAGATGTTTAATAAATTACCATCAGAACTCACTGATCTGCCTTTAAGTTTATTTAAAAGCAAATTGTACTATTTACTGGCCAACAATCCCTTTTACTCTGTTTCTGAATATTTTGAATGCTGTGAACTTTTGTAATATTGATCTGTTGTTGTATCGTTGTGTAAATGTTCTGTAATGTAAATATGTGCTCAAAATGTATATAGTAGGCTAAGTTTAGTTTGTAGTCTTGACTTTGTCTATTACTGTAATGGTTTAATGACAATAAAATTTTTATTTATTTATTTATTTATTTATTTATTTATTTATTTATATTTATATTTATTTATTTACTATAGTATCAATGTACAGTAGTAAGCAAGGTGGTAGGGTATGCCTTACTGAAATTTAGAAAAAGGGTAGGAAGCTGACTAAGTTTAAGGATTTTTTTTGGGGGGGGGGGGGACACATCTCCTTGAAAAATCCCGTCCAACACTAAATATCATTCCAACAACGTCCTACACCACCAAACGGAAGAGTAACCTTTGGTAACAAAAACATTCGGGTAAGCCGAGGGATTCAGGCAGGTAACCGCTGCAGTATCGTATGTCACCGGCCACCGACCGGAACATGGAACATGGCTGGCTCTGTATTCGCTCCGTTACTCTCTCTCTCTCTGTTGACCGCCACAAAAAAACCATACCGTCCTTGGTGCTATTACTTAATGCTCTTATCTACCCTAGGCGCGCCACCCAAATGCAAGGGTTTTGGAGGATTTATCTTTTGCTACATTCAGCGTAGAGCTATAAATAAAGTTTCATATTAAAGACGAAGAACGGTACTAATTTTCCTCAGTTACATTTTTGAGAAGATGAGATCCGTTTTTTATACTTTTAGAAAAAGTTAAGAGTCAATCTCTATTTTAAATAGTTAATGTGAAAACACGATTCTCGTAAACCTCTGCAGCCATCAAACTCGACTAGCGCTACGGCCGCAAGGTGGCATTTGGTAGGGTAGTACCAAAATTAAAGAGACTGGAGGCAGGTAGTCCCGGCCTGTCCTAATCCTTTGTTTACAAAACATCCCCTATTGTAGCGCGGCCGACCGAGGCTCCGGAAGGCAGCCCGGGTCTCGGGGAGTTCTCATTATTTTGCTATTGCCTAAATTATACAATAATCGAACCAACGCAAGTACAATAACAATTTATAGGTTAAATTTTTCGTATGATTAGGCGATTAAAACCATAGAACCATAGTTCTTCAGTGTTTAATAACCATTCTAAAAAGGGATAAACCTCAGAAAAAGGAGTCACAACTTGATGCTATCTGAGGCTTTCGCGATTAGTCTTTTTTACAACAGAGTTATTTAACTCCTCTTTGTCTGAGGTTTATCCCTTTTTAGAATGGTTATTAAACATTGCAGAATAATGATTAAAATTTTGTTGTAATCTTCAAATCAACAAGCAAAATTTAAACAGTTAATTGTTATTGTAATTGAATTGGCTCGATTATTGGATAATTTAGGCAGTGGTCGATGTTCTGAGAATTCCCCGAGACCAGGGCGGCCTTCCGTAGCCTAACCGGTCGGCAGCCGGTTATAATAGTTGATACCGGATTGGTAGGCCTACAATAGATACAATACAATAGATACAATATACATATAATATACAATGATGCACAATGTACATATAATGTATAATTTACATATAATGTACAATATAATATACAATATAATAGATACAATAGGCCGGATTGGTAGGCCCTATGTTATTATGTTTTGCAGAAAAGGATTGGGACGGGCCGGGACTACCTGTCTCCAGTCTCTTTAATTAATTTTGGCAACTACTATAATGTCGTGAGTAGATTTCAGGCTCAGGTAGAGCGGAGCCTTGACGACGATAATCTAATGAGCCATTACATACATTATACCCCGTTCAAACTAAATGTGCGGTTGAAAGATAAAATTTTATTTCCTACCATAAGGAAAATCCCCTCAATACCTTTCTTAATTTCCCTATTTTATTCGAAATCATATTTTTGTATAAAGTAGCGCTAATAAACATGTTACTTCTCTTCATCGCCGTTGCAAGCGCTTCTTTTCTACATCTCATTAACGTCAAAATGTTTTCGAAAAAGCAAAATATCGGCATAAAGTTACATGAGACACTAAACAGCCGTACTCATTTTTAGTTACTGCGATTGGTTGGATTGTTAGCAGTGGGAGGAATGGGGGAAAATGGTAGAATACAAATATGCGTTTCGCCGCACATTTATTTTGAACGGGGTATAGATACATTCCTGAAGACACCAACGCACTCTGACGTGGGTATTTTGAGAAGTGAGTGGTGGATCATAACGTGTAGCTTTGTTACTGGCAACAGCAGGATGGATCCATATAAGAATCAGCAAGAAGCTTAAGGTTAAACCACCAACATAAAAATTTTAAGGCGAGCTCTATAAAAACTCAGATACCCAGCCAATTTCACTATGGTTCAACGGAATCCCAATGTGGATTACTGAGTGGAACAAGTTATATTCGTTAACTTTTAAGATAAAATGTATTAAATTCTTATCTAAAAAAAATACTGAAAATTTAAACCACAAACTTTAGTGAAAAATGCTTGGCACGTCTGTAGTCGTCGATGACAAGGCGTTTTTATGACCACAACTAGGCGTTTTACAACCAATCAAACGTAGCTGCAGATAATAACTACATCGTAGATGGTACATCAGTTTAACCGCGACAATCGGCGACATGTGATGTGACGCCTATAGCTTTAAACTATCCTGATTGTGGATTAAATTCTGTATACATTTGACTTCCAACTATTTCATTTTAAAAGTAACAACACGTGTGGAATTTCAGAACTTTAAGTAGGGTAGGCCTAGATAATATAAAATTATGCAGGATAAGGCATACGTATACAGTTGCAATCTCCCACCCTCATCGCAGAGAAAAACTGATAAAAATATAAGTTTTGCCCGTCATTTTCCAAAGGAAAGAAACACTGATGTCACTGATGTACCTCCTTATTTGATACAATACCCGCACTACTGGATGCTGTCCATTTATAAACCTCAACCGATGCCTCACTTAGCCCCACACGCAGCAATTCGTTTCGCACGCACATCGCAATTCAAAATTGGTCTAATTTCAGAAACAGCCACAATTAGCTTCCCAGCTGCGGGAGAAATTCCGCTAAAACAAAATCTCTACACGAGCGCTGTAGGCGACGTGTGGGCAACAAGTGATGTTATTATCATTCCTAAAATCGTCGCGTGAAAAGAAGCGCGGCAAAAACACAACCCTAGGCAATGGGGATATGATACACCTTACACATTGGCATTATGCAAATAAATGAGTAAAATGTAAAACGCCATATGAAATCCGTCTAAAACAATGACTGACCTACAGTATTATATAACAAGTTGCATGAGGACTTAATGTGTAAAACCAAACAAACACGACTCCTGAAAACTCGACCCCTCGGATGCATAGGAAATTCTGTACCGTGCGCCAATCTTGGATAACATTGGAATATATTTGACAACACTCGGTGGTCGGTACGGTTGCAGCACATAGAAATATAAACAATAGTTCTATGTTGCAGTAGCAGACCGCGTCTGATCGTCACTGAGGCATCGAGAGACGATATTACACGGAGACATTGAGAGACAATATTACGTACACGGAGCCATTGAGAGACGATATTACACGGAGACATTGAGAGACGATATTACACGGAGACATTGAGAGACGATATTACACGGAGACATTGAGAAACGATATTACACGGAAACATTGAGAGACGATATTACACGGTGTGATCGAGAGACGATATTACATGGAGACATTGAGAGACGATATTACACGGTGTGATCGAGAGACGATATTACATGGAGACATTGACAGACGATATTACACGGTGTGATCGAGAGACGATATTACATGGAGACATTGAGAGACGATATTACACGGTGTGATCGAGAGACGATATTACACGGTGTCATCGAGAGACGATATTACATGGAGACATTGAGAGACGATATTACATGGAGACATTGACAGACGATATTACACGGTGTGATCGAGAGACGATATTACACGGTGTCATCGAAAGGGGGGGGGGGGGGGGTATAGACTCACCTCTTCAGTGCCCAAGTCCACTTTGTATCATTTATGGTGTTTTATTGCATACTGTACTTCACAATGAGTACGGTATGCACTTGGAACTAATGTTCACTTCACGTTTGCATTTGATCCCAATAACAACAATAAAAATCCCAGTTCCCAATCATACGAAATAACGACTGGGTAATACCACAGCTTTTTCTGTGGTAATACCTTGCCCCCGCTGCGCCGCGTGGCGTCAGGTCCCCGAAACGCCGATGACGTCACCGGAGCACCACGCCTAGATGACGTCACGGCTGCAGGTTCACCGTTTACTGCCTACAGCGTCGGAGGTAAACAATGAGACAAAGGGACGACCGGATCGTAAACACGACACCGGACACTGTTGGCGACCGTTGTATAGGATAGGCCACTTCGGTTAATTCGAAATTCTATACGGTAACGGCATTGTTGGTATGCGAACATGGTTTGCAGCCATTGTAACTACTGTAACATTAATTTTCGTTTATTGAATCGTATTGTAATTCCCTACATAACCTATGTTTATTCCACTTAAAGGAGGGATCAAATTCTATATAGTGAAACGTCGCGAGGAAAATTTAAGAAATTGTTTCTGCCTAGAAAAATTAATAAGCATATATCACTTTATTTTAAAAATAAATAAATAAACAAATAAAATCCATTTTTCTGTCAACTTTAGTTGAATTGTTACTGTAGTACCTACACGAACAAATAGATTTCGCGGAACCTATAATTGCGCGACAGGCAGTGGCGGCGATCGGGACCAAGAAAGTCCGCACCAGTTCTTATATAGTCGCCATGACAAAAAAAAAAAAAAAAAAAAAAAAAAAAAAAACAATGAAAGTCCGCACCAGTCCCGGGAGCGGCCGCCATGACACCATGAAAGTCCGCACCTGCCACGCCGGTTCCTCCTTCCACTTTTACCTCCACTCACGCTCATACCCCGTCATCACTATTCACTCTCTGAACAAGCATTAACCCCTGTGATAACTTGAAACCCCCAATGTAATCACCAACTCACGGACATGCCTTAGTTGCATAAAATTAGGCTGTGTAGACGATATTAACCTAGAATCAATTTTCTACACAATTTAGGAATTATCCTTAAATTAATAATTTTATATAAGTTATTAATTCTTATACTGGACTTTATTAATTATTATTACTATACTTATAATTACTATACTATAGTAATTATAATTACTATACTGGATATTATTAATTATTAATAATACTGGACCCAGCTGCCTTTGGTCATTGGGCTATTAATTAATGATCCTGACAAATAAAAACAGCTGATATTTGTCAGTAACAAAGCTACACCTCATCTGATCCATCACAATCATCACACTCACCCCTTCAGTCATACTCACCTTAAAATACGCCAAAGTGCGTCGGTGTTTCAAATGAAGTCTCTAAAGTCTCTAAAGTCTCTAAATTCGAAAAGGTATAATGATAGAACTGTTAGGATATGGTTATTGACGAAAAACTGCTTGCGGTGTTCTTGAGGTAATATCTTCTCTCTTATACGAATTTAAATCTATTATACCGAGCGTTTCGAAATTCTACATTCATTAATCCAACCATAAACGAGGCTGTAGGCTACTGGCGACCACTCGTCCGAGTAGAAAGTCAATATTTATACCCCTTGGACGTGACGTTTGTGTCGCACCAAATCAGCTGGTCATGTCCGCCGGAAGTACTTCGGCTTTGGATTGAATAACAGCTGATTTGCATTCTCGCGGGAACTAGACTCGATTTATCTACCTGAGTCGTTTAATAAGGTAGCATAACGCGACGAAATTCTTCCACTATAACAAGGGATACCACTGAGAACTAAGGTGCTGCTATCTGTTATGTATCGAGTATTGCTCACGATAGGAAACAGTGGAACATGAAATTCATTTTTTCAAGGTACATAAAATGTAACTTGTTTTCTGCAGGACGCAAAATCTATATATTAATAGGCAAGCATGTTTCTTTTCCTCCTTTTTTCTCAGCTTGTGCGCAACGTAAGAAAATCCGCTTAGGCTCCTTTTATTCACCCGCGGCATGTCGCAGCGGGCTGTCGCAGCGATTTTGTAAGTGCATTGATTTAAATAGGGACGTTTATTCAGAAATGAGCGGTCTCAGAAGTAGCGATGTGTCGCGGCGTTTTGTAAATTCTGTCGCGTGCACTTAGAAATCGCTGGCGACGAGCGGTTTCTATATGCATTGGTTTGTATTGGGCCAATTATTCAAAGCGGCAGCCCGCGTTCACTCTCGCAGTGCTGCCAACCCAAGCGGCCTCGAACATCACAACACGTGCTTGCCTTTCTGTCTGAGCGACTACCAAATGTAGTTGGCAGCACTGTTACCCCTTCCACACGACAGCGGTCAACAGCAGCGACTTGTCGCGTGAAAATTTGGCACAGCGATCTGCCGCAGCGACAGCCCGCTGCGACATGCCGCGGTGAATAAAAGGAGCCTTACACCTTTAGAAAGGTATGGTCCTGTAGATGAGCAGAATCCCATTTTAATTCAGATCGGCACTCAGGGCTCCTTTCTACAGGCTTTCAAAGTTTCAATGTTAATCTTATGGGAGAATGATAATTGATTAAATAATGAGACAGCTGATAACAAATGCTACAAAATCAGAAAGAACAGCTGTTACAGTTATGATCATTTTAAATTTAACAGTCTCAAGATGAGAGTTTTTGGTCGTATTTCGACCAGTGGGCGATCTCTAGTGTGTTTTAAAATACAGTCACACTTCATGGGTAACCAAAATGTGATCTATAATGGATATAAAGCAGGCCTACCCTCATAAAGACAAAATGTCTTCAAAAGTTATTTGGAAAACCGAAACTCCATTGACCCTTAACAACAAGATAGGCGAGTATCATCCAGACATTCCAGAGCAAATAGGAAGTGAACATTTTTAGAAATGCCTTAACACTGTATAAACTAGGACTTGATCAAAATTTAATGAGAAAAATTAACGCCCCCCCCCACAATTCCCATATTAATTAGTTGGCTTCTGAGAGTTGTGAACAATAGGAATAGAAACTAGAGTATTTGAAAAACAGTACCACGAGTAAAAGCCGTAAAAAAACCAGTGGCGTGTAGAGTGCAGTAGCAAACACGCGTGGAGAGCCAAAGGTGTCGAAGTTGATTTTCCTGTGCGGCGCCGCCCAGGCAGTTTTATGACATCACCTTGGGGTTCTGTTCCCGCGCAGAGCGACAGGAACGACAGTGTAACGGTCGGCATTCAGAGTTTTCTCCCAAAATCTGGGAGGAGGAATAAGATAAGAGACTTCTAATGCAGTCAAATATACTATTATCTGTCCAACCAGCCATGGCACCTGACGGATTATAGAACCCTTACTCACACACACACACAAATGCAGCCGACCCGCCCGGCAGGTAGATGAGTCACACACTGGGGGGTCCAGTACAGAACTGTTAATTCCGTAATATGTGTTTATAATAATATGATAGTGTTATATTTGGAATCTTCATTTAATTTCAAAGAGAATGATACCAAACACGACGTAATTATGATAATATTTACATGAAAACGGCTTAACTTTGTTTTTGCGTCAAAACCGAAAATCATACAGTAAAATATTGATCACAGGTTAATTACTGTATTGTACTTGAAGTCTGAATAAAATATTTAGACCTAGTAGAGTAAAAAAATAATTAATTAAAGTGTATTTCGGAAGTATGCGTTAATTTAGGTTTACAGTAATTGCAACGTAAATAAAATCCCATTATTGCTTTCCAAATGTTTACCTATGTAGGCCTAAATGTTTACAATTTGTAATCACGAGTAGGCCCTAACAAGAACGCATAATCTGCTGAAATAACCTCGAACTATTCTCTTTGTACATTAAACTATTCGTCAGAACCATTAGTCAGTCATGAGCGCTACTGATTAAAATCTGTTTTTATTATTTTTACATTATTTTTATTGAGAAAATGGAAGTATGGGGCCCTTATTATAAGAAAAGTACTCAAAAGCGTGTCAACAGCCTGCAATGTTTCGAAACAAACCTTCATACGTATAAATTCTGAACTCAAATCATCATTACCAACTCAAATAAAATATTACCTTAAAGCTCCGGTCTACCTGAGCCCGAACAATAATGCCGAATGCCGCCTCGCGCGGCCGTGGCGGTAGGCGAGTTTGATGGCTGCAGAGGTTTACGGGGATCGTGTTTTAAAATCAACCAATTAAGATAGATATTGACTCTTAACTTTTTCTAAAAGTAGAAAAAAGGATCTCTTTGGCTATCTTTTTACAATTTTTAAATAAAATTTCCAATTTCAGTTATAACTGTCTAAAATCGTCTGTTTTTGAGTTTTATGAATGCAGAGGTTTACGGGGATCGTGTTTTAAAACTAAGCACTTAAGATAGAGATTCGCTGTTAACTTTTTATAAAAGTAGAAAAAGGATCTAGCCTGCTATCTTTTTAGAATAAAAAAAAAATAATAATTCCAGCTATAACTGTCTAAAATCTTCTGTTTTTTTCTCAATTTTTAACTGAAGTTTTCAATTAGTTTTGACGAAACTACCAAAATGAGATTACTAAAGTGTAACTAAGGATATTTAGCACCGTTATTCTTCTTTCATATGACACCTTAGCTTATAGCTCTAGGCTGCATTTAGCAGAATATAACAGGATTCTTTAAAAAACCCCTTACATGTGCATCTAGAAAAACAGATGATTTTAGTCAGTTATAGCTAAGATTAGAAATTTTATTTTTAAATTCTAAAGAGATAGCCGACGAGATAATTTTTCTAGCCTACTTTTAGAAAAAGTTGAGAGCCAATCTCTATCTTAATTGGTTAGTTTTAAAACAAGATCCCCGTAAACCTCTGCATCTATAAAACTTGCCACTAGAGAAAAACAGATGATTTTAGACAGTTATAACTGAATTTAGAAATTCTAAAAACACAGAAGACAAGATCCGTCTTGGTACTTTTAGAAAAAATTAAGAGCCAATATCTATCTTAATTAGTTATTTTTAAAACACGACTCCCGTAAACCTCTGCATCCATAAAACTCACCTATAGCACTACGGCCGCGGACGCGAGGCGGCATTCGGGCTCGGGTAGACCGGAGCCTTAAAACATATCATTTCAGTTACAAAAACAATGTAGTGTTTATACTCATTTTTCTCAGAATTTTCTGCCAAAGACAAAAATAAAAATTTGTTTGTTTGGAAGCCATACATAAAAAAGTTAGCAGTTATGTATTGGCTGCAGTACTGCCATACCTGTGCGTGGGCATTGGGGTGTCGGACCCGGGCGCTTGTGAGTGCGCGTCCGAGAGTTACCCTTCTTCTAATCCGTCAGGTGCCATGGCTGGGTGGACGGATATAGATTGATATATACAAGAGTTTGATAATAAGCTCATTATTGTTTTTGGCCCGTGAATATGTTTAATTGGAACAAAGTTATTATGCCAATACTGTGAAACCACTGGAGTGTCTTGTAAAGAAAACTCACAAATTTTACTTCAACTGACGTTCAGCTTTTATGTCTAAGAACAACGCAATTGATTGCTGAATGTAAATATATAAATTATTCTTTGATACACTCGAGAAACATCACGCTGGTAAGGTATTTGAAAATAAATAGTCTACGGCCAACGCAGAAGTTGGCATGAAGAACTGAAACAACTTTTTTATGGAGATTCCGGTTACAGTAGCTGCGATAAGCCAAACATCTTTTTCTAAAACTGGTTTCTATACAGATTATCATCGTGATTACCCTATTAGTCTTCAGTCACGCAAAAATCGTGACACTAATCTCTGACTGAAGTAACGGGAAATCTCCAGAGAGGATATTAGAAATAACGCGCCTCAAATTAGTCCTCAGCCCTGGTATGCAGCCTAGGTTAAATTATATGGCGGACTTTAAATCTTGTTAATTTGACATGGCATATTACTTTTGTTTAAAGGCTCAATAAAATGATTTATGGCTTTACATCTGGGAGCTATATACTTCTATGAAAAAAGAGAAAAATCTGAATAGCTTTAAAACTAAAATGTCAACCTGGCTTATTGACCATCCTTTTTTTATACTTTAAAAAAAATTATGGACTTTAAAAAGTCAGATGTTTTATAAAAATTAAATCAAAATTCATCCCTATAAATATTCTATGGACATTTCGAACTTTAAACTTATTTTGCTTTATTTTTCTTTTATATCTAGTTCTAATTGAGGAATGCTGTTCATTGTGACCTTAAAATACTCAGTAATATTCCGGCGATGATTTTAGATATTCCTTATTCAATTTGGAGGATACTGAGACGAGTTATATCCTTCTATTTAATAGAAACTTCAATTTTTTTAATTCGCTTTTAGTTAAAGATTAATATCTCAAGTTCCAAATGAGACATAAAGTTAATTCTGGTCTTAAAACAATTAGTACATCAGTGTCTATAATTTGAGTTATTGACCATTGAAATTCGTTGGATTTTAAGTGGCTTATAACTGTCTAGTCAACATAAAATTTATTGGTTTCTGAAATTCGTCTCCAGTTAAAAATGTACAATTCAAGTTGTAAATGAGATTCAAGGTTCGTTTTGGTCTTAAATTACACGGTAAATTATTGGCTTTAACTCCATATATTGATTGTTGAAATTGGATACATTTAAGATTTGATATTATACGCTTTTCAACAAAAAATATTTCCATTTCTGAAACTTGGGTAAAGTTTAAAATTTACAAACCGTTTCAAACCAAGCCAATTCAAACGAACAAAAACTCTAAAGATGCCCAATGATCCACTGAGTGATCTGATACCAAAATTAACAATTAACTCAATTAGAACAGGAATACGAGGAAAAAGTTAAAAAAATAAATAAAATTTTAAAAGTCCATGAGAAATGTATAGAAAACAATTTTAATATCCGTGTATCTTTGAAAATGAAAAATATTTTCAAAAATGAATTGCGGCATAGTAATCAGCAAAAAATCTACTCTGAAATGTTGGTCACAACACTAAAGCTTTACAAAGAAAGCTTTACATTAGAAAAAAAACAACTTGTATCCCATATGGGGATCCAAGATGGCGGCCAAAAATTAAAGGCCTTTAAATATAAAGTTTTAGCAGTCTTATCCCATTACAAAAGAACCGCCATTTTGAAAAGTGATTTTATAGGTGTAAAACCACTTTATTTTTTGGGGACTCATCAAATCTCTTTTTCTAGAGTTAAGAGAAGGTCTCCTGAAAATTTCATGGATGCACATCAGTTGCGGATCCAAAGGTAGTTTTTGGCCTTATTTTACTGTACTAATTGCACGGGCACACAGCAGAATATCTCCGAGTTATAACACCCAGGACCCAGCTTGGGAATCATATGGCATTTACCACGATCTGACCTCGAGCGATGGGATCAACGGTGGTGAGACCGCGGGCCAAAGTATTAAACCTCGTTCTTTAATTGATTCCCATTGGAACGAAAGGTTTCTATGTTTACAGTAAAAATACTTTAAGACAAAAAACAAAAAATAACAAGGGTGGATGGGAATTACAGTCCGTATACAACTATGCATTGACCACTTTAACAAATTAATTAATTAAGAATATCAGAATGGCTAAAAACATGTTATGACAGGAGATTTGTTTCACATGAACATAAATGTTAGGGTACAAACTGTTATTGCACTTTGCCAATCAAGGAGTTAAACAGAGACGAAACTGAAATTAATCACCAAAAGGTTTTTGACGAGAGTAGGCTTACACGTGTATTGCAAACTACCCACGAATAATTAATAGTCGTAGTAAAGGAGTCATTCAACTTGTGGGCCATGTGTATAAATAGTTTGGCACTGGTGCCAAACCGCCTGGAGACAAGCTAAGCTCTGAGCCGCACAGTTGATGATCGCCAAACTGGGTACAGACAATGGTTAAACTTTTTTAGAATTTCAAATGAAGTATTTTCACCTACATAACAAACTACCCAAAAAAACACAGAGAGATACAAAAGCAAATTTATATATTGCATGCTGTAATAGTAGGAGTAGTAATGATAATATCTATGTAATAGGTAAGCATGTTTCTTTTCCTCCTTTTTTCTCAGCTCATGTGTATCGTAGGAGAAATACCGTTAGAAAGGTAGTGTCTTGTAGATGAGTAGAATCCCATTTTAATTCCAATCAGCACCCAGGGCTACGCCTTACAGACTTTCAAAGCTTGGATGTTAATTTTATGGAAGAACGGAAATTGATTAAATCATTAGACAGCTGTTGTAAAAACAGCTGCTAGAAAAACAGGAAGAACAGATGATTAAGTTATCAAAAGTTTTTTTTAAACTTCTTGGGTCCAGATCAACTGAAATTTTGGTTGAATTTCGAAAAGGAGGCGATCTCTAGTGATAATAAACATATTATTGATGTAAACAATAGCAATCTTGTGTATCAATGAAAATTTCACAACAATTCAAATAGAAGTTACCTATCTACATATTAATAGGCAAGCATGTTTCTTTTCCTCCTTTTTTCTTAGATTGTGTGCATCATGTAAGAGAAATCCGCGCATACTGTTACAAAGGATTTGTGCCATAGATAAGCAGAATCGCGTTTTAATTCATATTGGTCAACAGGGTGACGCCCTATAGGCTTTCAAAGTTTCAATGTTAATCTTATGAGAGAGGGATGATAGATTTAATCATCATACAGCTATTGTAATAACAAATATGCTAGCAAATCAGGAAGAACAGATGCTTCAGTTATATATAACACATTGTTTTAACAAATTGGGTCCAGACAGTCCAGATCAACTTCAAATGTTGGTTTCAAACTGATCATCCACTCTACATCAAGAACCCTACATCCATCCACTCTTGGATTTCAATGCCTTTCTCACTATGGATGCTTATTTTCTGCAATGACTTGTGGAATAGAAGTGTGGGG
Source organism: Neoaliturus tenellus (assembly GCA_030545055.2). Classification (NCBI taxonomy): domain Eukaryota; kingdom Metazoa; phylum Arthropoda; class Insecta; order Hemiptera; family Cicadellidae; genus Neoaliturus; species Neoaliturus tenellus. The sequence goes on along the minus strand of CM061534.1, from coordinate 30,614,514 downwards.
AGGGTCTCCCCATGCGTCAAAAGTCTTTCTTGTCCAGAAAAGAGCTGTCCGTATCATGCAACGACTGCCTCCTCTACACTCATGCAGAGGAGTTTTCCACTCAATTGACATTCTTACCCTCCCCTCTATTTTCATTTATAGAATAGTACTTTCCGCATTGAAAACCTTTAAGAGTTTCCCAGTTGTTGAAGCAAACCACAGATATCCCACTAGATATGGTGACGATCTCCGCACTCCTAGACATCGCCTGGCTCTTTCCGAAAGGGGAATAAATTATTCCGGTCCGGCTTTTTACAATAAACTTCCCTGGGAAGTGAAGAAAATGAAAAGTTCCAGTTTTGAGAAGAATCTGAGGGAATTTTTAGTTGAGGGGGAATTTTATAGTGTTCAGGAATTCCTCTCTACCTGATCACACTTGACAATTTACCCCTTTTTAGTTTACGATACCATAAGTTCACTTTTTAGTTTTTAATTTTGATGACTGAAATGTACACCTTGTTTGTATTCTATTCAGAATAAAGATTGTTTATTGTCGATTGTCTATCAAATTTTGTTTGAATTTCAACCAGGAGGCAAAATCTCTAATATATATAATTCTGTAAGCAAAATTGTGAGCGTTTCACAAAAGTTGCAGGAAGATAGGAGGGGTCTCAAATTCAAAATCTCGGTCCAATGCACGAGAGAAAAATATCAATGTGTTCATTAAATTACCAGGAAATGAGACATAACGTAAAACGTACTCCATAAGAGAAAAAGAGTGAATCATTATCTATTATGACAACCATCTGTGGTAGCAATGTTACACATTTTGGGGCATTGATTGGTCAAAAACTCTTCTATAAGATTTACTCAACCTTGCAAAAACTGACTAACAGTTGGCTGCAAATTCTAACACTGTCATTTAAATAGTAAAAAACAAATGCCATGAAATTGAATGGTTTGCTAATTAAACATGTACCATGCAAATCATAAAATGATTTTGATTGTGGTAGGAGCACAACGGAAATGAATTGTGGTTGGATGAACGCCAATTTTACATTGTTTACATTTAAGCTTTATTTTGGTTTGTTTTTAGAAAGAGAGTCAACTTATCACATTGAGTAAGGATAATATATTTGTTAAAAATCGGTAAAAAGTGTGGCAGACAGGAAAGTGTTGGTATTCTGTAAAAGCGGGATTCCCTTAAAAAATATTGGGCATTTCATCGTGCAACATGATAGAAGAGAGTTCAACTCAAAGACGCATGTCGAACAGACTAGGGAAAAAGGCAGCATGTCCAAAACCTTACAACAAAATGAGAGATAGCCTGATGTAAAATTTTTCTCTAAAAAGTATGGTCATTTAAGAAAGAATTTTTTTACTAGGACTTAATATTGACAGAGAGTGGAAATCTACTGTGAGGTGATATGATTTTAGCTTAAAACTTGGTGACAAAAATATCAAAATCTGATAGGAATAAAATTATTAATTGATCTAATGGACAAACAAAAATAAAATGGGAAACATTATTTAAAGTGTATCCCTGAGTGTAAATCAAATCATCTTTACTGTCATTTCACTTAAGTACAAGTATCGACATTGTCATGGTTGTAGCCACAACAATCAGGCCAGTTCAACAAACATCACAGAAATTCGCTTAAAAATAAATAGGCCTACTTAAGTACACTTTATATAAAACTTCTGTAAAAATCAAATTAATAAGAATACATGTTAAATAAAAAAATAATAATAAATCTATTTTTATCAAATGGATTTTCCAGGAGCCAACTGTACATTTTATTTTTGAAAATTTTCACAGAGCATATAAGCTATCAAGCAAATGTTTAACCTTGTTGTACACTTTCAGAGATATAACAATATGACTACTGTACCGTACTGTATATAGGGTTTTACTCAATTTACAAAAGTCAATTGTTACTTTATTTTTGTTTCTAGTACAGTATTGTACTTACGAATGTCACTGAAATATTTTTAACTGCCAGAATTTTTAAGCACATAGGAAACCAAATCAACAATGTATAAATTTACCAGTCTGAATCTCAAGTGTCACAAAAAGAGGTCAAAATAATCAGCTTTATTAATCGCTCGAACTGCCTTTTTTTGATTCAGGATATCAGAGAATTTTATCGCCGTTACAACTACGTAGTACAGTATGGCATCGTCAAACAGTTAATATAAACAACAGTATCAAGTACATTCAAAGTTTTTATGATTTAAATATTTATTTACACTGTAAGGACTTAGCTTTAAACAGACATTTTTTCAAATCCTGCTTGGATTTTTTTGTCTATATTAAACATAGTTTTTTTGAGGTAACGGGTTATAACATCTTTTTGATTGCTTGATAAAACTCGTTAACGTGTTACTGTATTTACATTGACTTGGCTTTAAATTGATTTAGTCACTACATAAAAAAGAGAGTAGGCTATTACAAAATATAAAGAGTAGGCTATTACAAAATATAAACTGATAACTGTTGTTAAAATAATTAGGAAAATACTACAACATTTTCTATGAAATTTCTAATTAAAATCAATGAAACAATCTTTAAAGATGTTATGTACATTAATTAACAGTTTACAAATTATACTATTCTGTAATGTCACCTAAAAAATGCTTAAGTCTCCCGCAGGTTTATAGCTACATGCACGTTGGTCCAATTAAAAACCCAATTGATAAAAAAGGGTTTGGAATCACGACATTGCAAAGAGCTTCTAGGCTTATAGATAGTAGAAGGAAATTTATAACTACAGAGCTTGAATAATTTCTAAGAAAATCAGCTGATTTTGAATGTAAACAAACCAGATTGAGGTTATGTCATCAACTGGTTTTTGGGAGTTGGTTGTTAAGAACAGCTGATGTGTGTCAAGGATTTCACAACTGTTTCCAAACTTAACCAAATGTTTTGACAGGAGAAAATTCACACCATAAACAACGGCTACCTAGAATTTTTGAACATAATTATTTTATTAATTATTTCAGTTATTAGTTTTTTTTTATTTACGCCTATTTCATACATCATCATTCATCAAAAGTATAACTTAAGTAAAACCTCTTTTAAATATTCTTTTTTACATTCAATCAGGTTCTAATATTCAGAAAAAAACCTTCTTCAGAAGCAAAATTTACAAAAATATAGGGTATATGCTGAATAATAATGACCTCACATGATGAATTTATCACATCTAAATTTTTTAATTTGTAAAAATCTTAAAAGCTAACTCGTATACGGAATCTGTCTGCTGTTTTGTTTTCCTAAGGTTTTAGGGTAATATTAGAGTGTATAGTTTCATATTGCATTTGATAGACCAACATCTATAATATTACAATGCAAGCATGATTCTTTTCCTCCTTTTTACTCAGCTTGTGTGTATCGTAGGAGAAATCCACGCATATTGTTAGAAAGGTAAGTTATTGTCCTGTAGATGAGAGCAATCAAAATTCACACCTTTCCCTAGGGCTTTACGTTACAAGCTTTTAAAGTGCTAATGTTATTCTTATGGAAGAAGGGTAATTAATTGAATAATTAGACAGCTGTTTTGGTAATTACAATGCTATCAAAACATTAAGAACATATGTTTCAGATATAAAATATTTTTTTGCCTATATCAAGCATAATTTTGGCCTAATTTCAACAAGTGGGGCGATCTCTATTAAGTTAAAATTTATACTTTATTATAAGATTTAACAATTAAAATCTTCAAAATGAAAATATGTAAGGTAATATATAAGTTATTTATTATGTAACACTTTTTATAAAATGCATGTAGGTTATTTACCAATATTTATCCTATCCTCTAGTATGAGTAAGGGGTATGTATGTAGATACGTATGTTTGCACACCAATCTCAAAAACGGCTCTAACTATTTTCTTCAAACTTTTCAAATAACTTCGTTCTGGGATAAAAGTAATGTAAATTCAGGTCTCTATTCCATAAAAATCTTATTTCTTTATAATCTTAATTAAAATTCAAAAAAATTAATATTTGTCTTATGGAGATAAAAATCAAAACAAGGAAATAATGAAAACAGCTGAGGACTCGACTGTCAAAGTGCAGACCACGTGTTCCAGTATAAACATGTGGTTTGGCATGGCTGCCAGTGACTAAATTATAAAATGGTACTGTGATACAAATAACTGATCATATTTTAAATCGTACTTTATACTGCTGATTATATGAATGTATGATAAATAAGTCATGTAAAAAGGATAAAACAACTAATTAATCAATTTGTAGAATTCAATTTGGATTAAAAAAAACAAAAGCATTAGTATGATTGATGAAAACAGCTATTAACTAAATAATTAGAATCCACGTGTTACAGATTCAAAATGTGTTTCAATAAATATACACCAGAGAGCAGCACCCATAAACCTTCATTGAAACAGTCCGGAAGGCAGTTGAGTAAAGCGAACAAGGTCGTCTTGAACAAGAAATAAGTGTTTTTGCACTAAGCATTTTAATTAATACTTAAATAATTCCTCATTATAGCTCCAAGCTTCTGCAATGTCAGTTTCTTATGAGGGACACCTTACGTGATCTGAGTGTCATGACTGACACCCAAAAACCTCAAATTATGACTTCGCTGGCCTTATGTTCCCATGTTTGAATACTACATCACTCACCTAATCAAATTTGATGTTTGCTCAATATGTAGACGACCCCCAATTAAGATGAAAAAAAAACAGCTTGGGGCTGCTCGCTGTTCATTCTTGTAGATTATGATCACATTTTGTGTGGAGCACAACGACCGTTGAGGTTATTCGTGTTCACACTTTAGTTATCTAATATTCACATTTATATAAGAACAAGAACTAGTAATGAACCAGTATATGTATAGTTTTGTACCTATAGTTAAAAAATTTAGCCCCGGTCAAAATTAAAACACTTTCAATATTTTTTTTTAATTACTTCTATCACATTTGTTGGGCCATTGCAAGTAGCACTTACTGTACGACTGATTGTTTGTATGGGTAGTAAGAGGCCAAAAACTGATTATTTATTTGGGTCTGATAATAACCAATTTTTATGCTACAACTAATTAAAAAGTATTTTTCCTTCACCTACTATCTAAAGACGTATTTTTTACTCTTTGGAATAGAGTACTAGTTTTCACCCCATTTGACTTGAATACTTAATTTTTCTACCTAGGGAAAACTCAACTTTTTTTGTACCACGCGGCTTAAGTTAGTTACATAAGAATAACATTCAAAGAGAGATTAAAAAGAACACGAGTCACAGAGATGCCACTTGTATTTGTTTCATTACTCTTTGTTAATAGCAGCTGTAGCGTAAGCCGTTCTGTCAGCACGTAGGTGTCTGTTTACATTTCACTTGGGTAGGCTATTAACCTAAGAAGTCCAAAACCTAAGTGTAAGAATTTTGATTAAGCCTAAATCCTGTTTTTCCTGTTTGTATTCTATAAAAATAATATGGCCTACCTTGTGTGTTATTCACGTAGATGTGACTGATCCAGCTTGACGGAGCAAGGGATCATATATTGAAGGTAAAGTTAAATTATATACGGTAGGCTTATTGTTATATACTTAAAATGTTATTTGTGTAGGTGGAGGAAAAATGTTGTGTGCATCAAGGGACTAAAGTACATTTTCTCCCTCAGGGAAATTGTCGCCCGAAGGCGATGCCTTCGGGCGACAACAGTTTCCCTTCAGGGAGAAAAAGTTAAACTTTAGTCCCTAGAAGCACAAATAGGCTATCTGCTAAGGTTGATGATCTAACAAACATAACGGAAAACCAGAAAAGTGGCAGTAGTGAATTAACGGAAAAGTTCCAATATTAATTGCATACAACATGATAATGTATTGATTGAGTTACTTGGTTTAGCTTCGCTGAACTTATGCTGGTTACGCTTTATTTAGGGCAGCAAATTGGTTATGCAATGTAGCAAACTAGACCCACTTAAGCATTTGATTAACATTAATAAGCAAACATAAAATACAAATTATTGAAGGGTCAAATGCTAAATAAATTTTATTTTTACTATAAGTCTCCAAGAGCTTGCTCCAAAAAGTTTTCCCAGCTTAAACCCTAGCTGGCTGCAATCGATGTTGTTACGGTGTTATTCGGCTGGTTTTACAATGCTTAAAAAAAATCACTATCACAACATAAAGAGAATCTTCAATCTATAAATGTTTAATTTAGGGTTAAGAACTTAGGTAGTAGAACTCTTAGAATTTTGACCTAACTATCATATGTCACTTTACTTAATGCACATCACTTAAGATATCGCCATCTGTCGGTCGGTTTCAAATTGGCCTATAAATTTTTAGTAGGCTAATTATGCCTAAATAGTGAATTTGGGTACGATACCAGAAAATTTTTTGGGTCAACCCCATTCTAATATCAAAAACAAACAACTTAATTATAAAGAGAAACTGTTTAGCAACTCACTTGAACCAGTAGATGCCGAAGTGTTCACGATAGTAGGCGCTGATCTCCTCAGGGGGCTTGAGGTAGCCGAAGCCGGTGCGGCGGGTGACGAGCCCGTTGGACAGGGGCACGGCCTCGTGGCGAGACCACGTCTTGTAGTCCATGGTGTCAACTACAACATAAAAAAGACAACTGGGTTAAACTCTTTTCATGATAGAAAATCAGAAATATAAAACTAAAATTTATTTTAATAAATAATCCCTTGACGCATTAGACCTACCTGGCATTAGATTACTAACTTACCGGTACCTGGCAAATTTCCAACAGCTTGTGGTTATTTCTTGATTTGACTGTAAATGGGCTTGTTAAAGAACTGATGGTTGAGTACAGTAAATATGTTGCTGCCATGAGCAGGGCCAGATTTCTAAATAGGCTGAGAAGGCAGCAGCCAAGAGCGACGAAATTTGAAGGGTGGAATCTTGCCAATTTATTAAAACTTTAAAATACCCCCGTAGCAACAAACCTGAGTAATTAGGAATCCCACGTTAAACTGTAGGTACCTAGATACCATTGGGCTATTTATTTATTTAGCCGTGACCAGGGGTGCCCATTCAAGATTCAAGATTCAAGATTCAAGATTCAAGATGTTTATTGTCGTAAAACATTTAACAATAAATGTATTGACAACGTCAATGCAGTAACATAATACAAAACAATTGTCTATGGATTACAGCAGATTAAAATTAATTAACATACAATGACATGGGCACAGAGACAATAACAAAACATAAAAATACTGCATGAGAATTGCACAATTAAAAGAATACAAGATAATATCTAGTCATAGACACATAACAATAGAGATTACAAATAATTGGTCACATTGCAGGTGGTAACTTAGATGAGACATTTAAAATCAATACTGAAAAAATCATTTACTTTGTACAAACATTCATTTCTTAAAATATTTTTCACTTTAGCTTTAAAATTAATATTATTCAGCACTTTAATTTCATCTGGCAAAAAATTAAAAAGTTTTATGGCCATGTACGACCAATTTTTTTGGGAACTTGCATACTGAAATTGCTGTAATCTAAATTTATCCCTATTTCTTGTATTATACTTGTGAACATCACTGTTTAGGCCAAATTTATCCTTATTAGTTCTAACATAATTAAGTAAGTGCAATACATAAAGAGAAGGGAGACTTAGTATGCCAAGTTTTATAAATAAAGGCTTACAGTGAGTTCTGCCATCAACACTACATATTATTCTAATAGCTCTCTTTTGTAAAACAAAGAGTCTTTCAGCTTGAGCACCATTTCCCCAGATAGCAATACCATAACATAGTATGCTTTGTATTTGTGCATAATAAACTTGGACTAAAGTATTCATGTTTACTGCAGAACTTAATCTCCTAAGCATATAAATACCCTTGTTCATTTTTTTAATAGTGTCATTAATGTGCTTATCCCATGATAGTTTAGAGTCAAGCCAAATGCCCAGAAACTTCAGTGTTCTATTATGCTCCATATTAAAATTATTGTTTCCATAACTAAAATTAATATCACAGATTTTTTCTAAGTTTAAGGACAAATTATTTGCTAAACACCAGTCGTTTATTACAGAGGAACTACCGTCTAAAATTTCTTTTATCACAACATCATTTTTACCACAGGTTTTAAGACCAAGATCATCAGCAAACAGTACACAATCATTGTAGTCATTATCAATATTAGCTGGTAAATCATTAATATAAATGTCAAACAATATAGGGCCAAGTATCGAGCCCTGAGGCACGCCATATTTAACTAATCTACGAGAAGAAAACAAACCATCTTTACATACAAATTGTGTCCTATTACTTAGATATGAAGCTATGAGGGAAACTGAAACCTCTTTAAAACCATAATGCTTTAACTTAGTAGTGAGTACATTGTGACTAACAGTATCAAACGCTTTAGACATGTCATAAGATCTAAAATTAACTGTAACCTCCTTTTCAAGACTGTTAACAACCTTATCAACCAAGCCAAGCACTGCATCACCTGTGCTTCTATTAGGCCTAAAGCCAAATTGTTTATCAAAGAAGATGCCATTACTTTCAAAATAATTCAACATTTGACTCTGTAAAATTGACTCAAAAACTTTGGAGATTACTGGCACAATAGAAATAGGCCTATAGTTAGACATATCTTTTTTGTTTCCTTTTTTAAATATTGGTAACACCTTGACATTTTTAAGTTCTTTAGGGAATACACCATGTATAATACACTCATTGAAAAGATAACACAAAATTTCACTTACATAGCTACTTGATACTTTAAGAATAACAGCATTGATCCCAAATACATCCAAGCAATTACTATTTTTGACACTATTCATTGACTTGAAAAACTCTTCAACACTCACCTTACTAAAATTAAACACAGTGTTGGGTGGAAGACAGTTTGTGAGATAGTATTGCATGCTATAATTGCTGTTTGTTACACTTCCACTAAGTTCATTGACATGGTCAACAAAAAAATTGTTAAAATCACCAGATGAAATTCTTACATCTGTTGGGGACTCTTTACAATTAATATTAGTTAGGCTATTTACAATTTTCCACAAGGCTTTTGTTTTATTTTGGGCATTAACAACTAAACTGTTAAAATAACTGATTTTTGCTTTTTTTATACTTCTTTTATAAACACCTCTAAAAAAAGTGTACTCTCCTTTCACCAAAGGACTATTAGACAGTTTTGCAAGATTATACAGCTTGTCACAATGTTGTTTTAGTCTAACTAGTTCATCAGTGTACCACTTATTATCAGATTTGGCCTTTCTAGTTTTAGATTTTTTTAACGGAAATGCTCCATTAACAGCCCATAAGTACAATTGCAAAAAACATTTGAATTTAGTTTCAATACTATTCTGTGAATAAACTTCCACCCAATTTACTTCCTTTAATAGAGCAATAAACAAAGCCACGCTGTCATCATTTATAATTCTAATCATATTTGCATGATTTAAATCTTTTCTGTATTCGCCAGATTTATTTACATCTAAATCACATTTATAATTAAAAATAATCGCATTATGGTCAGACAATACAGTATGAAACACTTGACTATTCCATCTGCTGTTATGGATGTTTGTTACAATGTTATCTATGCAGGTACCATTATTACCTAAAATACCAGGCCTAGTAATGTCATAGGTGGTTATTAAGAGGCCAAAGGACTCTAATAGGTTTTTGAGATCTGTATGGAACCTGTCATTACTAAGAAAATCAACATTGAAATCTGCACCAGCAATTACATTATAGCTAGGTCTTAAACTAAACACAAGAGTTAGGACTTCATAGAAACAGTTCAAAAAGTTATTAAAATATACAGAATCATTGTTAAAGGGTCTATATATAGACAAAACAATTAACTTTTCTTTAGGAATCTCCACAGCTACAACCTCGCAAACCATTTCAATAGAAAGTTGTTTTATAGATTCTATTTCCTTGAAAACACAGCCCTCCTCTACAAATAAGGCCACACCACCATGAATTCTTTTAGTTCTAGAGAAGATAGAGGCTTGAGTAAAGCCAGGTATATTGAGAAATTGTTTATCTGCATCATTTACCCAGTGTTCAGCAACTGCTAATGTATTTACTTTAAATTTATTACAAATATAACTAATGTAATCAATTTTGTTGCTAACACTTTGTACATTCCAAAATAGTAGATTTCTATTAATATTAATTGAGTCTTTCAGGTTAGACTTTAGTTCAAGATTGCAATTATTTATACTATCATCAGCAGTAGGCCTACTGTTACCGGTAGGCCTAGGCCTATTTACCCTACCACAACTAACTGCACAGTTAGGCCTAATATTGTCCTGGTTGGACGAACTAACATCTAATAAATTGTTATTTACTCCTGAGATTTCAATAGACCGAAACCTCTCGGTCACCCTTTCTAGTTTTTTAGAGGTATGGGACTAACAAAAGTGCTGTTGGCAATAGAACTAATTTTAGACACAAACTCAACAATTTTGCTAACCATGTAACTTTTGCCTAGGTTATTCAAGTGAAGACCCTGGTTTGTATGAAACTTACGACCTAACATACTTAAATCTAATAGAGTAACATTCTTAAAATATTTACATAGCTTGGATAGTTCTGCGTTGATTCGCTGGACTTCAGTATTCACACACGACCACACGGGGAGATCATGCCGGAAAGGCACATTGAAAACTGCAACACTAGTGTTCCTCAGTACCTGGAGTCTTCTTTTCAAGGCCCGGACCAAGTTTCTGCCTTTATCTTGAGCGATGTCGTTGGTTCCACCTAGTAGGACCGCTACATCTTGCTTCCCCAGTGCATTGCTATCTTGATTACACCCTTCAGTTACTTGCTCAAAAGTTGCTCCCGGTTTTAGAGAGCTACTGATAATATAATCATCTCCCAGTTTCTTCAATAGGTTGCTGTAAATATCTCTGCCATGGCTGTCCATATACAGGTTTAGTTTACTCTTAGGCCTATTTCTACAAGGTGCAGGATCATTATTAATACCATCCAGAACTCCTGAGTTGGACGTCTCCGTCATAACTTTCAGACAAGATGACTGAATTGACTGGTCATCAGAATTATGTTCATCGTTATCGCTAGACAAGAGGTCAAACTGATTAACATCAACAAAAGATGTTGCATCACTATTTAAATGCCTAGGCCTAACGTCAGTTTTTCCAGATCTACGTGTAACAGTCTGCCATTCATCTTCCTTCTTCTTAGGCTTAGTACTCGAGACATCAGTTACATTTACAAGCATAGGGTAACATTTTTTGCAGTTAGTATCACTAAGCCTAGTTACTTGCTCAGCATTACACACAGTTTTTTTTAGTTCATCATTGTCTGCTTTTAGGATTTTCACAACTGTTTCGAGGGACCTTATCGATGAAATCATCTTCACTGTTTCATCCTTAAAGATTTCACATTTAGCACATATGATACTAGTATTTAGTTGATTATTATGACTGTCATTTGATTGGGTCAGCAATTCGCTGTTTAACTTAACTTCCTTTTCCAGTTTAATTTTCAAAGAATGTATTTCATCCTGCAAATCCCTCTCTTTTGCTTGGCTTGATTTAATTAAATTATCAATTTCTTCTTCTTTCGCCTTAATTACATCTTCCAGTTCTAATTGACGTTCGGATTTCTGATTTTTAGCAGTAAAGAGACTTTGTTTCAATTTTTCATTTTCAGCTACCAAGACATGATTCAACTCCTCAGCCAGTGAGCAATTGACCTCAGAGTCACCAATTGAACTATCTATCTTCACCGAAGTGCAACTGGGGCATTCCCACCTACTAATTACACTTTCTGGGAGATTTCTTACTTCACCATAGGTTAGATTGACACATCTATAGTGATTCCACAACTTACATTCAGTGCATAAAATAGCACCAGTACTTGCAGATTTACCACAAATGCCACAAGGATATTTTAATTGTTTTTTATTGTTGTCCATCACTGTGTACACATTACAGCTCACAAAGTGTTGAAATGATGAGTTGGGTTGATCCACGAAACTTTAACCTAGATCGGCTTCCAATTTTCCCCAGTAACATTTTTTCCAGTATTCCCCCCAAAGGTGATGGCGCATTCCCCCCCAAAAACATATACCGCCCCCCCAGGTGGAAACCTGTTTGAAAATACTGCATTTATTTTAGCTAAGCATATGAGCATAAGTTGCATACTTTAAAAATGGAGATAATATAGGGATTTTTACCTTTGAATTCATGCACATTTCCACAACAAACATTTTTTGTAAAAAAAGTCAAAGATTCTGTTTTTTTTTTTTTTTTTTGGTTTTATAGTTACAATCTTGCTATTTTTGTTAGATAATTTAAATTGATAATTTTATTTTTTACGTAAGAAAATAAACGTGAGAATTTCACGTTTTACTGTTTTCGAGTTCTGCTTGCTTAAAGTCAGCCACGTCATCGATTATCGCGGCAAACGCATCTTTCGTTCACGGCCTCGTCATCGAGCCAGCTACACATACTCAGCCGAGTTTACAGCGCGCTGCAGCTGTTAGATTATATTTATTATTGATATAAAGATCAGAAATACTTACAAAAGTCATTTACAGTTAAAATAACACACACAGCTAATCACTATGCAAATAGTGTGTGTAACGTGTAGTCGAGTAATTAGTTGTAGTATAGTACCTTAACTGGTGTCAAGACCGCGGCGTTCGCCATAGTGACATGGTGGAGCAGAACACAAAAACCGCAAAACTTAAAAAAGTAAAATTTTTACCTAATGTTTAGTAAATAGTCAGCAATTTACATATTTTTTAAAATCACAGTTAGAAAAACATAAAAAGTAGCTGGCTTACGTACAACAAACAACCGAATATAGGTATTAAAATATGTAACAGTTGTGCCAAGATTTAATTCCGTCGCACAAATCGAATAAAATTTATAATTGATTCATTAAAAATGCATACATATAGACAGATAGACTGAAAAATAATAGAAATACTGGACATGTAGGCCTAGTATTGTATGTACAGTATTTGCTTGTTCTTACCTTCTGAACATACGTAAGTTCTTTTATGGCATAAATTTAAGTTTCATCATTGGTTTAAGACATCTATTTATTAAGCATATACAGGCCTACGTGATGTTTAGTGCAATAAAACATTACACTGAAAACAAGTTTAGAGTACATTCACTTGGTGGCTAGCTAGATTGTTTTTTATCAAAAATCAAAATTAAATTATGTAAAATAATAATTTAGGCTATTTTAATGACACTTTGAGACTAACCATGAAACTTAGAAACATAAAGTTTCTCTCAAACTGTAAACATAGTTTGGTTTAGTAACAACTAAGATTTTAAAAGTAGTAAATGAATGTTATTTTGTTAGATTTAAGGCTTGATCTTAATTTTGTGTTTAAGTTCACCGCACCTCATCATGCATGCTATAGTAAAAAATGTGTAAGCTAGTAATAATCATAAGTTCATTCATTCGACGATCTTCATGAACACCGTTGTGGCCTTAGAGGCTACATTGTTTAGGAAATCTCAGTGTCGATTTTGGCCATTGCGTTATTCAGAGACGATATAGATCTATACTCTCGCCGAGCCGTTTGTAATATCATCAGTTCTCTTAATGACGATTATTTTACAGAAAAGTGGTGGCCAGAGACGGAACCGCGGAAACGGCGGAATATACTGATCGAACGTGTAAGAAGACATATTATTTTTGTAATTGGCTGCTTGCCGTTGAAAATAAAATAAAGACACTAGACCACTAAGAAAAGACGAAACTTAAGGTGATTAAGGGAAACGGTCAACAATGGTTAGGGGTACGGAGTACCTAGCCAACGATGGCGCAATAGTCAAGATTGGGGGGCTTACATTAGGCCTACGTGTTTTGATCCAGAACAACACAGGACTGACTCTCCTAATTTGTATTGACATGTTCATAAATTCATTGTTTAACTACTCCAAATTAGTACTTATTAACATTAAAAAGACCCCTTTTTCAATTCCCCCCAAAAATCTCATTCCCCCCCAAATTTTTTCCCAATGGCGCAACTTGCACCATTCGTCCCCCCTGTGGGCGGCCCTGGCCGTGACAATAAAATTGCATAGGCTTAATTTTCATTATACTATTACAATTTTTATAAATCTTAACTAAATTAATTAAAAGCTATTAATTAAAAGTCCTGTCTAAGGAGAATATATCGGCCTTAATTAGTAATAAGACTACAAGATCGCACCACACTCATCCTACACTCATCCTTGAACAACACTTGGCTGAGCAACCTATTTAGTTAGGTCGCCATTTCAATAAAGGTATCCTTGATTCACTGATATTTCAACAGCTGTAATCAATAACCCTTCTTCCATTGGAATAACATAGTAACTTTAAAAGCTTGTAAAAAGTAGACTTGGAGGCTACTAAAATAAGGATTTTGACAGTTCCTTCATTGTAAATTCTTTAAATGTTCACACATAAAATCTCAGTCTTTAGAGTATGTAAATCATAACCATAGCTATAACACAATACATAGAAACAATTTTGCTGTACAACATAGATAATTTTTTTTTAACCAATGTACAATGTACTAAAAGTTTTTTAAAATTTGCCAGAAACAATTAAACAAATCAATGACCTTTGTAAGTTTAAGAGCACTTTGAAATCATTTTTTGTGGATAAAGCTTTTTATTCATTGGAAGAATTTTTTTTGCACTAGGGCATGAAATCCCAACCAATCAACCCAATCAACCTAGAGATAAGATGACCCGGAAGACATGATGGGGATATGGACAACCCCAACGCTACTAAGCCACTTGGGAGCTGAGCTACACAAGGTAAAGGTAAAGAATGGATTTTCTGCACAAAATCAAGGATGAAAATTTAAACTTGAAGATTCCACTATCAATACAAGAAATTTTAAGTCTGTACCGTACAGAAAACAAATGCTTTTGGAAAAACCTGCTAAATCATGTTTTTAGGATAAATAGGAAATTGTAAAGTCCAGAGAAGAATTCTAGGACGACTTGCTATACTTTCTTACATATTCTTGTGGTAGTGGCTAATTGTATTTTGGTTGTTATCATAGGTGTCATGACATGTGTTAAACCTTGATAAAGATAAAAATAAACTGAGAAAAAAGGAGTAAAAGAAACTTACTTGCCTATTAACCCTAGGAGCGGCCAGGCCAAATCGGTGCGTGTGCGCTAAGCGGCCAGTCAATTTCGGCCATTTTGCAGACGTTTAAAAAAAAAATTAACAGTGTCCAAACTACTAATGATAACCTAGTCATATGCATATTCATTTTGTTTGGAAAAAGACATAGATTATTTCTAAAATAAATTAAATAAAATCCCTTTTGGTACGTTTTTTACAAAATGTGAAAAAAACAATTTTTTTGAAAAATTTTGAAATATTTTTCAAAAGTAGAGTGCTAGAACTTTTACACAGATTTTTATACAGAAAATCGAAGATGTACAAAATGTAGGCAATTTATTTCCCTACGTGAAAATATGTTTAGTTTGTTAAAAATATTTTTTTACAACTGTTACAGGAAAAATTACGGAAAATGGAAAAAAATTACAAACGTCCTTTGCACATTTGAAAGATAAAAATAAAGTAAATAATATATACATTTAACAGTAAATGTGCTATGTTACTAAACTGTACAATGTAGTTATTGGAAATAATGCGTTTTTGTATCATAAAAAATTTTGTTCTTTGTGTTATATGTGTTTAAATTTTTTATTTGTATTTTCAAAAAACCTAATTTAGTTACCGTACTCAAAACTTAATATAATTTTTATACAACTTGATAAATTGATCAATTGTACATATATTTGTAGTACAGATTATTCTGAACAAGAAAATATATATAAGTATAAGGAAATAATAAAAAAATAAAAAATGTCTAAAGACATTTGAGTGAATGTATGCAGGGTCGAAATTAGAACAAAAATCTACCCCTCCAGCAAAATCTGCAGAGGTTACTTCAAATCCTCTCTGTGACTTAACCTTACAAGATAACCCTATCATATGCATACTCATTTTGTTCACAAAAGAACATAGTATTTAAATAAAATAAAATTAAACTAATTGCTGCTAGTATATACCTTACAATATATTCTTTGGTATTAATACACTTATGAACAAAAAATAACTGTTTTTCTTTTTACTTATCATGTGTAGGAAAATATAATTTTTGTTCTTGACAAAAACCCTAATTTAGTTATTAAAAGCTGATATAATTATCTTACAATTTTATAATAAGATAACTAGTACATTTATTTGAAGTGCATATCTTCCTGAACAAGAATATATACAAGTAAAATATAAAAAATATTAAGGTTCCTTAAAAATTTTTGGGATGAACGCGTGAGGCTTAACACCTGCAATAGGTAGAATGGCCTAGCAATACAACTATTTCCGTCTTCTTCCACAGACCACTGGACGCACCAAACTCATTATTAATTGTTTTAATAGGCGATTTATAATTTGCCGTATTTCCGGCAAATTGGCCAAACTATGCACCGCACATTTTAGCTGATTTTAAAAATTATTTTTCCTATTTTCCGAAGTCATATGACAAATGTTTATCACTGGAAAAGAAAGAAGAACTCGTGCTCATTTCAATCATACCAACGGCTTTCTGATAGTCAAAAAAATACAAAAAGTAAAAAATTTTTAAAACATATGTTTTTAGACGTTTCGCCGTTTTTGAGCCGGAAATGGTTCGCGCGCTTAATTTTGTTCAAATCATAATACAAATTGCGTCGATCTCTTAATGGTATAAGGTTCGATTATATACGAAAATGAAAGTTTGGAATATCCTCTTTAAAATGGTATCAATATTATTACATTTATTGATCGTTTTCCATGTGTAATGAGTAGTTGAACAAAAATTGACCTATATTGCCGGAATCCGGCAATTGACGATTTTCGCAAAAATGAAATTGCCGGATATCCGGCAATGGCCGCTTCTAGGGTTAATAGAGAGATAAGAAAATATTATAATATTTCATTATATTACTGTATATTTAAAATATTCAATGATAGGCTATAATTTCGTTTTAAGAATAGTGAAAAAATGGCACTATGGTATACAAAAGTATAAATAATTATCTGTTTATAGATGCCAAAATATAAATATTAATATAAAATACAGGAAAGCCAGCTGATTTAAGCTGAATATGTTCAGTCATTCACCTTTTTACCCCCCTCCCTTTGTGCATTTATTTTCCATTAAAATGCCATGGGATTAAGTATGTCACAGGTTTCTTGCCATGGGGGTGGGTTGACCCCTATATTAGTAAGTCATTAGTAAATATCCCTACAAATATTGTAAATGTGAATGTCCGGATGTTTGTTGCGCTTTCAAGCAAAAACTACTCAACTGATCATATTTATATGCAGTTCGAAAGTCCAAAAGATGCGACAATGCAGGAAAAAGGCACAAAGACGATTATTACACTCATTGCACCTGTCTATCCTAAGGTAGCTTGGATAGCTGAAATCTGCTGTCGTCAGCAAACATCCTTAGCAGAAGAGGTGAATCGAAGCCAGAATAGGAACAACACAAAAATCGACAATACATTTTGGTCAAAGTTTTGTTTGCGTCGAGAATAGGTTTCATCAAAGACATTTGGTGTAGGAAGCTTTGAAAAAACCGACCATTTGTCAAGCCTTAACAGCATTTAGACTTCAGCAGAAGTTCTAGTGCAAGTTCTTAGTTAGGTAATATAACAACCAAGGCCTAAAGATCATATGAGTCATATTGAGCAAAAAGTTTCATGTAGGCTAAAGTATGAATATCTACAGGGTGTTCGGAAAAAACATTTTAGGAATTCAGGAGGTTATTGCCCACATCAAAATAAGCAAAAAAAGTTCCCATAAACATATGTCCTAAAATGCTTCGTTAACCCACTAGCCGCCATTTTGTTTTTTACACTAAATAATTTTTATTTTGGTAATGGATCATTGTATTAAGTTAATATTTGGCATGCACCTTTATCATAGCAATACCCATTTTCAAGAAAAAAGTTATTTTTTTCCAATGTGTATTTTCAAAATGGCGGCCATTTTAAATTAATTTAAAATTTTAACTAAATTAATTTTAACCCGTAAATTTTATAAAGATTTTATTGAACACAAAAAGTTGACGAATGTAATTATCTAACCAATGGTAACAAATTTGTAAAGATCTGACAACAAATAACTGAGTTATAGAGATTGTTATGCATAAAAGCATTGATTTTGCATTGTAATTAATGCAAATTAAGGTAGGCCTAATTGTAATTGAAAAATCTCAATAACTCAGTTATTTGTTGTCAGATCCTTACAAACTTGGTACCATTGGTTAGATAATTAAATTTGTCAACTTTTTTGTGTCTAGTAAAATTTTTATAAAATTTACCGGTTTTGAGATATTTTAAGTTAGTTTAAAATTTTAAAATGGCCGCCATTTTAAAAATACACATTAGAAAACAATAACTTTTTTCTTAAAAATGAGTACTGCTATGAGGAAAGTTCATGCCAAATATTAACTTAATAAAATGATCCATTACGAAAATAAAAATTATATAATAAACAAAATGGCAGCTAGCGGGTTAACAAAGCATTTTAGGACATATGTTTATAGGAATTTTTTTTGCCTATTTTGATGTGGGCAATAACCTCCTGAATTCCTGAAACGTTTTTTCCGAACACCCTGTATATATATTAATACGCAAGCATGTTTCATTTCCTCAGACTTTTTTCTCAGCTCGTGTACATCGTAGGAGAAATCCGCGCATACCATCAGAAAGGTGTAATCCTGTAGATGAGCAGAATCACATTCTAATTCACTTTGAACACCAGAGCTACGCCCCACAGGCTTTCAAAGTTTCAATGTCAATCTTATGGAGGAAGGAGAATTGATTGAATCATTAGACAGCTGTTGTAAAAATAACTGATAGAAAAACAGGAAGAACAGATGTTTGAATTATAAAATGTTTTTAAGCTTCTTGGGTCCAGATCAACTGAAATTTTGATCGTTTTGAATTTCGATCAGGAAGCGATCGCTAGTATACCTAATTATGGAATAAAACATACTAAGAAAGTACTGACATGATGGTCAGGTTAGTTTAAGTTAGGTTAGGCTAAGTTCATTAGGTTATGTTACCTATATAATATTTTTTATTATATGTAAATATAAGTTTTTAAATATGCTATAGTACTCTGTATACTAACTAAGACTTTAGGCTACATCAATAACAACCACTTTTAACACAATTAGTACTTCATTAAAGAATAAGAGTTTCAGGTGTGGTTTTATTTGATTAGGCCTACTAAATGTTTTTTTATCTTTATTCATTAAGCTTACTAAATTGTTGTAACTTATTCAAGTAATATAACACTCGTATTCTACATGAAATTCCGTGTCATTTGAGGAAGTTACCCAATGACATAGGCCTACTACTTTAAATATAAAAATAGGCCTAGTTCATATGATGGCTTTTCCAACACTTTTCCTGCAATTTCCGAAATTCCAATTTCGAATCGGATTGAAAATTTTTTTACATATTTGTGATCAGCTTAACATCCCGGTGAATTTGAGTACCCAAATTACATATTTTTAAATAAAATGGTCACTAGGCCTAGGCCTAGCTGATTTCCGCATTTCCACCACTTTTACATTGATAACTTCATTATTTATGGACGGATTTTGATAATTCTTGAACATTTGTATTCAGCTTAATTCCCCCGTCATTCTAAATACCCGCTCGACTTATTTTGGCAGAAAAAATATTTTCCAGTTTTTTTCGGTTTCCCGTTAGGCCAAAGTTATATTTTCACTTTTTCCACAGAAAAAAGTATCATTTTCAAAACCAAGGGGTAGGCTAATTTTGGACAGTTTGGAACAAAAAAAATTTGATTTTTAAGAGGTGGCACCTTAAACGCATAATTAGGCCTACCTGATTCTTACCAGGTTTGTGACGTTTCTGCTTTTGTAGGCTAGGAATAGGACTAGGTATAAGAAACTTATTCTAGGCTTAGGTACCTTATGATCCAAATAAGTCTGTTTTTTGGGGACCTAGGTTTCAGTGTCGAAATAGGCCTACTATCATCAGTCCTTTGTACTTTAGGCTTAAGCTAGCCTAGGCCTACATTTTGTTTATTTGTCGTCTCTCTTGTGCAGACTTTGTCAATTAAATTTGAAGAAATTTAAAGGTTAAAAAGTTCACATTTAATACATTAAATAACACAAATAAAGCATGACACGTGACACTAACACTGATTGGCATTAGGCTAGGCCTACCATGGTTTAGACTGTTACAACCTCCCTAACCTGAAACTTGCTAAATGATAAGGTTAGCACCTTAGGCCTATGTGCTATGTGAAGCTGGTTATGAACTAACTAGGCCTATGGCTTTGGCTATAACTGCAAGGCTTCGGATGTACATTTTCTTTTAGGTTATGCCACAGATTTTAACCTGTAAGTAGGCTATTGTGCATGGTTTGCAGTGATTTTGATGTTTTATTTTTTTTTTAAGTGTATTTTGGTTTTTGGAATCATTTTAATGTTAGACTTAGCCTATTGGTGTAGGCCTAAGTTAAGAATTATGCCTAAATGGTTCAATAAAATCTTTGAATTTTATTGTATGGATGTTATTTTGAAAAATGTGAAGAAAGTAACTTAGGCCTAATAGGCCTAGAGCCGATAACCTGCATCTAATTAAAATTTTCATTACTACGATGAATAACAGTGAATTCCTCATTCTGCTTACCGAATCAATGGCCAAAATAGATATTCTTGAAACAGGACTAAGACTAAATGGAACAATCAAGTTTCTCACACAAACACACACAGTCACTAAAACCTACAAATACAACCACAACTAGACAACGATAACAACGAAACGAGAGAACGAGAGGCAGTAGCAAGCCTTTTACACTGTGGAAGCAAAAGTAAGGTAACCCGACTCGAACCGACCGTACCAACACCAACTATCATAATCATAACCTCAACAACACAACATTAACAAACAACACGGCTTACAATCAGCGTTGCCAACGGCTCGAGAAGATTTTAACCCAAATTCACTGGCCGATTCCCAAAAATCAAGATTTAATGATAGATTAATCATTTATTTGAATAATGAATATATTTATTGTCATCGGCAAATACATGCATGGACAAGAGTCAGTGGCAGTTAGTAAAAACATTGTCTGGTTAATACGTTCAACAAAACTTATGCAGTATCCGGTTAATACAGAAAAGGCTGAAAATACATTGGTGTGGTGTGGTAACTAGCCAGAAGAATACAATATAAATATGAAATGTTCAAGACAGAAATACAAAAGAAATAATTGGCCTCCTTAGCAAAATTACAATATTATTTCTTTGCATTCAAAAAATTCATTGATGTTATAGAAAGGGTTTTTGACCAACCAATTGTTTAGTTTCTTCAAGAACTTATCAGCAGGATACATAGCAATGTGGTTGTACAGCTTATTATATACTTTCTTAGAGAGAACAATATGGCTGCCCAACGACTTACTGAGTCTGCAAAATTGGAAACTTAAATGATTTTTACTCCTAGTGTTGAAGGAGTGTATGTCTTTGTTGAGGGTGCAGTTTACCAAGTTCTTGATTGAATAATTGGCTAGTTCATAAATATACAAGTTAATTACAGTGCTGATGTTTAAATTTACGAAAAGAGGCTTGCAGTGTTCCCTGGGAGGTGCATCAGATAATATACGGACGGCCTTCTTTTGCAATATCAAAACATCGTTGACGCTACTAGCGTTACCCCAAAAAAGCAAACCATATTTTAACAAAGATTGGAAAAAGGCAAAATAACTCATTCTTACATAGTTGTTAGGTATACAAGATTTGAGTTGACTAAACAAATAAATTATTCTACTTAATCTTTTTAAAATGAATTCTACATGTGAGTTCCAGGTCAGTTGCCTATCAATGTACAGTCCAAGAAATTTGACTTTATCAGTGACATTACAATTTGGACCATTGATGTCAAAATTTCTCAGGCTAAAAATTACATTTTCAGTTTTTTCCTCATTGAGTAAGAGGCCGTTGGCACAGAACCAATCGGAGGCAACTTTCAGAGTGTCATTTACTAATTGCTCCAAAGCATTAGTGTTGTTGGCGACATTAATTAGGGAGGTGTCGTCAGCATAGAGAAGGCCAACAGTTTTGGGTGAGTTTACAGCAAAAGGGAGGTCGTTGATGGTTACAAGAAAAAGAAAAGGTCCCAAAATGGAACCTTGTGGAACGCCAAATTCAATTCCCACTTCACCAGACCACTCCCCATCAATGCAAACAACCTGCCTGCGGTGCGTCAGGTAAGATTCAAAAAGTTTTAGGGCAGCCCCACGAATGCCATAGAAATGGAGTTTGCGCAAGAGATCTGAATGGTTGACACAATCGAACGCCTTGCTCAGGTCACAAAAGGTAGCCTGAGCAAAGGACCTATTCTCAAAAGCATCTAAAATTTCATGGACTAGTAAGTCTATGGCATTCGCCGTCGACTTGCCCTTCCTAAAACCAAATTGGAATTTGGAAAACAAGCCAAAAGTTTCAAAGTAATCACTTACCTGATCAAAGATAATTATTTCAAATAATTTTGACAGAACTGGAACCAAAGAAATTGGTCTATAGCTCCCTGGATGGTCTTTGGGGCCTTTCTTGTAGATTGGAAATACGTTCGAAATTTTGAGTTCTTCTGGAAATATTCCTTCCTGCAGGCAAGAGTTTACAATAATTGTCAGAGGGTTTACAAAACAGGCAATTACTGATTTTATAAAATTGTTCGACATTTGGTACAAATCAGTGCTATTCGAGTTTTTTAACTTGCTTGCTGCATTAAGAATGTCATTACTGGACACTGTTTTCCATTCAAAAAGATGGGGCGGAGGAGGATCACAATTATCCAAATAAGGGGAGAAATCATCGTTTGCTGAGACTATTTTCTGCTTGATTTCTTTTACAGAGTCAACACAAAAAGTATTAAATGAGGTGAGATTAAAACATCAACATTTTGGACGTGTTACAATTGTTTTTACTTTTCACAATATTCCAAGCTGTTTTGCATTTATTGTGGCTGTTTTCAATTAAATTACTGTTGAAAGCCAATTTGGCTTCAGAAATCTTTAATCTGTACTGGGTCTTGAGGAATGAAAGTTGTTGCTTGATCACAGTGGAACCAGATTCTTTAAAAAGATGGTGAAAATGCAAAAGTTGTTCCTTCATTGCAGAGAGCTCAGCAGTATACCAAGGATTCGATTTCCCTCTCCGTTTAAAAGGAGTCGATTTCTTTAATACAAGAAAATTATTTATGGTGTTTATGACTACAGAAAAGAAATAGCTAAACATAAAAGAAGCATTACAGAAATGGTTCAACAGGAAAATTGGCCAGCAAATAGAGTTTAGGCTGTTAACAACCTCATCAACTCTATGTTTAGGTAAAATAAAATTGCATCTGTCAGCATGTGGCGTATTGTTGTCACAAGAAACATCTGGTACCACTTCAGGCTTACAGGGTACTCGAACAAGCAAACCATCGTGGTCAGAGTAGGGGAAGTCCTTAAAAATGCTGCAATCAACATTGGTTGCACTATTTACAAAAACATTGTCCAAGCAATTGTCACCCCTAATGGGTTCGAAGTTCAAACAGTAACAGTTAAATTGTCTCAACAAGTTCAAAAATGAATGAATTTATTTATTTATTTCAACGTGAGAACTTAAGACATCACTGAGTTAACAATAGTAAGTTAATGGCTAATGGCTACTTGCTAATAATGGCTATAAGTAAGTTAGACCATTGACTAAGGATACTACGTATAGTATCCATAGTCAATGGCTACAAGGTTTCTGTAATTTTTTCTCCAACCTAAATAACTCCATTTTATTCTTTAATTGGAAGAAGATATCTAAGAATCATGCCGATTCATCTACCTACGGGTCACTAAATCACTATTTTGAGATAGGGACCTCACATAGTGGGTATTTTAACCTGAATATGAATGAGAGATGAGTGTAGGATGATTGTGGTGCGATCTTGCAGTCTTGTAACATTTAACTGTTAACTTATTATTTATGTTAACTGTTAAAGGGTAAAACAATTAACTGAGAAAATGTCACTGACGATTTCTACAGAAAACCCGGCATTTCTCAATCTATCAGAACTGGGTATGTTATGTCCCCACCACCATCTTGGAAAATTCGCTGATTGTGTAAACACCTCTGCGAGTACCTGCTGAAAGTAAGAAACTCTCTGAGAGTGAAAAACTCAGAGATATCTTGATATCTTCTTCTTTTTCTCTCTCTTAATTAAGTCTCTTAATAAAGAGAGAGAGAAAAAGAAGAAGATATCAAGATAGGTCTCATGGTAACACATAAGCCCGTATATATATATACATATAATATATATATATATGTATATGTATGTATGTGTCCCTAGACACGATAACTCTCGTAAAAACATTTTTGCATTTTTCATAATATGTAAGCTAGATAAAAAAATTTTAATTTTGATTTTCACAACTGGATTTAGCTAAAATCACACCCAATATATATACCCTAGTAGCACAAATCGTTGGCCCAACGCTGTAAAATGATCTCCGAAAATGATTGTCCAGCTTTAGGGAGTGTAACAAGGCTCGAGGTTGGTCCATCGTAGGATTAACCAGCTAACCAACAAATACGCAACGTATACCCAACTAAAGCTAAATCCAGTGGTGATAATTAAAATTTATATATTAGGGTGTGCATAACTATATAAACATGTGTGTGTGTGTGTGTGTGTGTGTGTGTGTGTGTGTATATATGTGTCCCTAGACACGATAACTCTCGTGAAAACGTTTTTGCATCTTTCATATGTATGCCAATTAAAAAAAAATTTTATTTTCACCACTGGATTTAGCAAAAAACACACACAATTTATTACCTTGATTCCTTGCTCTATCTCCATCGGTTACCTGCAGGTCAAGTCAGGTTTTACGGGGGTTCGGGGGTTGGCAGGGACCCGTGCTGTGCCGTGTTTGTATATAGGTCAAGACCCCTAATGATTTGTCAGTCTTAGTAGGTTTATTAAGTTTGTTGGTCGGGATTTTGTCGGACACGATAGTTTTAGGTGTGCTGTGGTCCTTAAAACTAGTGTCAATTTCATTACTTCGAGTCTTAGTATTGCCGGAAGGGGCAGAGTTAGCCGAGCTTAATTTGTTAATATTGGGAAGGATAGAGTCAAGGTTTGGGTTTGACCTACGCCGAACCCCAGCAGAAGGGGGGGGGGGGTTAGGCCTGGGAGAGCATTTTTGCTCCCGGATTTCTGATACACCCCATTACTTAGGCTAATCAGCTTACCTCTAATACTATCCAATTGGGACACTGAAGGTCTTTATTGTTTATTTCAAATGAGAAAATTTTTTATTTCGGTTTCTCTACATTACCTTTCATACCCCTAGTATTATTTACAAAATATGTACAGACCCATTGGTCATCATCCGAAATTAACTTAAACAGGTCTTTTTTTTTAACCCGCTACATTTAATGGTGACATGAAACCGCCTATCACATCGTCAAGCTCTAGACGCTTGTTAAAATTAATTGACAATCACGTTGCATAAGCAATTCCAGTGGGATTTTACCAAATATCAAGTATCCTATATCCGCCTTTATGTTTTGCCTACATAAGCCTTATTACTTCTCAAAACAGTGAGTACAGTTTTCCACTCTTTATTTGATCAACCTTCGCCTATGAAACAGCTTTTTGATTATGGAATTTATTATTATGCATATGAGTTGATATTTTTATATATTTTAAATGACTTTGTGCATGAATTTAGAGGCTTTGCAATGTTACCGGTTACCATGGCAACACTTTGTTGTTTTGGTTGACTGGATTAGTGACAGTGACTGACTAGGAACTACCAATAATAACCTTTATTAAACTTGGAATGAATATGGTATGCCAACTTTTAGGCGTTTCAATCTCCTAAGTCTGATTTACAAAAGTAAACTTCAGTTGATCAAAAACTTTTAATAACGAAGAACTTGAAGAGATTTTAATTGTAAAGGAAAATGTCCTATCGAGATTTAAGAAGTTAGTATGGGTCTTCTACGTAACTGCATGATTACGTTTTTTCTTTTAATATGTTGTTAAGTTTTTTTTTCCACCTATAAACTTACCCATAAACATACCTTATTTTACATTTGTATTTATTTATAATATAAATAAATATTATGTTGATCCATCAACAGCTATGTTCACATAATAGATTATTTTTGACAGCTCAACTCTCTCTGAGATGAATGACGTTCGACACTCATTTACACTGGTTCAAAATACTAGTTTTGGTAGGTTCAACACAATCCCTTCAAATTTAAAAATGTACGCTATATCTTGGTGTTTGCAGATTTTACAGAGATGATGAGAGCTCTCAGCTATAATAGGCTCATATCCATGGAGAACTTTCGCTCTCCAAATTTCCCTTTGGTGGCTGAGATTCTTGTCTGGCTCACCCACAGGTTTGAGCCCGAAGCTGACATCCACACAGAGTTTAACACCGAGGAAGATCGAGTGGCTCTGGTCCGCTCTGTGGCCGAGTTCATGGTAAGTTAAATAACATAAACAATAGCCTAGGCCTATGCCTAATTTGTTAATAATAATTTGGCAATAACCTAATTATTTAATTACCTCCACCTTTGCTTGAGACCAGAGACTGGATAAGCTGTGTCATTTTCTATTTACAATCACTAAAAAACTAATACGGAATATACTCATAACTTCCGTGGATGGAAAAATTTGTTAACGTTCATGGCAGTGGGCACGGAACACTTAGAAATGTCCTCCAGGTACTCAGGCAAAGAATAATAACAAAGAAGAATAGGTATTTAAAGTTTGGAACATATTTTCCTAATGGTTTGGGATTCTGTTAGGCCAAGGCTTTAAGTATTAGGCTACTTAATTTACTTTTTAAGCATTTAATCTCACCCTTTGTTTATTTATTGGAATTATTATTATTTTATCATAACTTCACCGTCTACCCATCTTACGGCTTGTTTATTTGATACGGTACGGTATCTGTTTGTTGTACCGATATCACTGTTTGAGCACTCTGTGATGGTTAGGTTCGGCATTTTATTTTTCAACAACCTAAAATACATTTTATAAGTGCTAATTTAAAAAGTCACCTGGTAGTGAATAGTCATGATACTGCCCATTTGGGCAGCAGTAAGTTAAATAGGCAAACAAATCAGTCTATTGATGGGAGCATCTGCTGCTCCGCAGTCACGGTTGATTTGCCGAATGGTTAAAGGCGTTTTTGTCATCTTCCCTATGAATGAACTAGGCCTATTTCAGTATTTTTGACATGTAAAAAAAATTCATGCCTAACTTAATCACCCCAGCGGCTTGTAAACTAGTCGTTTTTGTAGCGTCCTGGTATTGCGGCCACAATTGGAGACTATTACAATCTTTGTTATTTTGAATGTGTGCCTTTTGGGAATCAGAACTCATTAGTCCTGACCATTTAATATAGAAGGGTGCATTTTGCACACAGTGTTTATTTATTTTTTTCCGATTTTTATGTACTTCTAAGGGGTCGTCCATAAATTACGTCATCTGAAAATAGGGGGGGGAGATTGAAAATGACGGTAAGGTGATGTGCAAGGGGGGGGGGTTGGCTTTGATATGAGGTCATTATAAATTGATGTTTTATATCAAATTTTAAGAGTAACACAATGATAAATTCTAACACAACTCAACTATTATAAAATAATTATCTATAAAACACCTTAGACTATTTTAAGGCGTTGATTTATAGTTTATTTTTCCATTGAGGAAGTCATTTTGGCCTTATTTCTAAAGGTAAATTCAAATTTGATTGGTACATTTTTTTAGTTTATTATGTAGTGATTAAAACGGAGATTTGTTAAAAATGACGTCATTTTTCCAAGAAGGAGGGAGGGGGTCAGACAAATTATGATGGTAGGATGATTTTAGGGAGGGGGGGTCCAAAAATGGCCAAAAAGCGATGACGTAATTTATGGACGGCCCCTAAAGAGTCCAGTACAAAAACACCCTTTAAAATTAGGTTTTTTTTAAGGGTCTTTAGTAACATGGGTGTCTTCTTATAACAAACACATACGGTTTATTAGCAAATTTCGAATGGGGAATACACTATTACGGTGGTGGTCACGGTAAGACGTATGCCTGGGACCATGATACTTTTCCATATACCTACTGTATGCTCGTTTTGTTACGGTACTCAAGTAAAACTTTTGCCAAAGATGCATCCTGTTTGTCAATGATTCCAAATAAATGTTCCTAGC
Source organism: Neoaliturus tenellus (assembly GCA_030545055.2). NCBI lineage: Eukaryota > Metazoa > Arthropoda > Insecta > Hemiptera > Cicadellidae > Neoaliturus > Neoaliturus tenellus. The sequence continues at coordinate 30,586,262 of CM061534.1, read as the reverse complement.
TTCTTCAAAATAAAAAGCAGTGGCTGTAGCTCAGTGGTAGAGCTCTGGGTTATCACCCAGCTAGGAGTGTCAATCCCAAGCAGTTTTGGATACGGTACTTAAAAATCCCAGGTTTTTTTATCTTAAATCCCGAATTTTTGGGATTGTCACGATTTTTTTTTTAATTTTGAAGGGTTGCGTAACTCCAATTAAAACTTGATAAGAGTCGTTAACTCAACATGCCAATTTATTCCAAAAGCCTTGTATAAACGGCTCGCATCAGCTGCATTAGCATCCATACCTGAATGATTCCTGTGCTAAGAATAGTTTCTTATCGCACAATAAGTTTACTTCCGGTGCAATTTTTTACCCACAGTTGACGTTAAGTGAAAACATGTTTTATGATTTTATTTTAGCTTAAGTCACAATATTTTTAGATAGGCTATTGATATTAGGTTCTCGTGAACGGATTTAATGATATGCTAGTGAACGGATTTTATGATATGATGTCAATAAATTATCTTTACTAATGTTTTACAAAATGGATGAGTATATGATATTTAGTTATTATGCTAATGCTAGTTACATAACCTAATAAATTACGGTATAATGTATTGACTCTTGAATTACTCGTACTTTCATCCTTCTTTAATTCATGTAAACCATTAAGCTAATATTAAAAATTTTTTGGTATTGTTGCTCTAAAATGGCCGTTTCAAACTTAAATAGTTGATTGTCGTGTTTTGGAAGGAAATGCGATATAAATTACGTTGTTCTAAATGGAATGTCACAACGCAAGTAAACTCATTACTGTGGATTTATTTGTAGTTTTAGCTCTGGGAAATATTCTCAAAAGGAGAGGACTTTCTAAGCAGGTTCAAAGTCGTAGGCGTGGGAGGTACAACAGGAATGAAATGAAAGATTTCAGACTACAGTGGAAGCGTATCACCATTGATACCAACATACCACATACCAAAGCTGTCGGTTGTGAAACAAATTTACTTAGATAAGCAAATCGTAGTCTTCCAGATTGCCAAGTTACTTAGATGTGAGCACTTGTTGTAAATTTATCGGGATTAGAGTAAAAATTTCTATTATGAAGCAGAATTGCCTATATTATTATGGTATACTGTACACGAATCCCGGGATTGATCCCGGTATCGTCGATAACCAATCCCAAAATCCCGGGATTGACAACCCTACACCCAGCTGGCCTGGGTTCAAATCCCGACTTAGGGACAAAAAGATCGTTCAGCCGCTTCCAAGTTCGGAAGTCACGTTAAGCTGTTGGTCCACCAGCGTAGAAAAGAAAGTGCAGGCCTTTCAGGCGAGCAGAACTCTCAGTTAATATTACTGACCTCACTCCACTAAAAGCTATACAGTTTTTTAAATTTAATGTTTCTTGATTCTTTAAAACCACAGTGGGGCTAACACCATTTAAGTTGATTATCACAAAAGGTTTTTTAAGAAAATAGGTTGTTTGTGGTTAAATTTGTCTGTTTAATTGAATAAAAGAACATTATTTTAATACACTGTTTAATTTATTCTAGATAGACCTACTTTGATTTGTTTTTTTTTTTTCACCAACTTTTGATATGTCAGTGATGTAGTTGGTAGTAGGTAGGGCCTATATCATGTAGGTAACTATTACCTACTATTTTATGTTTCTAAAAATAAGTTTATCAATTATACCACATAGTCTCTTGTGGTGTTACAGGCTGTCAATGCTGGCATCAAGCTGAACACTAAATGGCTGTATCAGGCGGATGGCTACGCTGTCAAGGAACTGCTCAAGGTGGCGGGGCTGCTGTACGATGCCTTGCGGGCCGATCGCTCCAACAGTGATCAGCAGGAACAGTTAACATCCTCCGCCGTAGACCTGTCCTCTAGGGTTGGTTACATGAATCAGAAATATATTCCTGATTTTGATAGGTTCACTTCATGCATTTTATGTCAAATTTCATGAACAAAATTATGAAATAAATTAGAAATAAATAAAGTGAGTGTGACAACACTAAATAATTGACTTAGAATAAATTATCATTGAGATATATTACAGATAAAAAGGCAACAGAGTGGGGGAGTGGAGGCCAATCAATAGAAGGGAGATAAAAAAAATCCTTCACACTATAAAGTGGGTCATTTACCAGACATTTATAAATTTTAGCTTTTCAACAGTTGTACGGAAGTTGCAGTACACTTGAGGGCAGGGAGTTGAGAAATTTTTTTCCCATGATACAGTGACCTTTTTTGTTTTCTCCAGCCTGGCAAAAGGTATTTCAAATTTGTTTTTATTCCTAGTATTTATGGAGTATGAGTCTCCTCTTAATATAAATGACTCTTGATCCCTAAAAGTAGTTAATACTACATTAAAAATATATAAATTAGTAACAGTTAAAATTTCAAAGTTAAAAATTATTCTGATTACCTTTTTTTGTAAAATTAATACATAATTAATAAGAGAGCTATTCCCCCAAAGGATGATGCCATAAATCAAAAGAGATGGAAAGAGTGCAAAATAGACATTTTTTAGATGGTTAACAGGCGGGGCAACTTTCAATTTTCTGAACAGGAAAATGAGTCTGCTGATACAGATTTGCTGAAATACGGAAGGTCCAGGTTAGATGTTATTTTTGGGAGTCATAGTCACTTAATCTATGGTCACGTGCAGGTGCAGTCAGGTCTGGCCAGTATGATAATTAATTTTATGCATTATATGCATATTTTATTGCTAAAAATTGAAATTAATAAAAGTTTATTAAAATTTGTTTAAATATTTAAATATGGCAAGATGAAAATTTCTATTTTTATACGTTAGTGTACGTAATTAGGCCTAAGCTATGGTATAGAGTTATGTTATGACTAATAATGTTGTCTCTATACTTTGAATAAGCACTGATTTATAATCAATGAATTCAAGTTTACTATGAAAACTAACATTTTGTCACAAATTTTGCTACCATCTCTTTAGCTCTAGCAAATGAACAGTTTAATATGTACTGTACTTCCTGAGCTAGACTAAATATGCTTTGTATGATAAAAGTGTTAAATATTCACTGTTAAGACCTTATTTTACAGCTTTCAGATTTGAAGCTCACTCGAGAATTGGCTTCTCGTATAACTGCTAAAGGGGCGTCATTATTTCAGCTACTAGGAAAAGAAGTTCAGCTGAGGGTAAGTTTCTCTAGATAATATTTTCTATTGGTTATAATAATTTGTTTAAGTTAAAAACTTCACCCCCAAAAATCTAAAAACCATTAGGAAGAGCGTCTTTCTTATTCATTTAAAACCTCACAACTACTGTTACCTCATCAAAAGCTATATATTAATAGACAGGCACATAAACTTGTTTTTTTAGAAGCTGGTAGCCTATATTGCACGTAGCTTTAGGAAGGAAGTGTATTGTGGTTTAGCAGAAACCCATTATAATTTACATCAGGCCTACGCCTTACAGCAGGCTTTTAAAGTTTCTATAACTAATATCAATACCAATACCAGTTAAATGTATTATTGACTCAGTCTATCCAGCAGTGCTGGTCAGCGACGTCGTGGGAGATATTAGGTATTAGGTATGTAATAGCTATTACAAGTTTAGCTTTATAGCTAAGGAAGTCATCTCCGCAAGCAAGAACAGTGTTGCCACCACTCAGGTTACATCTGCTGACAATCAGTTGTATTTCAGGAAGAACGGGGTTGGCAAGCGTGAGTTCCCAGCTAGAGCTGTCAGTTGTAGAGGAAGGCCTCAAGGAAGCGATCTCCGCAAGCAAGAACAGTGTTGCCACCACTCAGGTTATATCTGTTGACAATCAGTGGTGTTTCAGGAAGAACGGTTGGCAAGCGTGAGTGCCCAGCTGGAGCTGTCAGTCATAGAGGAAGGTCTCAAGGAAGCGATCTCCGCGAGCAAGAACAGTGTTGCCACCACTCAGGTTATATCTGTTGACAATCAGTGGTGTTTCAGGAAGAACGGTTTGCAAGCGTGAGTTCCCAGCTAGAGCTGTCAGTTGTAGAGGAAGGCCTCAAGGAAGCGATCTCCGCGAGCAAGAACAGTGTTGCCACCACTCAGGTTATATCTGTTGACAATCAGTGGTGTTTCAGGAAGAACGGTTGGGAAGCCTGAGTTCCCAGCTTGAGCTGTCAGTCGTAGAGGAAGGTCTCAAGGAAGCGATCTCCGCGAGCAAGAACAGTGTTGCCACCACTCAGGTTATATCTGTTGACAATCAGTGGTGTTTCAGGAAGAACGGTTTGCAAGCGTGAGTTCCCAGCTAGAGCTGTCAGTTGTAGAGGAAGGCCTCAAGGAAGCGATCTCCGCGAGCAAGAACAGTGTTGCCACCACTCAGGTTATATCTGTTGACAATCAGTGGTGTTTCAGGAAGAACGGTTGGGAAGCCTGAGTTCCCAGCTTGAGCTGTCAGTCGTAGAGGAAGGTCTCAAGGAAGCGATCTCTGCGAGCAAGAACAGTGTTGCCACCACTCAGGTCATATATGCTGTCAGGGTTTAATTTTAGCTACCTTTAAGTGAAATAGAGGATAAAAGAAAAGAAATTGGTTCTTTGCAGAAGAATTCCATTTATTTAATTGATAATTAACCGTCTAAAGTGTTTTTCACAATGTTTCAAGTTTTACCGTCAGTTTGAATTTTTTTTCAACTACCAATAAGTGTCATTTTGATTAGTTATACATTGTTATTGTTGTTGGGTTAACACTAGGTTTGTAACCAATAATACCTTTGTTTTTACATTGGATTAGGTACTTGTTTGTTATATGGATGCTACAAGTTTATAGCTTGCTGCGCCAGTTATTCTATCCATTTCATTTGCTCAATTTGTTTGGAATACTGTCACTACTTAAGTAACCTTATTAATAGTGATGAAATATAATTCTGGTGTTCTCGACAGTTATAAGTTGGCAAAGATCAGGCTGTTGATGGGATCAGGTTGTTCCACTGCTCCGTAGCCGGGTTGATTTACAGAGTGGTTAAATATGAGTGTTATCAATGTGAATAACTTTTGAAAGTATTTTCAACATATTTAGCAATAATCTACTTGAAGTAATCGCCGCAATGTGCTGTAAAATTAACTGAGTACTAGGCCGGTGTCGCAACTGCAGGCAAAGTTTCATTTGCCGAGGTCCTCATGGGTATGGCCTTTTGGGAATTAGAACTTTTTATTCAACATTGAACTGTGTAGTTTTTTATCCAATCATATTCTTCCAATTTATGAATTTCCAAAGTTCAAGTAAAAAACCCTTAAAAAAAGTAATAGCCTCTGTAATCTATAGTAGGTCTACTTTGACTAATATTTACAAAATTAGTCAAATTAAAATTAGTCAGTATTGTATATTGTTCACAACGAACTTCTATTGATTGAATTTTTTTTTCATTTAATGTTCTCTCAGGCTGCAATAGAAAATGTTGCCACAACTGAGATGAGTCTAGATACAAAAATAGAAAAAAGAAAACAGGATCTTGAACGCAACAATAAACGTCTTCAAACACTCAAGAAAGTACGGTGAGTTTATGCACTAAAATATTTTATTGGTATAAATCTTAAGTACCGGTATTACATGTGTAGAGACATTTTATTTTTCCACAGAGAAGAACAAGCCTGGAACCTGATAAAATCATTGTTAGGCATATGTAAATTTTCTAAAAGTTGTATAAGAAATTATAAAACTGCAGTACTGATTTTACTTAATAGTACTGATTTTTTCTGTGTTCCCCCAAAAGTTTTAGTCACGCTCAACTATGATTGTTTGGAACTGGCAATGAAAAATAAATGATTGAGGCCAATAAGAAACTGGTGACTGATGTATTTAAACTATTCATGCATCTTCCGGTGGAAATATAAGCCAAATTTTAATGTAACTTACAAGCACATTTACTTCACTAGTTTCTGTTGTTTTTCAGACCAGCTTTCCTGGAGGAGTTTGAGAGGCTGGAGGTAGAGTTGCGCCGCCTTTACCAGGACTACCTGACTAGGTTCCGCTGTGTCGCCTTCCTTGAGCAACAATTGGAAGATGCCGAGATCGCAGAACAAGAGAGGCTCGAACAAAGACAGGTTAGAAGACTTTAGTTAATATCAGTACCCATAAAACTTCAGTTAACTTAATCCCTCAACTGAATTCATAATATGTCACTAAGAATAACCCAATTCATAATCTCTTTGCCACTCATTTTTGGAAGTAAGTATTTGTCACAATCCAGAAATATTTTTATTTGTAACCAACTTATACTAGAATTATCTGTGTTTTATATTATTACGATGTTAAATTGGATTGGTTGAACAGGGTGGAATATTATTACCATAAACATACTTTTAAACAAAGCACCCTTTTATTTTAACAAGGTTTTATTAAATTTTTGTTATGTTGTTTTTTGTAGTGTTAAATGATAACATTGTATTCTTCCTGAATGTCAAATTTACGCCATTGCTATAAAAGTACTTTCGTGAGTGGAGAATGTATTGAGTACAGTACAAGCTCTCTTGACCGACCTCTATGGGACCGGACTATGGTCATATAACAATAAAGGTCGGTTATACCGAAAAATACCGGAAATATGTGTTAAGTTTATGCAAGGATTCTATCATGAAGGCCTTTGAGCCACGAGTGTTCTAAATATCTCAAAAGTGGCTTCTTCATGATTCTCAATCCATTGCCAGTGAACATTCTTCTTCATTAACTCATAAAAAGGGCCATAAAATTCAGCTAAGCTACAAACAAAAGGCCTCAAGTAGTTAACTGTTCCCATAACATGTTGTTGTAGTTCCTTTTTTACTTGTTGGAGTCTCAAGTTCTTTAAAAGCATTTATTCTCTCTGGATCAGGTTTCACTCCAGTAGCATCGAATACATGTCCAAGGAATTTCACTTGCTTTACAAAAAACTGAGTTTTTTTCTGCATTAATTTGTACAATATCTCGATAAGCAGTGTCAATTACTCTGTTAACAACTTCATTAAACTCATCTTCTGTTTCATCAGCACATTGTATGTCGCCAAAATAAACAACTACTCCATTTATGTGTCCAAAATATTTTTAGGTCATTTTCTGAAAGTACTATGGTAGCACAGATAATCCAAAAGGCATACTAAGATATCTGTAAGTACCAAATGAAGTATTGGACGTACAAAGTCTACTAGAGAAGTCATCAAGTTTCACTTGATGAAAACCATCTTTTAAATTGAAAACACAAAAAAACTTTTTGTTTGCCAACTAAGGTGTAATCTTTTCCAGGGTAGGATTCAAACAATAATCCCATGTCAGGTACTTATTTAATTCTTTTGGATCAATACATATCCTTAAATCCCCAGTTTTATGTTTTTCAACAACAATAAGATTATGAACCCACTCACCGTCATCAGTTTTAGCAATTATTTCACGGCTTTCCAATGCATCTAGTTTTTCTTTTAATCTATCTGAAATTTTATGACGAACTCTCCTAGCTGGTTGATTCCTTGGGACAGCACCTTCTTTCAATCTCAACTTAAGAATTTGGGGAAAACAACCTTGTTTGTAAAACACATTATGATTTTGTTTGACAAAGGTTTTTAAACTGTACTTTGCTTTATCCTCAACTGTATCCGCCGGTAATCTTTAAATAATGCCTAACTTTATTGATGAAGTAAGACCAAGTATAGATGTACATTTGTCATTATCAATTATAACAAAAGGCTCTTCACTTACCTTCGAGCCTAATTTTATAGGAAAAATGACTTCACCAACAGGAAAAAGCTTAAAACCACCATATAGGCTTCTAACTTAATTTTTGAGGGTTTTATTTTAACTGTTGGAGGCATATTACAAGACTCAAAAGTTTTTAATGACAAGATGTTAACATCTGCTCCTGAATCAATTTTGCACTTGATTGGCACATTATTCACCACAATATCAGCAAGCCAATGGCTACACTTTAATGCATCAACATTTGTTATAGCCCCGACCTCACTTTCAAAATAATTATCCGATCCAGGTGCAACCTCTTCTCGAGGAACACCTTGCCTATCATCAACCTCAAAGCAGAATGTTTTAATGACCGGCATACATTAGCAAAATGATTCATTTTCAAACATTTGTTGCACTGTTTATTAAAGCTGGACATTTAGTATTACCACGAGTATATCCACATTTTGTACAACGGTTGGCATTATTACACTTTACACCCTGATCAAATCTAAGCTTAAACCTACCTTGGTTCTGGGTGACCTGGCTATTCCTATTATAACCTTGATGAAGTCCATCTTTATACGATACACTTGCCCTCGAATTAGATACATCATTTAACTGTGCAACATCATTGTTTATTGTTTTGATATTTCTTTCTGCTAGTTCTACAGATTGGCAAAACTGAACAACCTTTTTTAACTATAAGTCATCCCTTAACAGACATTCCTTAGTTGAATTAGAATTTATTCCTATGATCGATTGAGATCATAATCATTTATCTTCTTGATCACCAAAGAAACATGGTGTTATCAGTTTCTTGAGTTCAGTTAAAAACTGGTCAAAACTCTCATTATCATTTTGTTTTCTGCTGAAAAATTGCAAATCAACATAGTTTCGGTTTTTCTTGGGACACAGTACTCTGCTAAGGTTTTTAATATTCTATCCACAGTTTCATGTTCAGCATCCAACTTTGTGACAGTTTGATACAATCGCAAGCCTTCAGGGCCTAATAAGTTTTTCTGTCTAGCTATTTGGACCTTCAGTGGCTTCTTTTCGCTTTCTGTAGCAGTCAGATAGATACCCACATCTTATTTGAACCCTTTGAAATTTTCTGAAAGGTCTCCTGAATTTATATTTGAAGTATCTGGTTTGTTAACTCCATTTTGTATGCTAGGCATGACACTATATTCATTTATGTTCCTTTAAATTAATTTATATGGCCAAAATTTTTTATTCACGATCCTTGTTTAGATTATTTAGAAATTTAAATTAACTGGGGTTCTTGTCTATCATGTAATTATAAATGTATTTATTGCTTCTATTCATGTAAGCTTTACTTTATGGGTGGTTTAGCTTGACGTTTTATTGCTCTTGATATTGTATATTTTCCTGTATATCACGGTATATTACTGTATAATAGGCATATCGTAAAAATCATTTAACAGGAATACATAAGATTTTATTGATTCTCAGTGAAGTTTGGGTTATTGGTACTTTAACTGTATGCCGACTACGGTCTGTTGAAAGGCGGCCACTCGCAAGATGCTGGAACAAATGCGGCAGGAGGAAGCTCTGAAGCTGTTGGACGATGACTCCCTTGACCCCAGCTCCCTGGGGCCAGCAGAGCCCTCCAGACAGGCTGCGCCATCGGCAGCCAAGGTCACTAGGGTTCGCACATCCACCGGCGCAGGTTAGTGTCCCGTCACTGCTGGATCCCTGCTCCTTGGCACCAGTGGAGCCCTCCAGACAGGCGGCGCCATCGGCAGCCAAGGTCACTAGGGTTCGCACATCCACCGGCGCAGGTTAGTGTCCCGTCACTGCTGGATCCCTGCTCCTTGGCACCAGTGGAGCCCTCCAGACAGGCGGCGCCATCGGCAGCCAAGGTCACTAGGGTTCGCACATCCACCGGCGCAGGTTAGTGTCCCGTCACTGCTGGATCCCTGCTCCTTGGCACCAGTGGAGCCCTCCAGACAGGCGGCACCACTTACAGTCAAGGTTACCAGGCTCTGCACATCCACTGGCGCAGGTTAGTGTCCCATCACTGCTGGATCCCTTCTCCTTGGCACCAGTGGAGCCCTCCAGACAAGATGCACCATCGACAGTCAAGGTTACCAGGCTCTGCACATCCACCGGCGCAGGTTAGTGTCCCATCACTACTGGATCCTTGCTCCTTGGCACCAGTGGAGCCCTCCAGACAAGCGGCACCATCGACAGTCAAGGTCACCAGGTTCTGCACATCCACTGGCACAGGTTAGTGTCCCATCACCATCACTGCTGGATCGCTGCTCCTTGGCACCAGTGGAGCCCTCCTGACAGGGGCTCCATCAGCAGCCAAGGTCACCAGAGTCAGCATATCCACCGATGCAGGTTAGTGTCCCATCACTGCTGGATCGTTGCTCCTTGGCGCCATCGGTAGCCAAGTTCACCCAGGGTTTGCACATCCACTGGTGGAGGTTAGTGTCCCGTCACTGCTGGATCCCTGCTCCTTGGTGCCAGTGGAGCCCTGACAGGGGGCTCAATCAGTAGCCAGGGATGATCTGCGTTGCAATCATGCATAGACTGTCCACACTGCAAAGCCGATTAGAATTGTTGTCGAGTGTTGATTTGCGCAGCGTAGTGTTGGCTGGCCCGAACGGTTTTGGCTTACCTCAGTTGTAGTAACAGAACCGTATAGAAAGTATAGAAAGAATCCTAGGGGTTTTAAAGATAAATCTCAAACCACACAGTGGAAATTTAAGTCTTTCTCACATCTGTCACATTGATAAAGATGATTTGACAAATAAATGAAAACTAACTTTTCATACTTTGGGTTTAAAAGAAATTGATTCCGCAATGTTTTTACATATTTTTCATGACGTTTTATTTAACATTCTGACATTAAATTAATACCATAGTCATTTTCATTTAGTGGTAGAAAAATAGGAAACATTTAACTTTTTTCATTACTCTAAATTACTCTTACAACAACCCATGCCAAACGTAGTTGTTATTGCTCGCTCAAGGAAACCATCTTTCTGTAATTCGGTCCTAAATCTGCCCCATAGAATGTATAGGTTCGGTATGTGATGTATATAATGGCATTACAGGGGGCAGCCGCGTGTATGGCGGGATGACTGTAGCGGACGACGAGAGCCTTGACAGTGACAGTGACCTTCTGATGGACGACGATGACAACGAGTCAGCCTCTGACGATGACCTCGAACTCCTCGACCCTTCGGGCAACCTGACGGACCACTCGGACGACGACTTCTGAGCACTGAACCTCGCATCTGGCATAAAGTCACCATCAGACGGCTGGGTTGTAGCATTAAAACAAGTAGGCCTATTTTAAAAATATTTCAACTTTCAACCAAAGTTCTGTTTTATTATATATTACATTTTGAAAACATTTACCATCAAAAGACTGAAGTCCAGTTAAAGTGCAGGATGCCTCTATTCTTAACTGTGCTGTGTTATATCCCCTTATTAAGCCCTAATATTTCATCTCCCAACTCTGGTATTACTAAAAAAAAAATATATATATATATATTTTCACACTCTTACCTCCATTTTTAAGTCCATTTTTAAGTGCTTCTCATGCCACCCCTTTTTCTGTTATATATCTCTGTGCTAGTCTAATTCTGTTAACACATAATATGATTCTTGTTCTGAAGGACATTATTGGTGGGGTATTTGATATTAATCTCAATTATTGGGCACTACCCACCTCCAGGTTTATGGCGACCATCAGAAGAGCGAAGATACAGCCAGATATCCTCTTGTCAGAAAAATAAAATTGTTTTGAATTTACACAAGACACAAAACACAAACACATTAACACTGACTCCAAAGTCGTGGTCCGGCGCTCGGCAAGGTTGCGTAATTGCGTGAATTTTTAACCTCAAGTTCGCCCTAGATAACGGGAAACGTTGTGCGGTTTCTCGAAACGTCGGGTATCAATTTTGTGGCGTCAATGTTAATGTGTTTGTGTTTTGTGTCTTGTGTAAATTCAAAACAATTTTATTTTTCTGACAAGAGGATATCTGGCTGTATCTTCGCTCTTCTGATGGTTGCCATAAACCTGGAGGTGGGTAGTGCCCAATAATTGAGATTAATACATAATATGATCTCAGAATGTTGATTAATGTCTGATTTTTTAATGGAATTCACCACTTTTATTAGGCTAACTGGGTTGAATTTTGTATTGGGTGGTTAAATCTTCTGTGGTTGAGTAATGGTGTTCAATGAGTATTATTTTCTTTAAAAAAATTATATTTCATTTACTGTTGGAACATTTTGGTCAGATTCAGCTTTGACAGTAGAAGTCCTCTTGGTGGGAACCAGCCCTGAGGTGGACCAAAGTTTGGTTAATACAAATAATATCTAGAATTGTTATAAAAAAATGAAATAAATTATTGGTATAAATACTGCTGCTCAATGTCTCATTTTAAAAACTGTCCCAATGTAGGTCGCAATACTTTTTGATAGGGTTTCATATTTTTTCAAAATTTAATTTTTATATAGAAAAAACTTAATACATGCTATGACAACTTTTTCTCGAGTACACAATGTCAACTTCACAATTGGTATGAACCAATTTCAAAGTTGTCCTGAGACATGACAAGTTTGCTAACCAGTGTCTAAATGTAGTGGACTACAAGTCAGAGAAGAGAAGCTTATTTAGTTAACTTGTTTCTTTAGTTACTTCAATTGACCAAAAGAGCTTTGGTAATAAAAGAAGCCAACAATGTCATAAGATTATGTATTTAATGATATTCGGTATCACAATAATTTACAACTAAATACAAATGTAACAATAACGATCACAACCATGTTGCCGCCTGGCGGTTTGAGTCAAGAGTTAGACACAAAGTATTTACAACTCGAACACTCGACTTTCACTCGGCAGCGATACAATTCATACTTATCAGATATCATAAGTGGTTAGATAATCAAACAGTAAGTCTCAAACGTTTGCTGCCTGAAAATGTTTTGGTCTGAAAATTAGCCTGGCATAACAAAAGTGTGATAAGGGTTGTGCGAAGAAAACATAAAATATACATGACAAGTCTGTGTGTTTTAACTTATAAACAAACATTCATCATAATATTTTTCAGAAATAATTTTTTTATTGCCAACAGTTACGGCAGTTGTAAAAATGTTTTTTAGCTATTTACACAATGTTGTTCACCTTTTATGTACAGTAGAGTCTCCCTAATCTAAACTTGGACCGGACCTTGATTGGTTTCGTAAACGTTCAAGATTGGCGGAATACATAAAATGTAAGATTTTGACTCGGTTCAATAATTACTCAAACAAGGTGATATAATGGAACTCAAGTACGATCGGACCAAGGGAAGCGTTCACTAGCGATACAACACCATTAATAGTGAATAATACCAATAGAGCATTGTAATAAAAAGTTTGTTGATAAAGACCAAACCATAAAAAAGTTGCTGCAAGACAACAGAATCACATATAATAATTGCAAAATTCAAATATTTTCGAGATCAGAATTTTTTTGTCTAAGAAAAGAAATTTTTTTTGCTAAAAATTCGTTTGGATTAGGTGGATTTTCACTATTTTTGGGGGTGGCGGGTTTTGGAATAGTATAACTCTACTGTACCCAGTTTTAGGCCCTTTTGTTTTCTGAATAAAAAGTCAAATGGAACACTGATATTTCAAAAATGTGATTAAAAATAACTGGAGTAAAGGAGAGCAAAATATACAAATATTTGTTGTACAATATTTTAAATTTTAAAATTTGGTTTGTATTATTAAAGGTATGTGTGTGTTTGAATAATGATAAGAGCTATAAGAAAATAGCAATATCGTAATGCCACATTAGAAGGACTTGTTTATTGTAAGCTGCCGCCACAGAGTCATAAGATTCCACATCCACACTCACATGCGCTCGGAAAACATGATCTCCCTAAAAATTGTGGCCATAAAAAATATCCTTCTTCATCCTCCACTTTGTACAAAATGAAGATGACCTCACTGTCCTCTGTTTGATTAGCTCATCTGTGATAAATATTGTTGAACAACATAGGAAACTAATCATTGCACGACAAATAAGTTGAAAATTGTTTTTGTGCAAAACAATTGGCTTAGGAAAATAACAAATACAAACGTGTTTAACCTAGCTAATAAATTATTTTATTTTTAAATACTACTTATTGCTTTGAATTTATAGATAAAAAAGTGGTACTTTTGAAAATGGCAACTCTAAAGAGTAACTAAGTTAACAATATTAACTTAATTTATATCTTCAATTTCCTTGAGCTTTTTAGTATCATACCTGCCTCGAGTTTTGTTCCTATAAGCGTCATTACAAAATTTAGTTTTGATTCCTCCCAAAAACATTATCAGCCACCCAACACAGGATGACTCGAAGATAAAAACTTTTTGGTCGCTTAAGAGGTGATCCCATGTACATTAGAAAATTCTTATCAGTTGAGCCACAAAATTTGTAAACATCTTTGAACCGTTTCGGTGCTAGGAAGTATTTTCATCAATTTATAAAAGTGTCGGGGTATCAATCATAAAACACTCAAAAAGTGCAAGACAAGCGCAAAAAAATTTATAAAATAAATTTTCAATTCAAAAGTGCTAAAGGACAATGTTTATGGACCTCAGTTGTTTAGAAAATCAAATAACATCATTGGTGTTTCAAAATAACTACTGAAACATGTACCGCAATTTAGAAGTGTAAAAAAATAAGTAAATAAAAAGTTTCCACCGATTCAAATTTAGCGCCAGTCCGAAGTTTCCGGTTCGAGAATGTTCTAGTCTTTTCTAACTTTGCACGTGGTCGGAGGCTTCCGGCAACACGCAATTGGTCAGTAGATCATCGATTCCTATTGGCTAATTAGCGATATGCGTGAGATGTCCTGCCGACACGCGTGCCGAGGTTATAAAAGGCCTGGACTCCCGTTTCTCGCTCTCAGTTCTTAATATGCCGTGAAGTAATTAATTAGTGAAGTTAGTTTTGTGTGCTTGGACCATTTTCAAACAAATATACTGCACGAGGTATGTGGAGATAATTTGGAAAATGAAATAAGTGCATAATATCTCAAGATTTAAAGAAATTTAACTAATTTATAAATCGTTAACTTCAAGCCTTTTCAATTTCAAGACCAGCAAAGAATTGTCACATTTTAAATTCAATAGACTGATAAATCAATTTTTTTTAGAACAGGATTAGAACCTCCTCCTTAATTAGTTTATTAGGCCCTAGTAAAACTTTTGGCATTACAGTATTTAAATTATAATTAATTGCAAGGATTTGTATTTTTGGTAAAGAGTATAAAACTAATTTTTTTATAGAATAACTTTTGGGTTTTGTATTCATTCATTTATTTTTCATAAATAAATCAAACGTTTGTAAATACCATGAAGGATTTTAATCATGTAAGCCTATTTTCTAATTATTTTGGGCTGATCGTGGGTTTCATTTTTCTCAATTTAATTTCCACATTTGTAACCAATAAGAGTTTTAATTAATTTATTTGGGTACAAATAATTGCGCCACTCTGCTAATTTTATGGTTTCGTTATTTGAGATTTGCGGTTTGTCTGAGATATTTAGAAAATGGGTACCAGAGTAGATTGCTTAAGAAAGGATGAATTGATTTATGAAATAAGAACTAGAGGTTTAGATGTTGATGATACTTGTACAGTAAGGGTTTTGAGAAAGAAACTGAGGGAATTGTTAAATAGCAATGTTCAGCCAACAATTAAGTACGTAGCAAAAGAGTTAAATTTAAATTCGGAATGGAAAGTAATTCAAGATAAGCTAACTGAAATAGTAGAGTCCAGTAACGAATCTGTAAATAAACCTGAAGTATTAGTACGCCTTGAATGTAAAATAGATCATGTTAGGTTGCGAGTAAACAACCTTTGTCAATTGCAACTAAAACAAAGTAGTTTAGAAGCTTGTAATAAAGTTTTAAAGAAACTTGATGAATGTAAAGAGCTTTTAGACCAAAGTGCAGTAGATGCCACAGAAAAACAAGAGTATGTTAGGAAGTTAAGTGAGACAAATGTAAAGGAGGAGGAAACGATAGGTGTAGAGTTAGGTGCAGATGAAGTTTTCACTGAACAAAATGTGCCAGAAATTAATTCAGTGCAATTACCACCTGTGATAAATGTGCAGAATGAGGGAGAGGGACAGATCAGTCAGTTGTATGCTAAGTTACCAAATCCGTTTGGACGTTACATAAATGAACTGCCTAAAACAAATGGTCTTGAAATAGGAAAGTTACTGAAATTTATTGAAGTTTTGTTAAAAATAAAGAAAGAAACTTCCTGGAGTGACAGTCAAATACTGGACATAATTGTAAATTTGGTGGAAGCCCCCTTAAGAGACAAAATTAATGAAGTTAGGGAGCAAAAGTTAAGCATAAATAACTTGCATGAAAATTTATTAAAGTGTTTTGTACCTGTCAATTTGCGAGAAAACTTGAAAAGGGACTTAGTACACAGACCACAAAAAGTAGGAGAAAAATTAGCTATTTATGTAAGTGAAGTAAGAAAAAACTGTGAAGTTTTAAAATGCCCTTATACTGAGGAAGAAATCGTTGAAATAATTAAACTCAACCTAAACCATGACACAAGATCTAAATCAGTATTTGCACAAAACCCAGTTACGTTTGGTGATTTAGATAAGCTTGTAGTGCAGATAGGAAATATTAGCTACAATGATTATCAAAGAAATGTCTCTTTCAAATCTGGTAAACCGGTTCCCTCTGTAAACAGCAGGCTGGTAAACACAGTTAGGGAAGTCAAGAAATGTTTTATTTGTAACAAGCCGGGACATTTGGCAAATAAGTGTTACCATAAAAATAAAACTCAACAGCCAAAAAACGGGTAAAGTGGGGAGAGCCCACATTTGAACTCTCCCCCAATAAAGTTTTAACCCCCCAAGAAATTAAAGTAAATGAATTTGAGAGTACTTGTTCGGCTAAACAGGCTAAAAGTGACAAACGTAAATTAAAACGTAAGCTGAATAAACAAAAAGGACAAAACTGGCTCAGTGATGAAGTAAAATCATGTTTGCCTTGTGTAAATGTTGAATTTAAAAGTGATTTATATGAAAATGCATTACTTGACACAGGAAGTACTGTAAATTTAATTAACCAAAAAATGCTGCAAAGTTTGATACACAATAAGTTGATAAAAAACATAAGCACGAGTGATGTTGAATGCTATTCTGCTTCTAACCATCCTTTACAGATTTTGGGAAAATGTGTTGTAAAGATAAAAATAAATAGATTTTCATGGTATGTGAAATTTTTAATCTGTAAAGACTTGGAATGGCCTGTAATTTTGGGAAGCAACTTTATTGGTGAAACAAAAATGATAATTGATGTGTCAAGCCAAAAATGTTATTTTAAATTTGAGCCAAGTGTGAAATTTGATTTGAGTTTTTCACAAGAAGTAAACAACACTCAAAACATTCAAAGTGAGGATTTAAAAATAGGCTGTCAAGATATGAAACCTTTTGTAAAGGAGCTGATAAATAAATACCCGAATGTTTTTAACGATAAAATCGGGAAAGCATTGAATTTTGAATTCGATTTAAAACTTAAAGACACAGAAGTGGTAAATCTGAGACCCTATCCATTATCACCTCCTAGAATGCAAAAAATGAAGGAGATTATTGAAGACCTAATTGAACAAGATGTTATCGAACCTAGTGTATCAGCTTACAGCAGTCCTTCATTTTTAGTAAGTAAGCCGAACTCTGATAAGTTTCGGATGGTGATAAATTATTCTCGCCTAAACTCAAAACTAGAAAAGGTGAGTTTTCCTATTGGGGACTTACAGGACTGTTACCACTATCTTGCAGGTGCTAAATACTACTCAGTGTTGGACTTATCCAATTCATTTTATCAAGTAACACTTAGTGAAAAATGTAGACATTTAACAGCATTTAGCACCCCATTTTCGAGCTATCAGTTTAAACGTATCCCGTATGGTTTGCATGTCGGTAGCGGTGTATTAAGTGCATACTTGGACAGAATCTTTAGTGACATTAAATTTAAATACGTCATGAACTTTGTGGACGATTTAATTATTTATTCTGACAGTCTTGAAAATCACGTTAAACACTTACAAGAAGTATGCAGAAGATTAAGCGACAACAATCTAACGGTAAATCCTAAAAAGGTGGAATTCATGAGTCAAGAAGTGAGTTTTTTGGGACATTTAATTAGTCAAAATCAAATAAAAATCGACCCGTCAAGAACAAAAGCCATTGTTAATTTTGAAAGACCGAAAAATGTCAAACAAGTAAGTTCTTTTGTATCTATGTGCTCTTATTGGAGTAAGTTTATCTGTAATTTCTCTGAAATAGCGTCACCCTTAAATGATCTCAGGAAGAAAAATGTAAAATTTAAATGGACTGATCAGTGTGAAAAAAGTTTTATTGAACTGAAAAATTGCATAATAAATCCCCCAGTGCTACAAATACCGGATTTTTCAAAAAGATTCATTTTAATGGTTGATGCTAGTGACATTGCTTGTGGTAGTGTACTGCTACAAGAACATAACAATGACCGATTACCAGTTTGCTTTTTTTCAAAAAAGTTCAATGAAAGTGAGAGACGGTTATCAGTTTATGAGAAAGAGGCGTTAGGAGTTGTTTACAGCATTGAGAAATTTTATAAGTTTTTAGAAGTCAAACCATTTTTACTCTTGACAGACAATTCGGCCTTAAGCTTTGTGTTGGGACACTTCAAAAAACTTGGAAAATTAGCTTGTTGGGCCGAACGAATTATGAGTTTGCCTTTCACAATAGCTCATGTCAAGGGTAGTCAAAATAAAATTGCTGATTGTTTATCCCGTAGTTTTCAAATTGACGTGGAAGAAATTGAAGAGGACTCTCATGATTTTATTCAAATAAAAAAGAGTAAAATCGATAAGTGCGTTAATCAGAAAGTTTTAAATGCCGATGTATGCATTATTAATGAGTATCCAGTTGCTTACGGAAAACTTACCGAGTATCAAAGTCAAGATTCCGTTATCAAAGATATTTATCAAAGTATAAAAGATAAAACCAACAGTGATAACTATTACATAAAAAAGGGTGTGGTAATGTACAAAAAGAATGCATCATCAAAAGGTAAGGTTTATTTACCGAACTGTTTATTTGATATGATTTTCAAATACTATCATGAATCACACTTTGGTGGTCATCTCGGCCAAAAGAAGACAATAAGCAGGATTAGTGAAGAGTTCTATAATCCAGATCTGAACAAGGAGATAATCAAGAGGATTAAAGAGTGTGGTGTCTGTTTGAAATCAAAACCGGTACAAAAGAGATATGAGGGTAAGTTAATATCAACTGTTTCAGATAAAGCCATGGGTAAACTCTACATTGACACCTGTGGACCACTAGTTAAATCCAGGTGTCAAAATGAGTACATACTTATTGCAGTTGATGATTTTACTAAATATGTGTATCTTTTCCCATTGAGGAATATTAAGGCTACCGCTGTAATAAGCAAACTTGAAACAATTTTTACAAATTTTGGTGTCTGTGAAATTCTTGTTTCAGACAATGCCAGTATTTTTAGAAGTTTTCAATTTAAAAATTTCATGTTTAAGTATGGCATTGAACATTACAGGACAATACCTTATAAACCAAGTGGTAATAAATCAGAGAGACACATTCGTAATCTCAAACATCAATTGAGATGTTATTTTCACAATGACCAGACAAATTGGGACGTTAATTTGAACCACATTCAAATGTGTTTAAATTCAAGCAAAAGTGAGGTGACTCAATTTACACCTTTTGAATTAATGTTTGGGAGAAAACCTAAACATGGATTGTCAAACTTGTGGAAACTAGAACATTTAGTTGATTCCAGTGTATCAAAACATGAGTTTAAAGAAAACATGGACAGTGCTCTGAAAAACATTAAATTGTCTTTCAGGAAAAACCAGAACAGGAGTAAATATCAAAATGTAAAGCATCCGTTTTATGTGGGATGCACTGTATATTTACAGAAGTATAGCTTGAGTAATAAGAAAGCTAAATATCAAGCTAAATTAGATCTAAGGTTTGATGGTCCTTTTAAAATTATTTATTTCTTAACACCTGTATCTGTTTTAATACAGGATTGCAGAAATGAGAACGTGATAAAAAAGGTGCACATCTCACAGTTGAAGTTTGTTAAATGATGACAATGCCTATATAAAAGAAAGGTCGCCCCTGTGTGTGTGATTTAAATGTTTCAGGTGCAGCAGCTAAATATAAAATTTTCTGAGTTCAACATTCAATAAATTATATGAATACAGAAGCAAGAGGAATGTTTAATGCTTTATGGATTCATAAAAAATTGGAAACCAGAAATAAATGTCTATTTTGGAAACCAGGAAGTATTGCTTGTTAAATAAAAGGAAAAATACAAAGCACGCAAGTATACATTGTGAACTCATAAAGTGAACTAATGTGCTTCACAGGTGGTGACTATGAAACTGTAAAAATATTTTACAGGTGTGAACAATAAACTCTTTTGAGATAAACATGAACTAAACAAACTGTATTTATGTTTAAGTTATAATTAATTTTAAATGTTGTGTAAGATTTCATTTATGGATTTATGGGATATTTTATGTAGACCTTGCCTTGTTCAATTAATTGAGAAATAGAATTGATTTCATTGTTTTGGGAAAAAAAAATAATTATATTTGATGTTCAATTTGTTTAAAAAAAAAATCTCACAGAAAAGATTTTCTTGTATGGTATAAAAAGGTAATAAATATTAATATTGTTATGTTTAAATAGTAAAAAAAGGAAAAATATCAATATTACTCACGGGCAAATTCTAAGACAGAGGACTCACACTCACACACGCAGTTACACTAACACGTCACTTGAACTTGCACTTTGACACGCACACGCACGAGACCGACAAAGACCCGACACATTCGCACGACAATGACAACTTGACTATGCGCGCAACCACGACACTTGTTTTACAATCACGTACTGACAATCACTCACATATTCTGTCTTAGAGGTTTGACCCAGGTCAGAAAGGGAAAGTTATGCAGGATAGATAAAACTCTAGATAACAAAAATTCAATTGTTGGCTTATCTCTGCTCTATAGTACGTCCGCTGTAGAAAAGGACAATGTTGTGCAATTCATTCATTGAAAGATGAACCATTGTGTAATTTTGTGGTATGTGGAGATAATTTGGAAAATGAAATAAGTGCATAATATCTCAAGATTTAAAGAAATTTAACTAATTTATAAATCGTTAACTTCAAGCCTTTTCAATTTCAAGACCAGCAAAGAATTGTCACATTTTAAATTCAATAGACTGATAAATCAATTTTTTTTAGAACAGGATTAGAACCTCCTCCTTAATTAGTTTATTAGGCCCTAGTAAAACTTTTGGCATTACAGTATTTAAATTATAATTAATTGCAAGGATTTGTATTTTTGGTAAAGAGTATAAAACTAATTTTTTTATAGAATAACTTTTGGGTTTTGTATTCATTCATTTATTTTTCATAAATAAATCAAACGTTTGTAAATACCATGAAGGATTTTAATCATGTAAGCCTATTTTCTAATTATTTTGGGCTGATCGTGGGTTTCATTTTTCTCAATTTAATTTCCACATTTGTAACCAATAAGAGTTTTAATTAATTTATTTGGGTACAAACAACTGATATTCCCGTTTAAATCTGGAGTATCAACAGTGGCGCGGAGATCCGAAATATCACCTAAGATCTTAGCACCTTTCATATGATGTATCTTAGCACTGAACTTAGTTTCACAAAACATGAATGTCAGGAGAACATTAAAAAATTATTTTATATGATGTTATATGGTTTTAGATTTTATAGAAAAAAAGAAAAAAAAACACTTAGATTTACAGATTTTAGGGAGGAACAAGACAGGACACAGCTATTCACTTTGAATTATACCACAATGACGAGATTGATAGTAAAACTAAATACAATAATAATCACTTGATATTTAGATTTTCTGTGTAGTGTGCTAGTCTTTCTCTCAATACGAGGTTAGTGGCAATATCATGTGATATAGTGTTGTAATTAGTTTTTCCATCAAGATTATCATTTCAATGTAGGTTAGCTGTTGTGTACATTTCCTCGTTGATTTATGATATGTGATTAACCATTAAACAAAGAAATGAGCAACAAACTTCCCAGTGAATTATGAGAACAATTAATAAAGTAGTTGTAAGAATTTTCATAACTATAAAAATTATCATCTTTTCTTCAAATTACAGTACAATTTACGCTGTATATATCCTAAACTTTGCTAAGATATTAAACAATGAGTTAGTATTTTTGTTAAATCATTTACTGTATATCCAAAAATTTTAAAATTAAATGTGCATGGTTTCACTTTTTAGGCGACACATAAGAGAAACCGGTCCCTGGGGGAACCGGTTGGGATGAACCGATCTTCGCATAGCACCAACCGGTTGCACACGAAGCATTGTAAATGTTTTGAGTTAGTGTTAGCTGGTGGGTGGTGGTCCCGGTGGCGGCACTTTGAGAACTGGTTTGGCCGTGATCTCTGGTAGAGCACAGACCGGACTGGTCCGATTCCACTGGTCGCCGACCGCTCGGATGAGGCGGTCCCGGTATCGGCACAGTGTCCGGTCCACAACACTCGCAGAGCGAACGCAGTCGTCTCCGCCAAACTCACAAACCCTGCCTCGCGACAACACACACACACACATTAGAGGTGCAGAGGGGCAAACCACTAGACTATTACAGGATGGGTAATACAGCTTAAAGCAATAAAAGGACACGAGTCGTTGCCCGTCGATACTTGACAGATACAGTTCCTTTTGTGGCGGATTTTTGAGTTTTTTTTGCAGATGATGGGAAACATACATAAAGTGTAATTTTAAAATTGCTATATCCAAGTAATATGAAACTACTTTTTTCCAACTGCTAATAATACATTAATAGGATAATACATTAAATTGCATAGTTTTAGGTTTTGGCCTAAATAATCCTAATTCTTTTTGAGCGTTTGCTCTTCTACTGTTTTTAGATAACATGTCGTGTGTTTACAAACACTAAATCACTATTTTGAGACAGGTACCTCACATAGTGGGTATTTTAACCTGGCGCGATCTTGTAGTCTTGTTACAGACTAAGGCCAACATTCTCCTTAGACAGGACCGTTAATTAATAGCCCAACAGCCAATGGTATCTAGGGACCAAAGTGACGAAAATGCTGATCATCACATTAGTTAAATAGTTCTGTGGTTTCATACTAAGCCAAAGCAATTAGAATTAAAAAAGCCCATAAATGGACTTGTTTTTTTTTTGGAGGGGGGGGGGGGGAGGCGTAATCGTGACCTTTGGCCTCGGGCGTGAAAAAGAGTTAATCCTGGCCTGGTTTAATGTCTGATGTCTCTTTAAGCCAATGTTTTGCTTTTTATTATAAACAACTAGTGGCTCATAGGGGCAAATGCCCCTAATCATAAAATTAAAATAGCATTAACCATAGCATATTACCAGTTCTTCACTACGAAAATTTTCAGACAATCTAATTTTAATTTAAAAAATATTTTAACTATACCGTTTGAACAGACCATTCGCCTCCAAAGCACTCTTTACAATCCTGCACTATTAGGCCACCCATTTGTAAATGCTTCATTTTGTCTGTTGTTAAACTTATACCAATCAATGAAAAATAAGCTATGAAACAAAATCATAATTCCTTTGAGCTATGGCGGCTATTTAATATAACATAGAAAAGTGGAAATGAGAAAAAAAAAACATGACGAATGTTCAGCACTAAGAGTCAATACTATCTAATAATTCCAATACTTTGTACTTTGTACCATTCTACTCCTTTCATTGTCTTGTTTGTCCTTCAATTAAATGGATTTTCTTAGCTCCTGTCAATTTATTTTATTTTATTTATTTATTTATTTTTGTTGCCAATTTTAAACACAGCACCTCAAAATAGATCATTTTCACTTACTGTCAATATTCGTCCCTCCTAATCAAAAATTTGAATTTTGAGTAAACATAGCAGACTTTTTTAAAAATCACTATATATGGAGAATTTTTAAGGAGAATCTTTCAGGAAATAGTCTTCTTTATAAATTTCTTATTTATTTATTTTTTGTTTGTAATGTTTTGACCTGCTACATTTCCCCCTAGTATGTAGGACAAACGCCTCTCCTATAATTCTGCAATCTATGAAATGACCAAGTGGTTTCTGGACCAAAAATTCAGCTAACAGAATACTAACACTTCGTTGACTGATACACTTTAAGTTTCAGTTGTATCATCGTCACTCAACATGATAATTTGACACTTTTCGTTTTAAAATAAACCAAAACCTGTTTTAATGTGATTAATGTAGGCGTTTCGCTATCACGATCAGAATGTATTTTATCATGTGCATACACACTCAAGGTTTTTTACAATTCTAAATTATTTTAACAGCAGTCAAAATCAGCAGTCAATTTGTAATGGTTTGTAAGGTTGGTAACGCTCCGAGTAGAATTTTTAGTCGCTCAAAGCCACAAAACGTCTTATTATAGTACCAATCTACGTATATTTTTTGTCATTTGGTTATGAATAGTTCTTCACTCAATATTATCACCTGTCTCTCGTTTTAAAATTAAACCCTAACATGTTTTAATGTACACAATGCAGGCTTTTTTCGAATCCCGATGCTATTCTTAAGGAGGACGTTTTACCACAGAGTAAGTAATACATATAAGTAAGTAATATTACTTCTCTGTGGTTTTACGTAATTTCTTATTTCCTGTTAACATTATGGACATGCCGATAATTTTCCCTTGTGTATGGGACCGAGACCTTTATTTTAAGACCCCTCCCATCTTTTTGCAATTTGTAGAACGCTCACAATTTTGCTCAAGAAATTTTGCATACATAATTATAAATATATAGATTGCTCCTCTAGGTGTGAATTATTTTATCATCTTCACTCAATGTTATCACCTGTGTCTCGTTTGAAAATTAACCCATAACACATGTTTCAATGTACACAAAGCAGACGTTTATAAAATCCCCATGCTATTCTTATGGAGGACGTTTTACGTGATTTCTCATTTCCTGTTAACACTGTGGACACGCCGATAGTTTTCCCTCGTGTATGGGACTGAGACCTTTAATTTGAGACCCCTCCCATCTTTCTGCGATTTGTACAACGCTCACAATTTTGCTAAGAAATTCGGCTTACAGAATTATATATATAGATTATTGCCATTTTTACTTTTGAGGTTTAAAAAGAAGTTCTTGCAAATGCAACAACAACTAGAAAAAGTAACTTGATCATCAGCTATTATCTACTCTAAATTTCATGTGCAAAATTAAAGTAGCATCTTATTTTGAAGAAACTGGTTGAATTCAAAACATTAGGGAGATAATTTCCTTGCCATTGGAATTAGTTTTCATCATTAGGATGGAAAGTGGTTTTTTTCTGTGCACAATCGCGATGTACGAGCGATGTGAAACCGAGCTTGGATATATCGATTAAGTATTATAAAAAACATAAAAGTAATAACTAATTTTAAAATAAATAAATTTAAATTTTTTTTATCTTTTACATTTAGTAATTGACTTCCAGCTCTTAAAAACAGCTGATATATATGTAAGTGGAATAATTGAAATGTCAAAATCTTGCATTAAAAAAATGTAGTCTGCAAGTTGTTTTTTGTTTTCATTGGCTTTATTTGTTTTGGCTTGGTAAGATTGTTGCTTAAGAGAAAAACAATTTTTGAGGTAAGCATTCAAAAAAATTGAACAAACGTTTTTTTTTTTTTTTTCTTTGCTTTTGAGAGGGTATAGGAAACTCCAACTCTGTGGGCTTGATAGAGGCCAGAAAATGGCTGTTCTGTGTGCAGTATGATGAAAATAAAATTCCGTCTTTCGATTGTACATAAATTTTCAACAGCATTAATCAGTAACTATTTACTAGTAGATATTTTAGCAGGTCAGCAGGTGGATAGTAATTTTAGAGTTTTCAGTTATTTCCAGAAATTCTTTTTTTCTCTATTTTAACTCATTAAGACCAGTCTTAAATGGTTAAAATTAACTTAAGTTTTCAATCAAATTATTCTTTTCTCTGATTGTGGACTTGTATTACAATTTTTTTCAGTACTAAGTTATTTCTAAATTTGATGAAGATTTTTTTTAATAATTTAAAAACAATGTGCTCGAACATACAAAGGAATAGCAGGCCTACTCATATTAACACGTTCATTGCGCGGGGCCGATCCCCTCGTTTTGTGCTTGGTTTACTCTAACTTTTGGCGCGCTTCGCTTCCGGTTCGGCCATTCCGTTCTTTCTTAGTTAGTTGCTTACATAACTACTGTGTTGTGCGGAGTGTTGACGTAGTTAGTGTGCAATGGAGCTACTCAATGAGAGTGAATTGATTGAAAACGTGTTTTTTGAGAATGAGTAGGATTCAGAATCCAGCTCTGGG
This sequence comes from Neoaliturus tenellus, assembly GCA_030545055.2. Classification (NCBI taxonomy): domain Eukaryota; kingdom Metazoa; phylum Arthropoda; class Insecta; order Hemiptera; family Cicadellidae; genus Neoaliturus; species Neoaliturus tenellus. The sequence continues at coordinate 30,560,169 of CM061534.1, read as the reverse complement.
AGTATGACTGTGGGCGTGGGGCTGAAAAGTAGTTAGGGATTGGACAAGGACCGGCACCAAGTCCTAAGGACGTGAATTCCCGCCCCAGACGTGACGTCACCAATTTCAGCCAAAATCGACACTGAGACATCTAGATTCAACATGTTGGACATCCTGATATCATTTTTAATAAGTAATCTCATTATAATTTTTTTGTATTTTAGGGTCGTAATGCTCATAATTTTTAGCAATGAACGTGTTAAGAGTTTGTGATACTGCGATGCCAATAAGGCTTTTACTCCAAAGGTGGCAACAGTAATAGAACCTGAACTTGTTGGACACTGACCTGTAGTGGTGCATGATCGCAGCGTCACCCGGCACATTGACTGTCCCATGTCCGGGAATGAACTCCCAGACAAAGTGATTCCCGACCTGTCAACGACACACAACTGTCAACACTGGGCAGAGCTTCCGTGCACCGTGCACCGTAGTTGACATTTAAAAACTACTGACCATATACAGGGTGTCCCTGAACTCCAGGCCTGAAGACAAGTCAAAATATAATTAAAAACTCTAAAACCCCATAGTTAACTATACAGCTGCCGATTTTAGTTTTTTAACTAAGAACAGTTTGTTGTGGTAAGGTGGAACTTGATATTACAGCTTTTTGAGGCAAAGGTGTAGTGGAAGAAAAACAATCCATTTTTGCCATTCTTGTTTTCAAAATGGGAGCCGTTTAAAATCTCTAACTGAATTGCATAAAACCTACATAAAGTAACAAAGTTTATGACTTCATTTGTTTTTTAGAAAAGTTAATTTAAAATTCAACGATTTAAAGATTATGAAAACAGGTTCATAAACAAGCAAGATAGAGAGGTTTAACTGAGGCTTAACTGCTTCTCCGGGAGCAGTTTGGACACTAGACCTATTGTTCAGCTGGTATTACGACCGTGCTTTTCGCATGACAATCCGCTCAGATGCAGGACTATTTGTATTAAAATTGCTCTATTTAACTTATTTATGAACTTACTTATCTTTTTCACTTTTTACAAGTTGACTTTTTAAAAACACATAATCAAATAAATTTTGCCATCCTATATTGTTTTTATGCAATTTAAGGTTAAATATTTTAAACAGCCGCCGTTTTCATAGCTTTAATTGTAAAAAGATTATTATTTCTTCAATTAGACCGTTACCTCAAAAAGGTGTATACTAAGTTTCAACTCTATTACAATGAACCGCTCTTAAAATAAAATGATTCTTTAAAAAAATTCAAAATGGCAGCTGTATGGTTAACTATGTAGTTTTGGAAATTTTTAATATGATATTGGGAGTATGATATACTTGTCTTTAGGTCAGGAATTATACCACAAGAGGTCGGTAGAGAGTTCAGGGACACCCTGTATAGTGATGATGTAGGCTTTAATTCGGTTTTAATTTTTTGTACAAAGTTTTAGTCACCTTAATTTTTTAAGATTAAATACTAAATGAGTTTCAACAAGCTAATTAAAGGCTGAAACGTTTTGAAATAATATCTAGTCAATCAGGCTGTTCGTTCCAGTATAGGCGAAGAGTTCATTTGAATTTTCTATGAAAAAAATTTGTCTCACCGTGATTAATGAAAGCAGTATTTGATTTCAATTTATGTGCCTTATTCATTACAAAACAAGACTAAATCAAAGATAAATAGGTAATGGAAAAAATTACAAAATGTTGGTATTTGATGATTACTTTTAAAACTTGTAAAAGTATTATTTTTTAGTATTATCACTATAGTGTTTCCACATTTAGCCCATTTTATAAATATTTAATCAGGTGGTTACGTCAAGTACTATTATAATTCATAATGATATCTAAAGTTGTGAGTGATATTGTGACTGCCCCACTTGATGCTGCCACCGCCCATGACTTGAAATTTAGGATAAGAGTCAAAGTAAATGCAGCGTGTTAAAAGAAAACTTATCCCCTATATGATAAGCATAGCAAAACAGATCTTATTAATAATAAATAGGTAGCACTATTCAAAATAGGACATGTCAATGTTTGTTTTTTATTTTTTTTCAATGAGTTATAAATGTTCTATATGTGCTCCTAAAGCAAATGCCAGTCAATCAACGGCCAAGGGAATTCAATTAAAAACTCTCCATAGCTAGTCTTGTGGGCATAAGTGAGTCCTCACAGTCTGTTTTTGACTACATTTGGTAACTTCGTCCTGTTTTGGGTTATGTTAAAAATAAAGTTGCAGTCTCATCATTGCCATTCAATCTCATGTAATTAAAACAGTGCAAAACAAGTGCTATAAAGAGTTTCGAATCAATAACATTGGGTATGCTTGATCAGAACATAACACAATGAGCCCAGTGGATAACGAATTGGTAAAAAAATAGATGGAATAGATAACCTATAGACAATGGAAGCTGTGAGTGGAAAAAGAAAAACATTTGCAACAATGGTAAACTTCCAACACCATTATGGATTAGGCACTGGATCACGTACTTAGAGCAAAAAATTTTGCAGCAATGGTAGCTTCTAAAAATAATGAAAAAAATAAAAAATCATTTTGCCACGTTTGTCATTAGGTTTAAGTTAAAACTGAAATAAAATGTTACTTTTGTATTTCCTTCACAAATATTATCTTTTATTGAATTTTAAATTTTAAAAAGTTTTTTCCTATTTCAAATCAATAAGGATGTAAGTTATTAACTTTAATTTTTATGGCCTTAATGAAAAAAAAAAAAAAAAAAAAAAAACGTTAATTATGAGGTAATTTACATAATAACTGCACCACACGACATAGACGACACAATCCGGCTCAACAAACGCAACATAGTTTAAGTTGGCGCTGACAAGGTAGTCAAACTCTGAGCGCACAAAGAAAATAACTTTTTCTAATGATGTTTCTGTCTTCCACTAAACCAAAACTTTAGACCATGTTTACTCCGGTATATGCGCTGCAGTTTTTTGTTTTCTTTCGCTCACTGATGTTTTTAAATTTTTTCTACAAAACTGCTATTTTGGTTTGAAAACCTAAAACTTTGCCTTGATTGCCTTTTTCCACTCACTGCTTTGTTTCGCATCTTGCTCAGCCTGAGCGAGGCCAACATGGGGATGGATCACTACCAACTCTAGCTGGTAGTTTTTTTTTATTTTATTTTATTTATTTATTTTTTGTCCTTTATTTCAACTAATTATTCAAAACGTCCTTATGTAATCTAAAACAGGAGGACCTTGCTTATTACCCTGAACATAATTAAATTAAGGGCACCCTTTTACAGTAGAACCTCGATAGTTCGACACTTTGTGGACTTAGAGAGTGTCGAACTATCGAAATGTCGAACTATAGGGAGTATATGGGACATTTTTACACTGGGAGTATAAAAATCATAATTTGAATTTAGGAAACACTAAGTTTTAGTGAAACCATAACCTAATTGCTCTTTAACATAAACAACATTCAAATCATTCGCCAATTTGTTGAAATTTTCACCTTTGTCAGGCTCCAACATGGACACTATCGGTCATTATTAACATGTTAAGTTGTCATGGACCATGTCGAACTATCAGGAGTGTCGAACTATAGAGGTTCTACTGTACCTACACTCTTATTCCCCTTCTCTTCCTAACCATTTTAGTTTATGATAACTCAGAATGTGAGGTTAACTTATCAATCAGTGAATCCCCAGGAGAGACAGAGTCTTCCAACCAGACCTGACAGGCGTGGTCGTCCCTCCCCCCTGAGAGAGGTAAGCCGCGCATGAGCTAAATACATCTCTTTTATCACCGTCTGTCTCTTGTATGTATGACGCTGTTTTAGCGAATTTTCCCATAGGGAATATGCTATTATGGTAGTAGTCATGGTAAGACCTAAGCTCAGGACCATGATACTTTTTCGTTTTGAGGTCCCTAGTAGCCAAAAACACTATTCGTTCAAATTCATATATGTATATGTATGTTAACACAATAACTCTCAAACGGAACCTCCGATTTTGATGAAATTTGGTACAGAGGTGTCAGGTTAAGTTTGAAAATCAGTATGATCGGACTACGGGAAGGGGGTATAATGGGGTTCTAAAAGAGTAAAAGTGGGTTTTTGGCATTTTTCACCTATACTTTTAAAAGTTAGACAGCTTTAACTAACACCATATAAAAGAACTTAAGATAGGATGGTTTTTTTATTTTACCTAGGCAGGTTTTTCAAAGGGGAAACAAAATAATTCGAGGTACCAAACATTTTCAGCTGTGGAGGTTTGAGTTAGTGAGAGCTTACGATATTTATTTCTCTTGATAGTATATTATTCAGAGAGTGTATACTTCATCACCTCGATGACGCGCTCTGGCCGACAGATGTACTTGCTGCGCTGCTTGTGTGGATGCAGCTTGGCTCTGCGCCGCGTCTTGTGCAGTGTCATCAGCTGAGTCTCGAGCGCGCTGCGTGGGCCACCCCCACTGTAGTCATCACCCCACTGCAGGTAGAAGAAGGCGTTCTGGAAGCTGTAAGAGCCCGTGTTGCGAGTGTTGATGCGTTTGCCCATCCACCTAACAGAAACATACAAGCTTGTCATACGGGCCATCAGGTAGCCGAGTGGTTAACGAGCTTTTAGCGAATTTCCCTATAGGGAATACGCTATTACGGTAGTAGCCATGGTAAGACCTAAGCTCGAGACCATGTTAATTTTTCATTTTGAGGTCCCCAGAAGCCAAAAACACCGTTCGTTCATTTTCATATATATGTGTGAGTGTGTGTGTGTGTCCGTGATACCGATAACTTTTGAAGGGGACCACCGATTTTGATCAAATTTAGTGTAAAGGTGTAAAACCAGGTATATTTTCATGAGTTCGCGAACCAGCATGATCGGGTTATGGGAACGGGGTTTTATGGAGTTTCAAAGGGGTCAAAAATGGGTTTTTGGAGCATAATTTTCAAAATTCAACAATTTTAACTAAAACCATTTAAAAGAGCTTAAAAAAACAAACTATTCAGTATTTTGAATTTTTAGCTTGGCTTAACAGGTTACGGAGAAAAGCCAAAAATAGGTTTTCTATGTTAATCTTAAGGGAAATCAACAAAACCCTGTATCTCGCTTATTTATTGGAATAACTTGATAAAATTTGGTATGTACATTCACTTGGTAGAGTTTAACTGATATTTGCTTTCAACACCCATATGGCGGCAAACCTACATACTCACCCCCATGGTATTTATGGGGAAAATTAAAAAGTGCCCAATATTGATACAGTTTGATATTTACCTTACGTAACTATTACATTTCCTAACAAAACTAACATTTTCTAACAACATCCCATGGCAGCAAACCTACATACCCATTCCTATGGTGTTTATGGGGAAAATACGATATCTCTAGATTGTTTGGAAATTTGCTGAGTATACAGGTTCGCTGGGGGTATTATTGTATATTCATGTGTAGGGTGTTTTAAAACGTTGTGATAGGGTACAAACTCTGACCTTGTTACTGTATGACATCAACCTGTTGTTGAATAGTGCAAATGAATAATGGCAACTGGGTCCAGAATCTAGCCCGAAATGAGTTGAACAGCTTTCAGGCTTGTGAAGTGATCACTACAACCACCACGCTGCCCAGTAGACCCCAAGTTCAAACAAGATTAAATGTTTAAACTATACTTAATTATATTTTGTTACACACATCACATGTTTGCATGTTTTTGCTTTTGTGTTGTATGTTTTTGGAGTCTGGGGTCAACCAAAGTTGATTATAGGAATGAGGTTGTGTCTACCTAATAGACCAGCCATCCTACATACCCGGCCTGCGGCCCTCGGTAGAATTTCTCATGGCACTCGGCCTGTTAAATTAAAACTAAATTAAAGTTATGAAAAATACTGACTACCTACAAACAATCTATATATTTAAAAAATTGGGTTTTTCTTTTCTGGTAATGTTTGGCTCTTCTACCCGACCGATTTTCATGATTTTAGTCTTAAATTAAAGGTGTGCATTCACAGATGAGCCATCAAGCATCGGAATTCACTTTCCCATCATATTGCTCGATTTACACACAAATTAAATTTCCTCCCTGTGTATTTCTTATGGGAGTTAAATTTTAACTGTCTTTTCCGGATTTGTTTGGCTATTCTAACCGACCGATTTTGATAATTTTGGTCTTAAATTAAAGGTAAGAATGCACAGATTTGCCATCAAACATTTGTATTCAGTTATCTACTATATTACTCGACCTATAAACATAAATGTGATTTTTTCCGGATTTTTCAATTGAATTAAAGATAAAATTTTCCATTTATAGTTATGTTATGCAATATGTTTTGGTCTAAGAACCATCTCTGGAATACCAGCTTTCATATGAGCCTTTGAATATAAAAATCGGACGAAATAGAAGGTCGCTACAGCATTCCAAATAACATAATTTATTTGAATTTTTATGACTTATCTTCAATCAATGATACATAACTCCATTTCTCTTTAAGATATTTTATATGTTTTGGTCTTCAAATAATCCTCGAAATCTTGGCTTTCTTTTGAGATATTGATCGTTAGAATTGGTATTTATTTATCTACTACATTACTCTACCTAAAAACGTAAATTTGATAATTTCCAGAATTTGGAATTGAGTTAAGGATACAATTTTCCAGTTTTAGATATGTTATGCTATATTGTTTGGTCTAAGAACCATCTCTGGAATACCAGCTTTCATTTAAGCCTTTGAATATAAAAATCGGACGTAATTGAAGGTCGCTAAAGCATTCCGAATAACGTAATTTATTTTTAATTTTTATGACTTATCTTCAATCAATGATACATAACTCCATTTCTTTTTAAGATATTTTATATGTTTTGGTCTTCAAATAATCCTTGAAATCTTGGCATTCTTTTGAGATATTGATCGTTAGAATAGGTTTTTACTTATCTATTATATTACTCTACCTAAAAACATAAATTTGATAATTTCCAGAATTTGGAATTGAATTAAGGATGCAATTTTCCAGTTTTAGATATGTTATGCAATATGTTTTGGTTTAAGAACCATCTCTGGAATACCAGCTTTCATATGAGTCTTTAAAGATAAAAATCGGACCATATTGAAGCTCGCTACAGCATTCCAAATATCATAATTTATTTTTATTTGTATGACTTATCTGCAATCTATGATACATAACTCCATTTCTACTTAAGATATTTGAAATGTTTTGGTCTTCAAATAATCCTTGAAATCTTGGCTTTCTTTTGAGATATTGATCGTTAGATTCTGTATTTATTTATTTATTATATTACTCAACCTAAAAACATAAATTTGATAACTTCCAGAATTTGGAATTGAATTAAAGATAAATGTTTACAGTTATATTTATGTTAAGCTATATGTTTTGGTCCAAGAACCATCTCTGGAATACAAGCTTTCATATGAGTCATTGAGTGTAAAAATTTAAGTTTACTACTGCATTCTAAGCAACACAAGTTGCAATTCTTTTATGACTTATCTGCAATCGATGCGTCATAATTCAATTTATATTTTAGATGTTTTGAGAAGGAAAACTTAATAATCCTTGAAGTTTTGGCTTTCTTTGGAGATAGGTATTGATCGTTAGAATAGGTTAATTTTGAAACGTTACAATATGTTTCAAAAATTGTATTAGGCCTACATTTAAGTGCAATACATTTAATTATAGGTTAGAAATTCATACATTACTTTTGACTATATACACTAACATGAATAGACTTCTCATAGCATAGGCGTGTTTGAAACCTATTGACGGTGGAGTGATCGTCTGCGACGTACATGAAGAACAAGTCAGTGACATTTGATAGATAAATCAGTATTACCACTCTTCTCAACCAAGAATGGAATTTTTTATAACTGAGGGTTATTTTTATGTTGTGGTTAAGTGTTTTGGCAGCACTGCAAACCCAGCTGAATAATAACAACATCGATGGCAGCAACTCTGGCGCCGCGTACACGAAACTTCAAAAATTTTGCCTCAAACTAAATGCATTGGATGAGAGGTCTATTCCGTTAGTGTATATAGTCAATGGTATTACTAAATATAGATTCCACATATCCTTTTAATTTTGCAACTTATCTCTCCCTTTCATTAATTATTTTACCATGTCCGTTTAAATAAAAGAAACCACAGTAGGTATAAGTTTATTGTGTTCATGTTATTTAATGTGTCATACCTAAGTTGTTTTTCTGTGACGACCTTTCACCGTTTCATATTTTGGATTTATTGATGTATACTAAAACAATGTTCACATAAAAGCGCTAACTATTTTTGTTTATTAACACGTCTACAAAAACATCTGCTTAATTTCAATCATGTAACTGTAGATTGACTAAATAAGATATTTATTGTTTTTTATATTTTTATTTGTTTAGTTGTGTTCTTTTTTGTGTTCTCAAACTCAGTTTCATATACTGTGGTTCTTAGTAGACACAGCAAATACTAAGAATTATTAATGTCATTGTTAGTATTATTAAATTATCACTATCTGTATCTAATGTCAATGCTGCGGAGCAGCACGGGTTCTCTAGTTAACAAAATTAAGTATTCCTGGAGTCAAGTAAACATATTTGCAGTTTATTTTATTGATATAATAAACTTGTGTTATTATAATATTATTTATTTCTTTATTTTTCAATGCTAGAGCTTCTTAATGATGGAACATACCTGTAAGCCCAAGTACACAATTTGTCTAATTGTGTATTATTTTTAATATTTTACAATCAATAAACACAGTTTTTTATTATCTAAAAACAGTTTTTTTAGTTATCTAAAAACACATTTTTTAGGCTTTTATTTCTAAAAATATTCTTTGAGGAGGGTCCCCAGACTCACCTTTCCCATAGGGGGTCTGGGACCCCCGGATGTGAACCTCCGCCAGATTACAATCACAAGGCGCTCTGCTTGTGGCCCTTTAATGGGAACCAATTGGCTCTATAAGAAATTCTAGTCAGGGTCCTTTATAAAGACAACAACAGTTTCTTCTATTTTTGACATTTTCTAACCCTCCCTATGAAGAGAAAATTTTCTACAGAAGAAATATATATTAATATCGCTTTACCACGCCAATCCTGTCCTGGTATGGAGAATTCACTACTTGTGAAAATAAATACACCTACTATCTAGCTGTTAGGGGGGACATTTTGGGTGATTTGTCGAAGGGGAGGGGATGTGAGAAAGGTCGAGCTAGTTGAGGGGTGGGGGATATGACTCACTGTATAAACTGCTGCAGTGTGTCGTTGTGTCGAGGCACGATGAATTCATCTAAATCGATGAGTGCGATGTAACTGAAGTGGTACATGGTGCGGTAGAGGCAGTCGTTGAGGGCCGCGAACAAGCCCTCCGTACGGATCTCTGTTTGGGAGGCCATGTCTAACCGCCACGGCAGCACTGACACTCGCCCTGCAACAAATGGTGTAGTAGAGGCCGCCGTTTAGGCAAACTATAAAAAAAGTTCACTCCCTTTTTTTTATTCAGTCGTTCTTTTAAGGTCAGGTATGTGGCTTTGTTCTCTGTTCATAGAGACCTTTTTAATTCGATGTAACCTATATCCAGATCTGGACTATGCCCAAAAATTTTACTAATTTCGTTATGTGGGGATTTTGAAATACTCATATTATGGAGTAAACATTTCTTCAGACATTAAAAAAAAAAAAAAAAAAAAAAAAAAAAAAAAAAAAAACAGATCATGTTGTGGGTATTTGTAAGTGCTCAGTTGCCACAGTAAACATGTTAACCACTGCTGCAAATCGAGCAAATTTTGTTTGGAATTAATAAAAAATTAAACTGTATACATATTTTTCACCGTTTCAGTTTTTTTCATGCAGTTTGTTAATTAGCGTATCATCAATGGTTTAATACAACCTCATTGATATGAATATAGCAGTACTTTCGTGGGTGTACTGCTTGGTAAACTTGAAAATCACTTCATTTCCTTAGCAATGCTAATCAAATTGGGGACACAATTAAATAAATTTAAGGTTTTGTTTTGCTTGGTTTTCTGGATGGATATCAATCTACCAATTTAGAAAAATCAAATTAGTTTCTGATGAAGTAAGGCGATTTTCAAGTAGGCTTAGTCAGGCATGATGTATTTCCCCCTTAATGTAGTCTACTAGTCTCTAGGACTGTGACAGTTTGAGTGACTGGTACCTTGGTTTGCGTAGTCTTGCAGCATGCAGCTGACTTGATCGGAACACGTGTGGTTGTAGAAGAAGAAGTGCGACACTCCAAGCAGCGTGTTGAGCTCAATAAACTCTGTCAACTTGAGAGCCTGTACAATTACACTCAACAGCATTAGGTATAGTACACATGAATATATCAATGTATCACTACAGAGCACTGAAAAATCATACATTTCTAAGAACATTTTAGCGAATTTACCTATAGGGAATACGCTATTACAGTAGTAGCTATGGTAAGACCTAAGCCCAGGACCATATTACTTTTTCATTTTGAGGTCCCCAGAAGCCAAAAACACCATTCGTCGTACAGATACCACCATTCCGCCACCACCATTTCGTTCGTAGATAGGTAGATATATCTATCTACCTATCTATCTATATGTGTGTCTGTGGTTCAGTTAACTTTTTGGTATGGACGTGTAAGACCAGATCCATTTTCATGAGGTCGCGAACCACAGTGATCGGATTATGGTAACGGGGTTTTATGGGGTTTTAAAAGGGTCAAAACTGGGTTTTTCGACCTTAATTTTTTTAATTTGTCAATTTTAACTGAAACCATTTAAAAGAGCTTGAAAAAAACAATTAAGTATTTTTAATTTTTAACCTAGTGTAACTGGTTGCGGAGAAAATCCAAAAATGTGTTTCCCATGTTATTCTTATGGGAAATCAACATAACCCTGTATCTTGCTTATTTATTGACATAACTTTGTCAAATTTGGTGTGTACATTAAATTGATAGAGTTTAACTTATACTAGCTTACAAAACCCATATGGTGGCAAACCTACACTCTCACCCCCATGGAGTTTATGGAGAAAATAAAAAAAGTGCCAGATCTTGGTACAATTAGATGTTTAGCTTCATCATTTATTGATTAACCTACATTTTCTAACAGCACCCTATGGCAGCATACTTACATACTCGATCCTATGGCGTTTTCATGGGGAAAGTAAAAACATTTGAAATTCCATTGGAAATTTGCTTAATACACAGGTCTGCTGCGGCGGGGGTATTTGTTTCATACATCTGTTCCTATAGTTTGATATTGAGAAAAGTGAAACTACATCTGAATTAGCTTGTAACCAAACAGTTATGATATGTGAGGAGCAGCCATCTTTTAGGATAGCTCTGACAACCCTTGTTGTCAAAAACTCAGTCGATTGAAGTTCACCTCAACTGTGGCCCAGCGAAGTAAGATAAGCTAACTGACCTTTCCTTTCAACTGTGTAGGACCTGCTATCAGACTCTGCTAATATCCACCGGGCCTATTTCAACAAAGCTGCAAAATATTTGTTTACAGCTGTCTGTCTGTGTGACACAAATAAAAAACTGAGTTATCGTATATTTTATGTAAATATTATAATTTTTATTATTATTACTGTTTTAAGAATTGTAGTGTATTTATTGTTATTTTTATGATTCAAAGCCATGAACAAATTGAACAACAGTAAATTTAATGTGGGTGACAAAGTTTTTGCTAAAGTTAAAGGACATCCCTACTGGCCTGCAATAGTTGACAGTATTAAATTTAAAAACAAAGTTCCTAAATATAATGTACATTTTTATGGCACAAACGAGGTAGCATGTCTCAAAGAGATTAATATATGCTTGTTTACAGAAAACAAATCTAGGTTTGGAAATACAAAAACTAAAAACAATCAGTTCTTAAATGCTATGAGGAGCATTGAAAAAAGTTTCAGTAAAAATAACTCTACGGTTGTGGACAATAATACAGCTTCAATTAATAACACAATTGAAGACTGCAGTACAGTTTCTCTAGATGTGTCAATAGTTTCAATGGGACTACCCTCAGCAGTTAGTAGCCCTGTAGTAACTGATACTTTAACATCACTCAAGTAGAGCGAGGGTAATTTAACTCCTGAGAAAAATAAGGCAACTTCAAAACAGGTTGAAAAGGAAAATATACCATTGTCTCTATTAGAATGTAAATGGGTTACAGATGATTCTGTTTATATGACTTTTGATATATTGAATAGGGTGAATGAGGGACATAATATATTTTTCTGTAACCCAGTTATCACATTGGCTATAAAAACTCTTAAAGAATGTCAGGAATACCTCCAACGTCAAGAGTGGGTAGATAGTAAATATATTTTCCTACCAGTCAATAATTCCTCAGCAGTGCAAAGCTTAGGAGGCTCGGGGACCCACTGGAGCCTCTTATTATGGGATAAAACTCAACATGCATTCTACCATTTTGACTCTTTGGGAAATATGAATTACTCACATGCTAACCTAATCTCAACAAAATTGAATGAACATTTCAGCCCCTCAACAAAAACAAACTTTTACAATGTCAACACCCCCCAGCAAAAAAATGGTGTTGACTGTGGCATCCACATGCTTTTGAGCGCAGTCACTATAACCTCGAACATCATCAAAGGTTGCCCTCCACTAACTAGTAGTATGCTAGAAAAAATGCTTCCAACTTTTACAGAACTAGACTTATTAACAAAGAGAGCTCAGCTTGCTTTGCTGCTACATAACAACCAATATTTAAATATTTCCCAAAACACTCTAGAAGGTCTCATTGCCTACAAAAACATTCAAATTAATGTTAATGAAAGCCAACGAGACATGAGTGAAATAAGAACAGAACTGAAACAATGTGATAATTTATCGGAAGAACCAAGGAAAGATTCTGAAAAATCACTGGAACACATGACACTCAGCTAAGAGATACCCTAGTTGAAATTACCATAGCAGAACCAGAATGGAGAGGCCAGGGGAAGGAATCTGAGCGAATCAACAGCCTTACTGCAGAAGTACAGCCAAGTAACTTGACTGAAGTTAAGGACAGCAGGAGAAGAGCACCATCTCACACAACACAAAGTGTAAAACATCCAGAGGTCTTATCACTAGCCAACAAGTATGAAATTTTGCAGGATCAGGATGATGATCAGGATCAGGAGGATGATGACGGAAAGCCTCTTCACATCAATGGAAGTGAGAAAAAAGAAGATAAAAAAAGATTTAAAGCTCTTAAAAATAAAAATGAAAATAATGTCAATCTTACTAAAGATGTTAGAGTAGTGGAGAATGTGACTGACATAAACTTGTACTGTGACAGTCAGGGAAGAGGACTATCTGAGCTGATTGAAGACTGCAGTGGAGGAAAAATCAGGGCGTTTTCTATGGTTATGCCGAATGCCACATCTAAACAGGTTTATGAGAGTGCAAAAAAAGTTTATAACTGTCCTTGTGTAGTGATATGTGGAACGAATGATTTATCCAAAAAAACTACAGAGAATATTATTAAGAATGTAGAGGAGGACTTAAAAACTATTAGTAGCAAAACCCCTGTCTGTATTACTACGATACCCTACCGATTTGATTTAAAAGAAGACGATCTGATTCTAGAAAAATTAGCAACCCTGAATAATTACATAATAGAATTGGCACATAGAATGACAAATGTACATGTTATCAATTTGGACATGTTGAAAAGGTTTCATTATACACGTCAAGGACTTCACTTAAGTTACCGTGGGAAGAGAAAACTTGCGTTCCTCATACTTGACTTTCTAAACAGAACTCAGGAAATAAATTCAAAACACATTGAAAAAGAAATCTCAGATAGGAAAATTGAAATAACTGACATACACATGAAAAGAGCCATTGACCAATTCAAAGGTAGTAGTTCAACCGCCTTTGCACATTGCATTTCGGCTGACTTTGGAGACGAACGCCATATGAGTGCTGGAGTTGCCACAGTCTTTCGGGATAAATTTGGGAAGCCATCGGCATGGGACTGCCTTACTAATTATTTAGCACTACAAAAATTACAATCTGGGGCTGGTGTTTACAGCCTCATTACGAAACCCTATTATTATGCCAAACCATCTGCTAAAGACTATGATAACGCCTTTCAAAACCTCATAGATGACTTCAAGGACAGAGGATACAAACAGCTTGTATGTTCTCCACTAGGCTGTGTTAGAGATAAAATCCCTTTAGAACATTTTGTCTCAAATTTAAAAAGGTTCCAGAAAACAACAGGAGCTTCAGTTATAGTTGTATCATACTATCAGAAGTCATATAGAAAATTAAGAGGGGGATTATCACATAAAGACTTCCTGGATCAGCTGAATAAACAGACGTTTGAAATAAGTGATGTTGAACCCTCACAGAGTAGCGGCAGTACTTTCTCTACAGCATCAATGGTGGATTTCCCACCTCTCCGGACCCCTACAGTCTCGCCTGATAACATTGCAGTGACATCAAAAGACACTACTACTAATGTAGATAAACATGTAAATAGTAGCTTAAGTAGTAGGTTAGATAATAGTTTTTTACTGATCAGTCAAGACGAAAAACAAATAACTTAAATACCTATCAATTGAACATGCTTAACAATGTAAATATTAGTTTCTTTCATCAAAATATTGAGCATTTAGGTTCCAAAATTAACATGTTAGAAATTACTCTGGAAGAAATATATCCGGATTTCTTAATTTTGACTGAACACAACATGAAAAAAGATGAAGTTAGCCGCCTTAATATTAAGAATTACAAAGTAGATAGTTGTTACTCAAGACAGTTATATAACAAAGGAGGGGTAATGATTTTAAGTAAAACCAAAATAACGCCCTTGAAATTTTCCATTCCAAAATCATTTGAAAATCAAATTTTAGAAGATAAACAGTTTGAATTTTGTTTCAATATGTATAATTATAATAATATTAAGCTTATTCTATTAGGTTTATATAGATCTCCCTCCTCAAATGTTAAAGAATTTTGTGAAAGGCTTACGTTATTAATAGAAAATTTAACTCAGAAATGTGAATGTATTGTAGTTGCTGGTGACATGAATGTTAATGTAATGTTAGAGGGAAACGATCATAGGCTTTTAATGAATGTATTGAGAAGTCAAAATATGAGCTATATGGTAAAGTTCCCTACAAGGGTAACAACAACAAGTAAAACTTCTATAGATAACTTTTTTATAAAAAATGCATTTAAGGATATAACAACAGTCCAGGGACTGATCACAATGCTTTCAGACCATGATGGTAAATTTTTGGAAATAAAAACTGGTAAAAAGCAATTCAAAGATCAAAATACTTATACTCATGAATGTAGAATATATTCAGAGGAAAATATAAGACTGTTTAAATTTTTATTAAAAAAAAAAATGGTTAGATATATTTTTGTCCCCAGTAGAGAAAAAATATGATAACTTTATAATGACTCTAAAATTTTATTTTGATGAGGCTTTCCCTATTAAACATACCAAAATTAAAAAAGCAAAAAAAGTTGGGTTACTGATGACTTAAAAAAAGAAAGGAAAAATATTATTGATTCTAGTAAAAAGTTAAGAGGCAAAGAAAACAATAATTTATAAAAAAAAATTAAAGGAAAAGATAATAAAGTTCAAAAAAGACTTAACACATTCAAAAAGTGCTTATTTTAAAGAAAAGATCCAAAAATCAAGCAATGTCCAAAAAACTGTTTGGGAAATAATAAACTGTGAAGTAGGAGATAAAAAGCCAAAAACTTTAGAAAATTTGTCTGTAGTCATTGATGGTAAAACGCACACAAACCCAAAAGAAGTATGTAATATATTTAACAATTATTTTGTTAATGTAGCAGAGGATTTAACAAGTAAACATCCTTGTGATAAACATGTAATAAATAATTGTGCCTTTGATCAGCCAAAAATATTTGTAAATCCATGTTTTAGACTAAGGCCTACCTCCAGAGAAGAAGTTATTGCAGTCATAGATTCATTTTCAAATAAATTTTCAAGTGGGTATGATGACATTCCAATAACAGTTATTAAAGCCACAAAAATAGAACTAAGTGACGTGCTAGTACACATTATTAATTCCTCTTTTGTCTCTGGAAGGTTCCCTGATCAATTGAAAGTATCCAAAATTATACCAATTCATAAAAAGAACGAGAAGGATGACCCCTCAAATTTTCGTCCCGTAACTTTACTTCCCGTAATTTCCAAAATTTATGAAAAAATAGTCTATAATCAATTGGCAGAGTACTTAGAAAATTGCAATATTATTGATAATACCCAACATGGTTTTCGTACCGAGAAATCAGTCATTACTGCTGCAGTGAATTTTGTCGAATCGGTTATTGAGTCAGTTGATAAAGGGGAGATTTGTATTGGTGTTTTCATGGATCTGACAAAAGCGTTTGACACTGTTCATCATACCACACTTTTAAACAAACTAGGAAATCTTAATATTGACAAAAAATCTTTCAATTGGCTCCAGTCATACTTGACAGGAAGACGCCAATATTTTGAACTAAGTCACATGGAAAACAATAGAATTTACAAAGTTAAGTCAGACTTGAAATTAATAAAGAATGGCGTCCCTCAGGGGTCGGTTTTGGGCCCCCTCCTGTTTATATACTATATAAATGACTTTGCCAAATCTTTGACCAAAATTCCAAAAAATAATATAAGTCTCTATGCAGATGACACGAATCTTAAACTATCAGCCCGAACTGTCGATGAAGTAGAAATTTTATCTTATTTAGAATTGGCAAATGTAAAAGAGTATTATGACAACCATAATCTAAAATTAAACACCTCTAAAACAAATTTTCTTTCTTTTAAAACTATACAGTCCAAAAGAAAATGTGAACCCACAATAATGATTGATTCTGATTTCATAGAGATGGAAAAATCTACTAAATTTTTGGGATTGGAAATTGATGAAAATTTAAACTGGAGTAAACATGTACAAAAAGTTCTTTCAAAAATTAATTCAGGAATTTATGCTTTACGTCAAATGTCTTTTTTATTCAACGACAAGGACACATTAAAATTGATATATCATGCTCACATACACTCCCATATTTCATTCGGCATAGCTTTGTATGGTGCAACCAAAAAAGATAATTTAAATGAAATTTTAAAGCAACAAAAAAAAGGCCATTAGAATAATCATTAAACTGAAACATGATGATTCAGCAAGAGAGTATTTTAAAATCCTTAGAATTCTCACTGTCTATGGACAATATATTTATGAGACAGTATTGTTAACAAGAAAATCAAATTTTTGTACCCAGGAAACTACTCAACCTCACCCGTACAAAACAAGGAATAGGAATGCCATCATACCAACTCATCATAACTTAAAATTTTATGAAAAAAAACCCACATATATGGGAGCTCGGTTTTTAAGACATTTGCCTCATTACATAAAAGATGAATGTAACTTAACTAAGTTTAAAGACATGTTGAAAAATTATTTGATAGATCTTGCAATCTATTCATTAGAAGAGTTTTTCTTAACTTAGTTCATAGGATTTTTGACGCTATTTTACATGTATGATGTGTACATATTGTAAATAAAGATATTTTGAGTTTGAGTTTGAGTTTGAGTTGTGTGTTGTAAGAAAACGGGGTGAATCTGTTTGTCTGTTTGATATGTTTACCTGACTGTAGTTGTAGTGGAGAGGCTTGATGCACACAGTGAGTCTGTCTGTCGTGTTGATATGTTTACCTGACTGTAGTTGTAGTGGAGAGGCTTGATGCACACAGTGAGTCTGTCTGTCGTGTTGATATGTTTACCTGACTGTAGTTGTAGAGGAGAGGCTTGATGCACACAGCGAGTATGTCTGTCGTGTTGATATGTTTACCTGACTAAGTTGTAGTGGAGAGGCTTGATGCACACAGCGAGTCTGTCTGTCTTGTTGATATGTTTACCTGACTGTAGTTGTAGTGGAGAGGCTTGATGCACACAGTGAGTCTGTCTGTCGTGTTGATATGTTTACCTGACTGTAGTTGTAGTGGAGAGGCTTGATGCACACAGTGAGTCTGTCTGTCGTGTTGATATGTTTACCTACTGTAGTTGTAGTGGAGAGGCTTGATGCACACAGCGAGTCTGTCTGTCTTGTTGATATGTTTACCTGACTGTAGTTGTAGTGGAGAGGCTTGATGCACACAGTGAGTCTGTCTGTCGTGTTGATATGTTTACCTACTGTAGTTGTAGTGGAGAGGCTTGATGCACACAGCGAGTCTGTCTGTCTTGTTGATATGTTTACCTGACTGTAGTTGTAGTGGAGAGGCTTGATGCACACAGTGAGTCTGTCTGTCGTGTTGATATGTTTACCTACTGTAGTTGTAGTGGAGAGGCTTGATGCACACAGTGAGTCTGCCTGACGTGTTGATATGTTTACCTGACTGTAGTTGTAGTGGAGAGGCTTGATGCACACAGTGAGTCTGTCTGTCGTGTTGATATGTTTACCTGACTGTAGTTGTAGTGGAGAGGCTTGATGCACACAGTGAGTCTGTCTGTCGTGTTGATATGTTTACCTGACTGTAGTTGTAGTGGAGAGGCTTGATGCACACAGTGAGTCTGTCTGTCGTGTTGATATGTTTACCTGACTGTAGTTGTAGTGGAGAGGCTTGATGCACACAGCGAGTCTGTCTGTCTTGTTGATATGTTTACCTGACTGTAGTTGTAGTGGAGAGGCTTGATGCACACAGTGAGTCTGTCTGTCGTGTTGATATGTTTACCTACTGTAGTTGTAGTGGAGAGGCTTGATGCACACAGTGAGTCTGTCTGTCGTGTTGATATGTTTACCTACTGTAGTTGTAGTGGAGAGGCTTGATGCACACAGTGAGTCTGTCTGACGTGTTGATATGTTTACCTGACTGTAGTTGTAGTGGAGAGGCTTGATGCACACAGCGAGTCTGTCTGTCGTATTGGCAGCCACCGGTGCCTGGTGGACTAGCAGCAGGTTGGTGGGAGGGACTCGCAGTCTTGCCACCACAGACACAGATAAAGGTGTCGACTGGTTTGGTCGTAGTGGACACAGCACGAAGCAAGCTGAGTACTTCAGGTTCCAATTTTCTCTTATCACCTGTCGGATTAAAAAGTAGATTGCTGAAGAAAATTAAACAAGCTTTCAGTCACAATCTCTGACTTTGAAACACCGGAGTTTTGCTCACCACTTGTAGCTGTAACTGCAAGTGGCACAATCTCGCAAGTCGTTTCCTTCATTGCTACTTGCAGTGGCAAACACGCTGTGCTAATAAAGTCTGTCAAGTCGCTTTCTCGTCGCTTAGTCTATTGGATCACTCACTGAAGTTACTGTGAATGTGAACAATATAATAGGAAATAACACATCTCACACTAAACGATCTGCCGTGGAACGTAAATTTTTGTAGATGTTTTAACAAGGGTATGGGTATTGGGTAGGTTTGGGGTGGTGGAAAGAGGGGGGGGGGGGGGGGGGGCAGTGGCGGCAAAAGTGCCAGCGCCGGCCCTGTCTGTGGGTCTATTCTGATGGACCCATTTGCCATTCATTGGGCTATTAATAATGATTCTTTCTAACAATAGGTTGATGTTACGAGGGCTATTCAGAAAGTAAGGAACGTTTTCGTCTTACGCCGTTGTACAAGCGCGTATCGAATATATTAGGGTATGGGAGTGCTCGGGGCCTCAGTGGCTATTCAGCCGAGACACTTGGAGCATCGTCGCGCCGCCTGTTTTCTTTCTATTTAAATTCAAAATGGCCGCTTCCGTAAAAAGTCCCGCCAGTTGCTAAGTGCGATCGGTAACACGGCTTTTGTTGACAAAAAACTTAAAACCGATAAAGATTTATCGAAAAGTGTGTGGAAGTATGGGAACAATGTCTTGAATGAAAGTTCTGTGTGTAAGTTGTGTATTCAGTTTACAAATGAACGAACCAATGTTCTTGATAAGCAGTGGAGTGGACGACCGAGCGTTGTGACTGACGAACCGGTCACTAAAGTTGACGATAAGATCCGTGAAAACCGCTGCTCCACCCAGTGTTGGGGAAGCTACTTTTTAAAAGTAGCTAGCTACAGCTACAGCTACTTTTTCAAAAAAGTAGCTTAGCTACAGCTACAGCTACATTTTCTAAAAAGTAGCTAGCTACAGCTACAGCTACAATTAAAAAGTAGTTCGCTACAATTTAAGCTACTTTGTTACTTTCGCATTCAAGTCCTGTTTTTCTCTTGTGATGTATAACCACCCAATTTTCCCACTTAAAAGTAAAATTAACTTTCTTCAATTTAGGCCTATACGTTTTTTTTTTTTTTTTTTTTTTGTATTGTTTAAAGACATATTTTCATTTTAATATAATAATTTGTGACTCTTATGGAGCCTAGAAAATGTAAATAGAATAGTGGTATGAAAATATAAATTGTCGAATAAAAAGACTTACATCAAAGACGTAAATAACAATATTTATTAAGTTATCTTCACAAGTTTATAACATTTTGCTTAGACCGGCCACGGTAGGGTTAATGCTGGCACACATGAAGGACCTGCTTCTTCAGTTTTGTTGCCAATCTCGCTTTTAGGCCTACTGTCTAATTGCCATGGGTCGATTTTTAGATTAGATACTACAGAAACAAAATATAAGTATGAAGCACTCTGTAAAGTACTAAGCACAAATTTACAGAGTTCGGGAAGTACGGTAAACGTTCACATCAACATCTAACATCATAATCAAGGTGGTTGAGGTTATGTTGTAGAGTCGTTATGCCAGTATTCTCACAGTAACAATTAATTGGCTATTTATTTGAACTAGAGATCACCTCCTGTCGAAATTCGATCAGAATTTCAGTTGATTTGGACCCAAGAAGTTTTAAAAAATTTTAGAACTAAAACACCTGTTCTTCCTAATTTTCTAGCAGTTGTTTTTACAACAGCTGTCTAATGATTCATTCAATTCTTCTTTCTCCATAAGATTAACATTGGAACTTTGAAAGCCTATGGGGCGTAGCCCTGGAGTCCGATGTGAATTAGAATATGATTCTGCTCATCTACAGGACTAACGGTATGCTCGGATTTCTCCTACGATGCCCACAAGCTGAGAAAAAAGGAGGAAATGAAACATGCTTGCATATTAACATATAGATAATAAGGATAACTTGTCAAATAGAAATGTATTGAAGTTATATTAAAAATCGTATTTTGTTCATTTACTACTGATTCTGTTTTATTTGCTCGTCAAATTACTTCACCCGCTTGCTTCAAATTGTTGCTCAATTGTGATAGACTACTCCTAGAAATAATACAAGTACAACTTAAGTACCCACTAGAGAAATTGCAAGTACAACTAATTTTAATAAAAAAGACATATCGCCTGAATTAACAGGCTGTAGCTCAGAGAAGTATCTCAGTCAAGTGATACATCATAGTGATTGCCGTGTCTTGGCTATTGGTCATTGGGCTATTAATTAATGATCCTGACAAATAAAACAGCTGATATTTGTCAGTAACAAAGCTACACCTCATCTGATCCATCACAATCATCACACTCACCCCTTCAGTCATACTCACGTTAAAATACGCACCACAGAGTCCGTCGGTGTTTCAAATAAAGTATCTAAAGTATTAATAAATAGATTCGTTGACGTCGCGTCGTTTCTCATTATTGTAAATATTCCTTTCCTTACTTCCTGACCTGAGCGATCCTGGCGGTGCGCAAGCATGGTGCAGAAGTTTAGTTACTATCATTGACTTAAGGATTAGTAAAATACTACTAGCGCATCTAGTAGTCAGCAAACAGCAAACACAAAAGAGAACAAGACTTGGTGATTGTCATGTTGAGGTTATGATACTCAATTGGAGCGTCTGGTGGCAATGGATTGAAAGTAATCTTCAATTCATACGAGCGAAAAACAACAGCTGACTAACCTTCTCTCCTGTTTAGTTGAAAGCCATGAATGTAAACACAATTATTATGTTTTAGTGAAACCAAAGTAGCGAGAAAAGTAGCTAAATAATCCGCTACAACTACTCTAAAAATGTAGCTCGCTACAGCTACAAGCTATTTATTTTTAAAAGTAGCGGAGCTACACTGACGCTACTAAAAAAATAGCGGCGCTACAGTAGCGCGCTACAAGTAGCGCGCTACTCACCAACACTGGCTCCACCATAACAAAGCTTTCGTTATCTTTCCCTCAAGTTTCACCCTTTGCTGTGTTGAAATTGAAAGAATAAAAATCGATAAATCTCTATCGGTTTTTAGTTTTTTGTCATCAAAAGCCGTGTTACCGATCGCACTTTGCAACTAGCAGGACTTTTTACGGAAGCGGCCATTTTGAATTTAAATATAAAGAAAACGGGCGGCGCGACGATGCTCCAAGTGTCACGGCTGGATAGCCACTGAGGCCCCGAGCACTCCCATACATTAATATATTCTATACGCGCGCGTACAACGGCGTAAGACGAAAACGTTCCTACTTTCTGAATAGCCCTCGTAGATATTGTAAAGACTGGGGTTGACATTCTCCATAAAAACAAGAAGTGCCCGAGGCGTTGAAATAAAAAAAGACTGTACAACATTTAAGTCTTTCTCACCCTGACTTTGCCTGGCACGGAGATGGAGTTGTTGGTGTACCAGAGCCGGCACCAGACACGTTCTGGGCCGCGTGTCTTGGTGGCGGCGATCACGCGGACCGCGCGGCTTCCTCGTTGTTCATAGTAGGCCGAGAACACAAAGAACTTGAACCTGAGCATAACACAAACATGTTAAACACGGGACACACACAGGGTGCACTTTTTTTACTTGTTTTTTTTTAACTCTTTTGAACTTCATCAAAATTTTGTTCTTATTTAATCAAAACTTATATAATTGCGTTTTTAGTTAATTTCCTTACAGGGAACATGCCATTATGGCAGTACTCATGGTAGACCTAGGTCCGGATACTTTTTTGTTTTGAGAAGGCAAAAACCCTTTTAGTTCAATTTCATAGTATATACCCAGTCAGCATACAATTTAAATATAACATTATTTTCACGTGAAAAATGTCAAAAGAGTAAAAGTAAAATCTAAATGTTTTTTTCTTTTCACTTGAAAAATATTATAAAATCTAAAAGTAATATAATGGTGAAATTCATAAAGTTATTTTCACGTTTTTCTTTTCACAATAATTTTACTTTTCACTTCTTTTAAGAAATATATTTTTTGTTATCATATACTATAATACTATAAGTGATGTATGTTCCACGATTTCGAAATCTAATAGGTATATTATTATTATACTCTAAAACAAGTAATGTTTGTACCAGCAGAATTTTTTTCTCTCTTAGAGGATTTTTGATTTTTTGGTTGTATAGGGGGGTTTTGGCCACCAGGAATCAATTAATTGGAGTTGGTCCCATGTCCCATGACTGGAAAAAATCAGGTTTACGTCCCAAAGCCCTTCAAAATTCCCATGTTGTCTTTATGGAGATTTTTTTGCAGCTGCTAAATTGAACAGAAAAATTAGCTGATAATTGTAGATATAAACATGCGTGTTACAAAAGTAAACTGTGATTCCACAAATTTACACAAAAGGGCACTGATTAGCGTGTTGGTGAGTGAGCGAAGCGAACGAGCTTTGTCTATAAGAAAGGAGATTGACGCTTAACAATTTTACCGAGCATAAGCTCGGTCCTTATCGTACTTTTGCTTAAACTTTGCATTTAATAGTGTTTTGGCCCAAAAATAAGTTTAGAAACAGTCTCAACCCCAGAAAAATCAAATTTAGTCTAAAATTAAGTTTAAAAATTTTCATTTTTAACATTGGTCTTATAGGTTGCTATTTTGGTAATGAAATAACAATGAATGGTATACAAAAATAAAAGAACATTAAGGCTGCGTTCACACGAAACGACTTTTCGCCGTGCGCCGTGGACGGCACGGCGCCGTGGTGGTTGAATTACATTGGAGTATATGGAAGTGTTCACACGTTACGACGCCCGTCGAATACGGCGCCGTGCCGTCCACGTCGGCCGTCACGGCAGCCGTGGACGGCGCTAAATTCGAGGCCACGACTCTTTCACGGCGCATCCACGACCATTTCAATTCAATCACATGTTGAATCTAGTATTAGTACTAATATTGCCACGTCAACTATTGTAACCAGTTTGCATAATATAAACAGAAATATCTTATAGAAAAGTAAACGATAGATTATTTACACTTAAAGGAAGGGGGTAAAGGACCCCCTCCCCCAGAGCGTTGTGCAGTGCTTCACCTGCTCCCATTTTGCGCCTTTAAGGCTGATAAAAATGAGGGAGTTTTTAAATAAAAGATAAGACTTGGGCTATTTGATTCGATTTTAGAATTTTTAATACTTCGAATCCACATTAAACTGTGATGGTATAAAGTTGTTAAACTTTGACCCATTATAGCGTAATATGGATTCAAAATAAAACTCAAAAGCGAATCAAAAAGTCCAAGAAAGTCTTTATATTTCATTCAAATCCTCTCTCACTTTTATCCGAGTTAAAGTTTTATCGGAGTTAGGCAGCGGCCGTTGCTCAGTGTATCAGAGCTCAGAGCTCTGGGTTATCACCCAGCGGGTCCGGGTTCAAATCCCGGCTCGGGGACAAAAAGATCGTTCGGCCGCTCCCGTGGTTTGGAAGTCACGTTAAGCCGTTGGTCCACCTGCATAGAAAACAAAAAAAGTGCAGGCATTTCAGGCGAGGAGAACTATCAGTTAATTGCTGATCTCCCTTTAATTAAAGTCATAGTATTATTATTTATATTTATCGGAGTTTAAATAAAGACATAAAATGTGAGCAGGCCAAGCACTGCATGACTTTCAAAGAGGAGCTTTTTCATCCTTTCTTAAAACCATTCTTACAAAACATAGGTAACACCTTACAGTAGATGATTAAAACTTAAACATATTCTATTACAATTTATGCATTAATAAACTTTCCTTTGGCATCGCCACTCATTTAGGTAGTATCATAATCGCAGTCTATTTAATGGGTGGACTGAAATCAAAACCTTTTACTGATTTTACTATTATAAGAGGTTAAACTAACAACTTTTTATGTTTACTATTGACGATTCGGCCGACACGGCGCGGTGCTGCGCGGGCCGTACAATCCTTACGACACAAGCCGTGGTGTCCACGGCTGAGGCCGAGGAATGCACGGCGCCGTGTCGTCCACGGCGGACGGCGAAAAGTCGTCTCGTGTGAACGCAGCCTAATGAGCTCAGTCTTTTTGAAACAGCTGTTAACTATGAAGAGGTACCTATTCGTTGTTGGTGGAAGTTTAATAGCTTTATTATCATGACACTATAACAAAAGTGAACTAAAACCCACGAGCAAGGCTCAGTAACCTGGTACTATTTATAAAATGATGGAGTTGCTCAGAAAGGACTCCAAAGAACTTTAACATCTAAGTTCCATATTTTTAAAAAAATAAAAGTTATACTAATAACCTTTTTTACATTAAATTATGAAAAAACATAAAAGTGAAAAACTAGTGAAATAACCTTTTTTACATTAAATTATGAAAAAACATAAAAGTGAAAAACTAGTGAAACTGATTACATAATTTACACATTTTATTTTAATCAAATTTTTACACACAGTTAAATACATGGAAATTTGTATTGAAGAAAACCTGTTATAAACTGTTACAAATGTATTAACTTATAAAGTTTATTTCTTATTCATTCAATATTAAAATATAAAATGTAAATTACATAAAATTTTTGACATTAAAAATTATTGTAAAACACAAAAAAAAATTATCAGTTTGTAATTATTTTGAATTTTGGCCAACTTTTTTACCTTGGCTTGCAAAACCTTTAAGTGCACCAGTGAAGGCCGAGTATTAAATGTATAAATAGTCATTAATTATACTTCCGGTGGAGTTTAAGTGGCTCAAGAGGTAAGGGCGCCAAGACATTGGGTGAGAAGTAGGCAAGACAACTAAATAGGCAGAATTTCTTTAAAAGGCTAGACTGCATGCAGGCCTCGATGCAGTCTGATAAAATTAGGCTATGTAGATTTAAAATAAAGTAATTTACATAGCATGCAATTTTAAAATAAATCTGCTTTGACTTAATATTTTTTTTTGTAAAAGTAAGTTTAATAAAATGAACTCTACCTCCACCTGTAAACATTGCTTGACACGTGTTTTGGGTACTGGCGGGAAACAGTGATAAGCAATGACTGGAAGCCCTATTGGAGGGGACCCAAAAATAAGTTTGCAGGTTGGCTAGAAAATCAGTTACGCCACTGCTACTCAACTAATTATTCTGAATAGTTACCGAGTAATTAGGTAGGTAGGTAGGAGGTGGTATGAAACATTTACTGTATTTATCATTTACTAGTATAAGTGTTGCCCGAAATCGAGCAATTTATTATAATACAATACAAATGTTACTTTTAGCTATAAATCAATGACATCCGACCAATACAATATTGTGGATCTCTTTAATCACCAATCACTACACATGCATTTACAGCTGATTATTAACAGATGTTTAAATGCTTTATTTACTCCCAATGTTATTTAAATGGGGAATTTTGAGATTTCAATGGTGGATAGCGCCTTTAATTTCAGTCAGATTACCATCAATTTTTGGCGGAAACAACTACAGACCAAGCCCTATCCAACAACAACAAAAACTTGAAAATCGGTTGAAAATTGTACGAGGAGTTCTCAAGACAAAAAACCCCTTAGCGTATTAAATAAGTATAGATATATGCATTTTAATATTATCACCCCTAAGACAATGAAAATATTTGGTGTGAATATTTTTGTTACTAGGTCGGGCGCCGGGCGCCTTCGGCGGCCCACTGCGAGGGCGCTGAGGGCGCCCGAGGAGGAGGGCGCACTGGGACACGTCCCGGTGTCCCGGTGGGCCAGTCCGGGCCTGCTCTTAGGTACTCACTAAGAAACGATTTTACAAAATCCCTTCAGGGCTCAACCCCACAGGATTCAAAATTTTAATATAACGTTATCTGCATGGCCAAAATTAAATACAAATTAGGAAACCTGCACAGTTGAAATTCGGAGTGCTCTCTTTTTTCTTAGTTGCTAAAAAAAAGTGCTTTAGGGTTCCGCCCCACAGAAGCTCGCAATTATACTGTATAGCCTACGTGTTGAAATTTGACAAGGACAATTCTCTTTGCCCTTAAATACTTATTAAGAAACCGTTTTGCAAATATAGTTTTTAGAAGCAATTTAGGGCTCCGCCCCACTGGACTTCAGAATTACTTTAGGGCCTCCGGGGTTGAAAATTGATATGGATGTTTCATTTTGCTCATGGGTTTCATTTTGCTCCCTAAGAAACGGTTTTGCAAATATAGTTTTCTAAGTTCTTTAGGGCTCCGCCCCACAGGACTTCAAAATTACTTTAGGGCTTCCGGGATCAATATTTGACATGGAATTTTCTCTTTGCTCACGGGTGCTCCACAAGAAACGGTTTTGCAAATATAGTTTTTGAAGTTCTTTAGGGCTCCGCCCCACAGGACTTCAAAATTACTTTTGGACCTCCAAGGTTTAAATTTGAATCGGACGTTACTTTTGCTCATAGTTACTTACTAAGAAATAATTTTGCGAATTTCCTTTAGGGCTCCTCCCCACAAATTCTCAAAACTACCATAGATCCTATGGGTTGAAATTTAACATAAACGTTCCGTTCTGCTAATAGGTGTTCACTAAGAAACAGTTTTGCAAATATAGTTTTTGATGCTCTTTAGGGCTCTGCCCCATGTACATGACTTCAAAATTACTGTAGGGCCCAAGGGGTTGAAATTTGACTTGGACGTTCCTATTTGCTCATAGGTTCTCAGGGCCTTTTCTATTTAAGAAACCTTTTCTCACTAAGAACAGGTTTTGCGAAATTCCTTCAAAGCTCCACTCACACTACTTCATTGTTTCAATGTTATTCTTAAGGAAGTAGATTTCGTTGCTCTTTAAAAAGATTTTATTACACATGAAATAAATTCAATCACGGGCGAAGCCGTGGCGGGCAAAAGCTACTGCTTTATAAATAATGTTTGTGTAGTGATGGTTTATTGTGTATTTTAATAATGACCTGAACGTGATTATAAATTCCTAATTTAACAAAAAAATATGAAATGAAATAAAAATTAAGCATAAAATTCCTATCAAAATTAAACAATTAAAAAACTTCTTAAAATGATGAAATTTCATATAACAAAAATAGTTTGAATCAAAAATATAAAAAAGATTAAAATTAATAAGGTTTTAGGATACTTATAAACTGATTTTTAAAATAATTAAAATAAATTTTAAGGTATTACAGATCACACTGTTCTATAATGGATTCATTAATATAAGAGTGACACACGTACTGTTCCATGTTCTGTTCCATTTACTGTTCACAATGAATAATGTAAATAAAAAATTATTGGTTGATCCTGAGCACTTCCCCATATAGCAGAGTATTTTTCGGCAAAGTTGCCATGAGCTTGTCAAAAGAAATTTGTCATAACAACTTTGCTCATAATTTGCATTAAATTTGTGTTATACATTTGCTACAAAGCTGTCATGACAAATTTGCAGTAACTGTGTTTTATGTATGCCACAACAACTTTGTCAAGACAACTTTAAATTAAATTTAAAAAAATGCAAATTAAAAAAAAGTTGCTGCAATTTAATTTTGCTATCTGGGTCCTGGTAGGCCCACAGCTGCTCCACCAAGAAAAGTTTAACGCCTCGGGATACAAATGGTTACTGGCGAGTCGCGTGTGGTAATATTTGCTGCTAGGTTAGATATTCACTATGCCATTTGAATCTCTGGACTTTATACAGTTTGCTGCCTTAAAGCCTATATTTCAGTTTGTTTGTTGTTATTATTATTAATAAAATAATAGAGTAAAAAGGTAATTTTATGTAGAACACAAAAAGGAATATGTAAATATTGGCGACGAGTTGAAAAATATCAAACAAAATCTAACATTATTTGTTACTTATTATTTTTAAATTCAATCAACAGCTTTAAGCTATTTTATTGCTAATTAAGTAGGTAGTACTTTACATTAATTCACATTTCACTGCCTATTAACAACTATACGAGATTTAGTTCTTTTATTTATTGCGACATATTTTTCATTGTAAATTTGAATGTACTTTAATACTAAATAAAGATTGTTATAATTGTGTTTTAAGCTTTCATTGCAAGAGGTTAATTTATTCGTGAGAAATTTCTTGTTTACATCACGACTAAGCTTCAATCAAAATCCAACACAGCGACTCTTTATCAATCATCTGTTTCATATTTCCCTTCTTTCAGACGACGCATTTCAATGACCAATCAGATGCAAGAGGTGACTTAATCATAGATTTTGCTGGTGAGAATCCTACCCACCGGTGACTAACCAAAACAGGAGTTGTCTTCTGCTAGCTAAGTAACCACAACGCATTCTGGGCTCTGGTTAGTAACTACTGTAGTACCGGTAACTATCAGCAGAGAGCTTCCCGAAATTCCATCACTGACCTGGTGCCGGGGACGGGCTGCCAGCTGCCCCCAGAGGCGGTACGGTTAGAGGGGGGCGGGGGCAGGGCGTCGGGGGTGGCGCTGGCACCGGGTGCCACTACCTGTACAGCACAACATACACACAGGGATGAATTGCTTGACAAATATTGTAAGCATGAAAACAAAACTCACATTCTATAAATATTTTCACTAATCAATTATGGAAATGCTGTTTGTAGAAGGGCAACCTCAGTAACAAGAATATTAATATTACAAAAGAAAACTTTTAAGAATTATGACCATGACTCCCCAAAGAAAACCATGTAAACAAATTCTCAATTCTTTAAATTTTAACTGTTTTTGCACTCTTCATATACACTCTTCTAAAACAGGGGTTTTGTAAATTAAAATTTTTTCCTAAGCAACTGGAAACATAAATAAAAGTTTAGTTATACTAGAAGAAAAAATAATTTACTAAAATATCTTTAAAAAGATATTTATTATTATTTTAAAAAATAATAAAAATAAAAATTAAGGGTTTTCTAACAGGAAGGGTAAATTATTTGGTGGACAAGTTTTTAAGACTCATAAAAACTTTTAATGGACTGTTTAACTTATTATTATTTTTAGAAAGTCATAAAAGTTTTGTTTATTTTTTAGTTTTAAGAAACCAAATGAAGGGTGCACGGGAAAAAGGATCATAGTCAAAAAAGATTTTTTGAGATATTGACATTACAACAAAGCTCTTGAAATGGACTATCACATAGCAGTTCAAAAACCACTAAAAAGTGATCATAGTCATATGAAACAAGGGAATAACGATCATGGTCTATGCATGGAAGGGGAAAAAGATCATAGTCGTCGAAGTGTTGGTACCACTGTTTTGCTTATGGAAGTCAGAGAAAATGACAACGAATTAATTATTACATTATTTTAATAATCCTACTTCAAAGGAACTGTTTCCCTTTTATTAATTTTTTACATATATTCCATTGTGTAACCTTAACCTTAAAATGTTCCATAAATTTGTTTTATTTTATTTTTCCATATTTTAATCATTGTGCCTTATTAATAACATTTTCCAATGAATAACTTTTATTACAAATTCAGAAGTAACATTATGCAACAAATTTGTACAAGGTATCAGTATGTGAAGGTAGTTCTAGTGAAAATGTATTTGACTAGTCACTTGTTTGAGGAGGACTTTCCCTTAACAATAAAATAAAATGTCTTTGTCACATGTTTTGGTACATGTGCGTTACATAAACTAAATAATATCTCCGTCGCAGCAGACCTACGTACTCAGCGGGTTTCCAAAGAATTATTGCTTCAACATCAAAGAGTTTTGTGGCTATCTTAATTAATAATCTTTACAAGAAATATATATTTTAATGGCATTACATTTCTGAGTTAATTATTTTATTACATAATTTGTATGTCAATATTTATGTCACAATATTTTTTTTACGGTAGTAAAAAGTGCATATCCAAAGCTTTCATGCAAAAGGAATGATTTTTTTACAAATCCCAAAACATAAACTTTCTAAATTAGACAAATGCAGAAGACAGCTGATCAGCTGATTAGGAACAGAGACACCTTATTATCTCCATCTCTCTTTCTCTCATTGAACACTTATTTTCCATGAGAACACCGTGGGATTTAGCGTGTAGGTTTGCTGACATGCGGGTTTTCTATAAAATCTTAGGTACTCACCACCTTGTAAAGATTAATAAAAAAGTTTATTTAGATATGTTGATAAATTTATCAATATATCTAACATCATATAATCAAAATTCATAAATTTATCAACATATCCCTTTGACTAATTTATTTTGGAATGTATAAGGCACTATAAAAAAACTACAAAATATTCAAGGCCTTTATGTTTAAGCCGAGTATAACCCATTTATAATAAGCGGAATAACGATAGTCGCATAATAAAAGTGCCTGGAAATTTTTTAATGGAATAAAACATTGTATAAATGATAATGATCATCTATTTGAACTCCAAACTAAACAATATATCATTCAAATCATTGGAAAATGTTGTGATAAATGTGATCGACAAAATGCAAATTAAATATGTGTTACGTTCGTATGTTTTAACTTAAAATTGTAGATTGCAATTTTAAAGAAACACACTGTATATTGGTGGTGGTAGATATTATCTCAGCACCTGTGGACGATGCAGCATGGGATGACTGTGGGACGAGCCCGGGCTGTCGTCTGCTACCGGCACCGGCAGCTGGCCGGCATGGTAGACCAGGTAGTCCTCCACATTCTGTCAACATATAGGACAACATAAGCACCTGTGGACGATGCAGCATGGGATGACTGTGGGCCGAGCCTGGGCTGTCGTCTGCTACCGGCACCTGCAGCTGGCCGGCATGGTAGACCAGGTAGTCCTCCACATTCTGTCAACATATAGGACAACATAAGCACCTGTGGACGATGCAGCATGGGATGTCTGTGGGACGAGCCTGGGCCGTCGTCTGCTACCGGCACCGGCAGCTGGCCGGCATGGTAGACCAGGTAGTCCTCCACATTCTGTCAACATATAGGACAACATAAGCACCTGTGGACGATGCAGCATGGGATGACTGTGGGCCGAGCCTGGGCTGTCGTCTGCTACCGGCACCTGCAGCTGGCCGGCATGGTAGACCAGGTAGTCCTCCACATTCTGTCAACATATAGGACAACATAAGCACCTGTGGACGATGCAGCATGGGATGACTGTGGGACGAGCCCGGGCTGTCGTCTGCTACCGGCACCTGTAGCTGGCCGGCATGGTAGACCAGGTAGTCCTCCACATTCTGTCAACATATAGGACAACATAAGCACCTGTGGACGATGCAGCATGGGATGTCTGTGGGACGAGCCTGGGCCGTCGTCTGCTACCGGCACCGGCAGCTGGCCGGCATGGTAGACCAGGTAGTCCTCCACATTCTGTCAACATATAGGACAACATAAGCACCTGTGGACAAAGGTAGAAATAACTCACCGGAAATATGCAACATGCTATAGAAATAGCAATCCGGATTATTTTTGGTCATAGTGGTGGACAATTGTTTTGCCCTTATTCTTCAAAGGCGTCATCAGCACAAATTTCGTCTTGAGATTAAAACTTAGCGAACTTGATGTTCTTGTCAAAGGTTAAAATGAATAAATTAACACTGAGTACATAAGAAGATACACGAAGACATACGACACGACACATACTTAAAACCATTCCCCGATTCAAACCGCACTTCTTAACTCCGCACGCGTGCTTTCCTGGCCCGACCATAACCTGAATCAAGTGTGTATGACTTCATGTGCCGTACATTACTTGTTGCCTTTGCTGTTTACCTGCTTTGTATAAGAGATTCAAATCCAAGAGTCCCATCACCAATTAGGGCGTGGCCAGGGACTCTTGGTTATCCTAAGCAAAATAGTAATTCACATTCTTGGTGATTTACCCTGGGACTCTCAACCTAGAAACATAATACAATGTTTTTACCCTATTCGGACACAGACGATTTAAATATTAATAAGTGCCGTATATCTTTTTTGAAAAGAGTACCTTTTTGCAAATATTCTGATGTTATATTCAATTTATTTAGTAACTGTTTCAGATATGACTCATCGCTTCAAACATAAAAGATAAATATGAGAGGCTAGAAAAAACATTTTCCATGAATAAGTACGTAACAGGAATTTTTAGAGGATACATTTAAATGTATTTTTAGTACTTTTCAAGTTTTATTTCAATATTGTTTTTCCAAAACAAGAAATTATATCAGAAGCGGTCAAGCTGAGTTGGTGATAAAAAGAATAATAGGAGAGATCAAACAAATGCCAGTAGTATCATTTTGAGGTCAAATAAAAAAAAGATAAATAATTTGGAGCAAAATGTTTTGAATTCACAAATAAAAATTTTTGATGAAAAAATTAGTAAAATTACACATGCACTTAACACTGTAAACTACTTGGAGTTTTATAAATGAAGAAAGGGTTAAACATAACATCAGGGCTGCCAATAGTGAGTTGGGAGTCTGGGGCAAAATGAGTAAGATGGAGCCCTGTCGCATGCTTTCGTTTTGATGTTACAAAATGCATTCTGCTTTGAAAGTTTGAGTAGTGGCAAAGTAAGGCTGCTGGCTCAGTTCAAGGTCAACCGAGCGATGACGTCATCACCAATGCCATCACCTATGACGTCACCCACACTACGTCACAGAAATGACATGGATATAACGTCATCACCCCTGACGTCACCATTATGACGTCATCGACGTCATTTAGGTCAAGGTCACGCCGAAACCTAAATTTTTTTTGGCATTTTTGCCGTTTCTCGCACTCCGTTCCGAGTTTCAGTCAGAGTCCTCGTGACCTTGAGGACTTGGAGCGAAATTAGACGAGAAGCAGCAAAAATAGCCGTGAAAACCCAAAGTTTGTTACATGACTCTGCCTAAACCGTCATGTGACATTCCTATTAATAGAGTATGGTACACCTAGGTTCTAGATAATTCAAATTTTACACGCACATGACATGCTAGGTCAGTTTAAAAACAAAAATTTTGATTTACAAAATACTCAAAAATACCGTAATTGTTATGAACGAAAAATGACATTTAAATCTGTTCAAAATTATGTTCGGTTGAATTTTATTTCCTGATTTTGAGCTCTCAATCCTAAAAAATGAAATCATATAACGAAATCATCATTAAATAACCAACAGTAAAGTATTATTATTGTGGCATTTTGCTGTATCTCCCCTTAAAAAAGGCCGACACCTATATTGATTTAATATAATCAAAGAACGTAGAAATGTTGAAAACTAAATTACACTCACTGACGCCATAACACGAGGCCTATATAGATGAAGGGAAGACTTTATCTGTCAGTGACAGTATCACACCATAGACTGTGATCAAAAGTATTTTAAGATCATGTAAACCAATTTCTTTCTTTAAATAAATCTAAAAATCTGCTTTTTTGAATATATAAATTAATAAACAAACTGAAAGAGTTTTTTGAAATTTAATTTGTATTTAATTACTTTATGTTGAACAATTACATCTTTCCCAATTAATTACAGTCAACACTATATGCCTCCTACTTAATAAATTGATTTTGATTCCTTGGAACACTAAAATTTTTGTATTGTATAAAATACTAGCTTACCCGGCATGATTTGCAATGCCAACATGAGGAATTTGGAATTTTATGTTGGTTCAGGTGAGCTCGTTCGCTACTCTCACTCACCGTCAGGTTTATAGCTTGTTCGCTACGCGCGCTCACTCACCTTACACGCCCAATACGGATTGCCATATTTTGACAGTGATCACGATACGGATTAAAGTAAAATAATGTTGTATAATCCATATTGAGTGTGTAAGTTCAAGCCCAGTAAACAATACTGTAAATATCACAATCCAGATTGTGATCATGTAAGATCCGCCATCCTCTAGTTTTTACCATCAGTCTTCCCTCTGGATAAAAATATCCCATATGTTCTTCATGGTTCGAAGCTACCTCGCCACCAATTTTCAGCCAAACCAGTGCAGCCCTTATTTAGTTATAAATAGTGTAGGCTTAACTAACACGACTTTCTTTATATTATGCAGGGTGAGTTTCTTAAAGTGATACAATAGCTAACTTTTTTATTCTGTATCTGACAGTATAATTACTATGGGGGACCCCCTTTACTTTTTTATTTTGCTTTCAGGTATGTATTTCATTTTTTCAAAATTTCCCGCCATTATTCCAATATGGCGGCCAACTGTAAAATTTCTTATTGAACACCCTACATTTTATGGTGTTTTCAAAATTTTCATGCGATTCTAAGACTTTTTTATCCCATGCCACTTTTCTCTAAACCTAACGATTAGGGAGCTAGAGGCAATTAAAGTTCATTTTTAGTTCCATAAGAATAACATGGGGCAAACTTTATCTGCCCATATCTCCGAAACCATTGATTAAAATAAAAAATACTCAAGAATAATAATGTCTAAAATTGACGTTTTAAGAACATTCCTCTCATACGAATTATCATTTACGCATAAATTAACTTATTTCCAATATGGAATGTAAACAATTAAATACCGTATTCAAAATTATTTTCGTTATTATGAAAAATATGTTCTTAAATCATTAATTAATACATTTTTATTCCTGAACATTTTTTATTTTAATTAATGGTTTCGGAGATATGTGCAGATAAAGTTTTCCCAATGTTATTCTTATGGAACTAAAAATGAACTTTAATCGCCCCTAGCTCCCTAACCGTTAGGTTTAGTGGAAAATGGCATGTCTACTAAAAAAAGTCTTAAAATCACATGAAAATTTTGAAAACACCATAAAATGTAGGGTGTTCCATAAGAAGTTTTAAAGTTGGCCGCCATATTGGAAAAATGGCGGGAAATTTTGAAAAGTGAAATACATACCTGAAAGCAAAATAAAAAAGTAAAGGGTGTCTCCCATAAGAAGTATACTGTCAGATACAGAATAAAAAAATTTAGCTATTGCCTTACTTTAAGAAACTCACCCTGCAGGCTATACAGGGTGTTTCCGAACAACCTGGAAATATTTTGTATATATGTTCCTTAGGTCGAGACAGTAAAAAAAATCTTGTAAACATATGTCCTAAAATGCTTTGTTAAGCCGCTAGCCGCCATTTTGTTTTTTACACCTAATAATTTTTATTTCATTGACGGTTTGTTGTATTGAGTTCATATTTGGCATGAACCTTTATGACACCAATGTCCATTTTCAGGAAAAAAATTATTTTTGTCAGATGTGTATTTTCAAAATGGCGGCCATTTTAAATTTTTAAACTCAAATATCTCAAAACCAGTGAATTTTACAAAAATTTTACAAGAGACATAAAAGTTAGAAAATAAAATTATCTAACTAATGATACCAAGATTATAAGGATTGAACAACATATAACGGAGTTATTGCCATTTTTATGCATAAAATCGTTGATTTTCCATTTAAATGCATGCAAATTTAGGTTACTTTAGAAGAAAAATTTCAATAACTCCGTTATTTGTTGTCATATCCTTACAAACTTGGTACCATTGGTTAGATAATTTAATTTGTCATCTTTTTTGCTATTTATAGTATTTTGATAACATTTACCGATTTTGAGATATTTGAGTTTAAAAATTTCAAATGGCCGCCATTTTGAAAATACTCATTGGACAAGAATAATTTTTTTTCTGAAAATGGACATTGGTGTCATAAAGGTTCATGCCAAATATGAATTTAATACAACAAACCGTCACGTAAAAAAATTATTATGTGTAAAAAACAAAATGGCGGCTAGCGGCCTAACGAAGCATTTTAGGACATATGTTTATATGACATTTTTTTATTGTCTTGACCTAAGGAACACAAATACAAAATATTTCCAGGTTGTTCGGAAACACCCTGTATAAGAGTATATCACGACCTGTTAGAGTTTGGAAATTAAAGATAAACATCTTGAAAACGAGACTGGGAAGATGAAAGGAGAGGAGTCATTGTGCTTGACAAAAACACATCTCGGTGTATGGGGTATGTTTGGTGAGTGGTCTGGTAGGGGGGGGGGGGGAGGGGTGGCAGTAAAGATTCAACACCTTTCATAATGCTCCTCTCGCCCCCGCAACCGGCTGCTGATATTTGCATGTTGGGAGATCCAATTTTTCATAACATTCGACCAAAACTAGAACTTCTATGGAGCAGAACAATTTTAATGGAGATCATTAAATTGGAAAAGAAAAACGCTATAGGTGTAATAAATAGAACTCTTCAACATTAAACTGCCTATAGTCTTCAATTGTTTTTGGGACTGGGAACATGTTAAAAAGCTAATGGAATGTTTACAGTTGTTAGTTGTCAAGTAGGATATCATAGCCGTCAGTTATAAATTCATACTAAATGACCCAAAATATTGTGTCTTAAAAACTTCTGGTTAGTTCAAATGTTGACTTTGTATTTTCTCAAATTAATGTATACAATGATGTTAAATTTGTGTTGTAGACATTGATGGATGTTAAATTAAAAAAAATAAAAAAATATCACGCTTCTTTAGGTGTTAAAATGATCTACATGTTTCCTAAAAACTTTTGTAACATGTCAAGGAAAACTTATTTAACTACTTAGTTAGTTATTTACTCGTAACATGAAAACAGTTTGTTAAGTAGTGGTTTGGCACTGATTTGCCTTTTTGTATAACTCATGATTGCAGGGCCACCGACATGGTGGAGGGGGGTGGAGGGGTTAGAGGGGGCGGATTGCCCCGGGCCTAAAAAATAGGGGGACTCATCTACAGTAGTTTTTTTTATTTACGTTAGCAATTTTTTTTTATTTATGTTAGCAAAATTTTGCCGCCGTATTAGCTATGTAGGTAACAGAATATATGATTTTTGAAAACGTCCTCATGCTTTTCTTATAGAAGCAGTATTTTTGTATTCTAACATATGATTACTTAAAAGATCATTAATTTTATAAACAGCTATTCTCATTTAAAGTATCGAGGGAAGATTTTTAATAATGATACAAAAATCTACAGTAGACGATATTATAGATTTGCGGCGAGTGAGCGTAGCGAACAAGCTCACTGAGAGGCAAAAAGTTTCTCAAGTTGGCATTTCAAATCATGCTGGGTAAGCTAGTTAAATATACACTGAGAAGTAAAAATTACTATAATTATAATTTGATTAAAACAATAATTAAAATATAAAAAATTAACATCCAGATACTTAAGAAACTTAAAAAAAAAACCTTACTACTGAATTATTACCAGGAACCAATCCGATGTAATCATGTGTAGTTCATGAACTCCTCCACCGAGTAAAACTCTTGCGACACAAAAAAGCGTCTTAATTTTGACTTGAATTTTGATTCATTGTTTCAAACCGAATAGCCTCCGGAATTCTGTTACGGATTCCAACCCCTGCTTGAAACGGTAACCCATATACACTAGCTAGCCTGTGCTGATCAATTCTGAAAACATCGCAGGATCGTGCGATGAAGTTGTGTACATCAGTGCCACGTATTAGACTGCTCTTAAATTTGTAATAATGAACAGTTTCCAGGATATGAAGCTCAGCTAGAGTTTGCAAACCCAACTCCCGGAAGGCTTCCCGACACGACTCTCTAAATTTGAGCTTTGAAATTATTCTATTGGCTTTTCCAAGAATCGATCCCTGAGGGACGCCAAATCTCTAAGAGGTTGTATGTGAAGAACTCCATTGACACGTACTTGTTGAGTCCTTCCAGTTATGACAATGGTTGCTGGACATCCAGCATGAGCATATGGCCATATTAAATTTAACATTGGATTATATAGTCCCAGCTTAATAAAAAAGTTGTTTTGCTGTTGTATCGATGACGTCATTGCATTGGCGGCCAGGAGGGGGGGGGGGAGGAGGGGGCATTTAGAGCGAACACTACTTCCTTCCCTCAGAAAATCTAGTCTAGAGCCGCCTATGACAATGCAATTAATAAATATGAAAGTTTTAAATTCGTAATTTTTTTCGACAGTAGACAAAGTAAACATAGGCATATTTCAAAATTTAATTTGTTTTGAGTCAGCTGATTGTTGCTGTACAGGACGAGTTTGCTGTTGATGTACGGTAAAGAATGGTTTTCCTTTAGGGCCGGTTTGATAATATACTATGATAAAAACAAAATATTATTATAACTGTTTCTCAATTACACTTTAAAGGAATATTTCACATTTTTTTGATAAAATGAATAAAACAAAACTTTTATTTGGTTTTATTATTTTATGGTTGGATGACTACAATTGGTATATTTTTCGTAAAATCAATTTTAAAAAGAGTTTTCTGTAGCAGTATATATGATCTAGACATATTATAAAGGTGAACTATTATAATATTTGACCCATTACAATGCAATATTCTTTATCAAAGATATGATAATAGATCTTTGCAAGGAACTATGATAGTGTAGTAACGGCCTTGGAACAAAAGTAATGTTTATATACAGAAAAAAAAAAACAGCTTACGGTGACTAGTTTTATCTGTTTGGAAATTGACGACTTTCGAAGGCCTCAGCTGTAGGGATATTAGCTATTTTCGAATACAGAGTGATGAAAACATAATTATACTGCCAGAGCCAGACCAGACCAAACGACAATTAATTAGCTAAAACTTCATTAAAACCTGAAATATTTTTTTTAAAGTGCTGTAAGTTTATATTAATAAGCATAGCGCTTTTTAATATTGAGTGAATTAATATTGTGATCTACAAATTCGCCACACGTTAGATAAAATCCACTTATTAAGGGATTAAAGTGTGTTGGGTTCATATTACCCTCCTCAACCCCGAGAGGTTATTGTTACCAACATCTTGACCTCTGATGCAGAAACACTTGCCAGGGATGAGAGAGCCGCCACCCCTAAAGTGTTATCCTTACTTTCTTCCTATCCCATACAGTATTTAATTTAATTTGCATCTTAATTGTGGAGGTTATTATCTAGGTTTTAAATATATTGTTGGAAATTAGTGGTATGAACAATTAATTTAATTTTAACATTATTTTATTGTTTCATTAGTGACTCACTAACTGCTACCCGGCATGCTTTGCAACGGCATCCTGAGGATTTTTTTGCCTTTCAAGTTTAGCTTTTTGGCTACGCTCACTCGCCGTCAGGTTCAGCTCTTTCGCTGCGCTCACTCGCCGTCAGGTTTAGCTCGTTCGCTACACTCACTCGACCTCAGGTTCAGCTCTTTCGCTACACTCACTCGCCACAAGTCTGTAATATTCTTTATTTGTTTATTATCAATCTTCCCTCAATACTTTAAATGAGAACATCAATTTAAAAATATTAATAGGCCTACATCTTTTCATGTACAGTTCTGTAACAAATATTTTGTCTACAAGAAAAACATTGGAACTTGCAAGACCACTGAGGTAGTGCCCTAAAGCAAACAAATGAAAAAC
This sequence comes from Neoaliturus tenellus, assembly GCA_030545055.2. Lineage (NCBI taxonomy): Eukaryota > Metazoa > Arthropoda > Insecta > Hemiptera > Cicadellidae > Neoaliturus > Neoaliturus tenellus. Next base: position 30,519,869 of record CM061534.1, on the reverse strand, counting down.
AGGAACAAGCCTATCTTTCTCCTTGATAATTAAAGTAGTTTTACATAATTTCAGGTCAATATTGGTCCAGTAGTTTTTTTGCCCATTCAAGACACGCAAAGCTTAAAATATTCATACATACATTTTTATAGATATAGAAGATTTATTGTGATCATGGTCAAATGAGAATAATTTTCAACGCCTGACGTAGTGTGTTTTGGCCACTCCTGGCTCATGTCAAGGCCACAGGTGGTAGTGGATGGTGGAAGAAATAGCTTTTGAGCTGAGGGGCAGGCCCTGCGAAGACAGGTCAAGTATGAATTTAACATAAATTAGACGCCCGATCTGTCACTCTCCAGTTGTTCACCAGCTCACGTACAATTAACACCACCTTAAGAAGTATTAACACAACATTTTTAATAAAAAATACAGTTGCAAGATTTATTTCAAACTTTTGAAAATATTGTGGAAAATATAACGCTGTCACTACAGATTTAAACATTGCTTCTGGTTGTGCTATCTGTATTAAAATTAAAGTTAAGCAGAAGAAGATCCTTCTTTGATTTCTAAATAGTAAACAACTTGAATACCCGCAACATGTATTTCTCTTTTGACTATTCAAAGTGTAATAGCACTTCAGTTCTAGTGAACATATCATTTCTTGCTTTTAAACTACAAGATGAATTCTAACTCTTTACAAAGTACATTAAATAGAGCAAAACTAAAATTACAAAATACTTAAATGAAAATTTAAAAAGTAATTTAACATTTAACTAAGATAAAACGAAACTTAAAGTTCCATCCACTTTATTTGACAAATTCCAATACTAAAGAATCTATTATAAACAATATACGTTTCTCCTCAAACATTTAAATGAAATGAAACATTATATCCTTCCAATCCTTAGCCCAATTGATGAACACTACCAAGTATTTTTTTTTTCAAATACTTCCATTTATATATAAACATTCTCATCAAAGTTATTTCATTTGCTTCATAAAAGTTGTAGAGTCAACTACTAATTCCACAAACTGTAGATATTGATCTCTCTAAACAATCGTCAGAAGTTTCTTCAACAACTTCTAATAATTTTCAAGATATATATTCAAATACTACATATACTAAACAGTTGATTTTGCAATTCAATCAAATTACTCTAACAACTAACAGTTTTAAACATATAATGTTGATTCAATTTTCAACTCTTTATTTAAGTTCTATTTTTGTGTTAAGTATTTTCAGAGCGTACAACCTTCCCCTTCGCCTTTCCGCGACCAAATAAGTCCTCAGATGGTTCCCCCCCACACATCCGTTCCCAGCAGCAGCGACAACTGGACAGGCGGTGCGCGGCAGCGGTTGCAAACCGTTATCAAATACGCGGCTGCAGAAAAGTTCCTTATCTAAGAGTTAAGATATAACACATACGACACTTTCCGCAACATATCCTGATGCCGGTAGTGATCCTCGATTGTCCAGTTTGAGAAAACAACACAACAATAATTCCAACACTTAAGGTTTACTACCTTAAAAAGTAATTTATACCTCACAACAATACACTCCTCCTTCACATGACTGCGCAGTGCTGCTAAACATGTGTAAATGAAGAATGTACATCCTTGAATATTATATAAGAACTCTACCACTTGGACATTACTCCCTAAACCCTATCGACCAGTAAACCTATTCTTCGTCCGTTACATTCTTCCTTTTTCCTTATTCCTCATCTTTTTTCTTTCCTTTCGTTTTAACAACATTTATATCTTCTCCAAACCATTGCAAATACCAATTATTGGATAAGGTACTCGTAAGTATGCCTGAAGTCAATTTCTAAAAGTTTAATGCTGGTCAATCTATTATTTCTTATCATCCTTACACCTAACAGCCCATTTTCTTTGCTTCACACTGTAGAGACGATGGTTGAAGCGGTTTATAGTATTAAATGTTACTGTTCTTTCCACATTTTCAAACAAACATTTTCCATACTGTTCAAACTGTACATTCTTCTTCAGATATGAAGTCTTTATAACTTCGGCTTTTTCCACAACTTGATGTTCTCTTCTTTCACTTCTGTACAGCTTAAATTAATATAGTTCAGATTTTTAAGCAAAAACTTCTTCCATTGGAACAATATTTGTTTCATCTTTAAACTTTATCCATACTTTTTTATTTTTACCGTCTTTTTTATTTTTAAAAGTCAAAGTCGTTATTATAGATGAAACTGCGTAGATCTTCGTACATAACTTCTGTTTTTATCCAATAAATAAAAGCGTCTGTATCCATGTGTGAAGCCAAAGTTTTCTCTTCCATAAAATTTAACCATGTTGTTGTATTGGAAGTCATTCATGTGGGGTTTCGTAATATCCAAAATAAACATTCCCACATATAAATGTTGTTCATGGACATAGCTACCATATTTTTATCAATTACTATATGCGATATCGGTCTTGCCGAATATATCATTATTCATTAATTTAAAAAGTCTTTCTGGGAATTAGATGTAGCCGCAGTAGTTCTTTTTGTGTTTTTGTCAATATATGGACTTAACAAACAGGAATGAGAAAATTGTAATGCTCTATTAATTTTGTTTATTCTCAATCCTAATAGTAGAGCTTGTTGCATTACCCAATAATGAGCAAAATAATTTGAATTGCTGGTTAAAGTCATCATCAATTTAGGCCATCTACAGATTGGAGATATTTCTGATTTGGCCAATAGAGGTAAATCATAGTGATGGTCATGCAAGTGTTAAGGATATTTAAAATATACGTCCAAAGTGCAACCAGTATTTCCGTGTTTTGTTATATCCATAATGTTTCCAATAGAATCTGGATCTACCCATTTGAATTTGGCCGTAGGGCAGAGGATTTCACATGGCCCATCCATACAGGTTATTTGCATCAAAATAACTTGGTTGGTTTTGATGCATAAAAATTAGTGAGATATTCGTTACATATCTGGTGAGATCTTTACATATCTGGTTACACTTTGAGTCAATCTCCTTGAACACCTGATTTCAACATAAATACCATGTTTATATCTGTAAAAAGTTGCAATTTATAATATGTTTCCTTTAACATAGCTTGCCAGGTGATGTATAAGAATGAAGAGGGTCAAGTCCATATGCTTTAGAACATTTATTTCTAAGCGCTTCTATTATATCACAAAGTAGAGTTACATCTAGTTTAACATAAAAATCCAAATATTCTCCAAGTGTTCTGAATTCTAATTCATTCTATATTCTACATGCATTTTCATGATCTTCATGGGTTATATCCGTGTCGCATAATTTACTTTTAAATTCTTCTCTTGGTGACAGTGATATTTCATAAATCTTTTCTAGACTATCTATATAATCATATGGGAAAACACCTTTGCGAAGAACCAAATAAATTTTGTCATTGCTCAAAATCTTTTTTGTTTATATTAAATCTTCTCTTCTCAAGTTTTTGGAAAGTTTCTTTAAACTAGATGGCACCAAACGGTAAGAATCTAAGAATCATATTTTATGTTTCCTACTATTTTTATAAAACTTATAAAGTTCTCAGTTGTTTCTGCTTTACATAAATTTCTCTATTATCTCTCCCTAGTTCCGGAATGATAAAATGCGCATGATAACCACTAAGGTTTTCTAATATTACAGGTACATTTTTAGGAATCTTGTAGTTGATATTACAACTGTTACATGCGGCATCTCTATAATATCCCCTCAGATGGTCATGATCGTGGACCTTATGGTTTTCCAAAGTAAATTCATTTCTACATAAATTACAATGAGTTGCATTTTTATGTTGAATCTATTCTTCTTCATCCATCGGTATCATTGGTACAATATCACTACATAATCTTTCCACTCTGTCTGCTGTTGTATATAAGTGATCAAGGAATATTTTAGAAGCATTTACATCACGATAAACGATAGGTTTTGAAGTTAGATATATATATATACATCGTATGGCTGTCATAGCCAGCTACCATCTTAAAAATAATAATAATAATAATAATAATAATAATAATAATAATAATAAAATAAATAAAAGATGTTCTGCAGTGCAAAGCACCTGCGTCAATATATTTAAAATAAAACTAAATTAAACATTAATAAACTCTCTATAAAGCTAAATCCAGGGCGCTAAGCCATTGCAGCCCAGCTTCACTTGCACAATGAAGGCCCATCAGCCCTTCCTGGAAAGCACTCAAAGGGCACTCATTGACTATGTGAGTCATAGTCTGGAACTCCGCTTCACAGCTGCATGACTGGTCTTCTGTCATTCCCCATTTGTATTTCCAATAATTACATCTTCCCACTCCAGTGCGGAATCGATTGAGAACAGTCCACTGCTTCCGAGGAAGATCCATACCTCTTACTGCTAAGGTTGGGTCAGCAATCAAAAAGTGATTCCGACCTTGGAAAGAGTTTCAGGAGGAAGTCCAATCGGTATGGATTGAAAAGTTTGTGTCCGTCAAATGGGATGCTGTCCGCAGTGGTGGTCTACGGGTCCTCAATCTGCCCATCTCCTGGAGAAGGTAATCATGGATGGGTAGGTGTGGAGCAGATAAGATCTTAGTATATTCCCTAATGAGTGCATCCCTTCGTCTGGTTTCAGGTGGAGCGATATTACACAGGACCGGGAGCCAGGGGAAGGGGGTTGCCATGAGTGTACCACTAATGGCTCTCATAGCCCTGTAAAGCTGGACGTCGATATCCCTGACATGTACACTGTTCAACCACACGGGAGCACAGTACTCAGGAGTTGAGTAAACTAGGGACAGAGCAGTGGTTCGCAGAACTTGTGCGTTAGCTCCCCATGCGGAGCCAGCAAGGTGATGGACAATGTTATTCCTGGTTCTCACCTTGGCTGCTGTCTTTTGTATGTGGCTTTTGAATGTCAGGGACCGATATAAAGTGACTCCCAGGTACTGTGGGTTTTCATTGTGCTTTAGCTCAACACCGCCAAATACAATTTTAAGCTTTTGGTGGGCCATTCTATTGTTCAAGTGGAAGCAAGAAACCTTGGTTTTTGTTGGGTTTTGATTTATCTTCCAGGCTTTAAATTATTCACCGAGGGTCGTGAGGTCATTTGTTAGTGTTTCCTAAGCTAGTTGGAATTCCTTGTGCTGATAAGCCAGAGCTATATCTTCTGCGTAAACGAACTTTGAGGAGCGAGTGTCTGGAATGTCGGCTGTATACACATTAAACAGCAGTGGGGCGAGCACTGACCCCTGTGGCAGGCCATCCTTTAGTTGCCTAAAAGTACTTTCCTTTCGTTCCAAATATACTTTAATCATCCTGTTGGACAGCATTGAGTTGAGGAGACGCAACAGGAAAGGACAAGGAATCAGGTTGTAAAATTTAATAAGGAGGCCTTTTCTCCAGACAGTGTCATAAGCTGCAGTAAGATCTAAGAAAGCAACGGAGGTTTTCAGTCTTCGCTCAAACCCATTCTCGATGAAAGAAGTAAGAGCTAGTACCTGGTCACAACAGTTGCGTCCAGGTCTAAACCCAGCTTGTTCGACGGGGATGCCGGAATCGAGAACAGGGAGGATTCTGTTGTATATCAACCTCTCGAGCAGCTTATAAGAGACACTAAGAAGGGCTATGGGTCTTTCGGGCAGTTTTGGATCTTTACCGGTCTTCAAGACAGTCATTATTTTGGATTTTCTAAATATACCAGGCAAGTCGTTGGTTTCCATTATGGTGTCAAAAATGCAAGAGGCCACTGTCGAGCCTTTTTACCCGACTGTTTTATAAACTACGGGAAGATTTCATCCAAGCCTGCTGCTTTGCCAATTGGCATCGCATCAATCGCCGCATCTAGCTTATCCATAGTGAAAGGTCTAGAGACTTCTAATGGTGCTTGCCGACTTTGCTTTATTTTATTTAGCTTAAAGTTCACATTCCTGTCCGCAGACGTACGCACGGGCTTAGACAAACAGGAGAGGCGTTTTGCAATATCACAAGGGCGAGGTTGCGAGACAGTGTTTTTATCATTTGTTTTACCAGTGGAGAGCTTTCTGAGAAGAGACCAGGCTTTGCGACTACTTTGGGTGAAGTTCATGTTCTCAACAGTTTTCACCCATTTCTCTTTTGAAGTTAGATTATATCTATTTAGATGGGTTTCATCTACTTACTTTGCTGTTTTCCAGTTATATAAATTTATATCTACAGTCATACAAGATGTTTTAACTTTCCTACTACACTTCATTTGATATTTTACTTTAAGGTGGATGTTTTCTATGCAAACGTTTATCATCCACTGCCAAATTTGCTCCCTAAAATTCTCACCCCCACACCCCTTACATTTTAGTCACGTACAAATTTCTCATCTTGGCCATGAACTCATTAGATTGCAAGGAACGTATACGTCTTATAACTGAAACTCCCCCCGCTATATAAAACCCCTTAGAACTGTCTCTCTCCATTTATTTGTCGGCTCTCGTAGGATTAACGAGAGCCGTCATCCTATACTTCCTTAACACATTTTTTGTTATTCAAACAAAATTACAGTTACAAGATGTATTTCAAACTTTGAAAAATATTGTGAAAAATATAAAGCTGCCAATACGGATTTAAACATTGCTTCTGATTACCCTATCTGTATTTAAATTAACGATGAAGTAGAAGAAGAATATGGTTCACTTAACCTTACTCAGGCTACATCAGAAATTACAACAACAACAACAGAAGACACCATTGATTCAATAAAATCTCAGGGCTTTGCCCCACCTTTTCCTTGATGTTTTGACAAATAACTCTAATAGTGCATATTTACTTTCCATTCTATCTCGAACATTTGAATTATCTACAACACTTCTTTTGCCTAAATCATACTCTGAGAATTTAAACTTTTAACTTCTCATCATCACCATTTACCTACAACACAATTCTTCTCCTCTTCCTTCAACAACAAATAACAATAAAAACCAACCCTGCTGAAATAATACAAATTGCTGAAATAACTTATACAGTTTCAAGTATATAATGTTGGAGTAATTTTTCAACTCTTTATTCAACTTCTATTTTTCGTGTAAATTATTTCCAGAGCCTCCTTCCCCGTCGCCTTCCCGCAACCATTAAACCCTTAGATGGTTTTATCCCCCCACGCCCACCCCACCCAATGCTAATTTATGATAATTTCATACGGGACCTGCCTCCACGGGCGGAGCTAGGAGAGGCCAAAACACACTACTAAAGTCAATCGTCACTATTGTCAATTATTTTCTTAAACGATATAACTCTTCAATATGACTCACTGATTATATTTTTCTAGTGTTTTTGTTCAGCGCATTTCCTATTACTGTATAGTAATCACAAAAATGAGCCCTTTACTGCATAAAATGTAGAAAACATCATCCTCATTTTATTAACAAACTCAATGCTTCCTAAAGTTTATTTTGTTAGTATTTATTAATCCTCACTAATATTATAAATGTGAAAGCGTGGATGTTTGTTATGCTGTCACGCCAAAACTATTCGACGAATCATCATGAAACTTTGTACATATAATCTTGGAGGTACTAAGGAACATAGGATACTTTTTACTTTTAAAGAATTATTTTTTTACAAAAGGTTAAAAAAAGTTATTTTATAAAAAATTTGAAAATCTGTTTTTAATTTTTTCTATTGGTTGCTAAGAAACAAATTTCATAAAAAATTATAATAACAAGCTTTGTTTACCGTGATGGCGGGTAAAGCATGACGGCGAGTGAGCGTAGCAAACGAGCTAAACCTGATGGCGGGCGAACGTGACGATGAGTAATTGTAGCAAACGAGCTAAACCTGATGGCGGGCAAACGTGACGATGAGTGATTGTAGCAAACGAGCTAAACCTGATGGCGGGCGAACGTGACGATGAGTGACTGTAGCAAACGAGATAAACCTGATGGCTGGCGAACGTGACGATGAGTGATTATAGCAAACGAGCTAAACTTGATGGCGGGTAAGCGTGACGATGAGTGATTATAGCAAACGAGCTAAACTTGATGGTGGGTAAGCGTGACGGCGAGTGATTGTAGCGAATGAGCTAAACTTGACGGCGGGTAAGCGTGACGGCGAGTGATTGTAGCGAACGACTTAAACTTGACGGCGGGCGAACGTGTCGGCGAGTGATTGTAGCGAACGAGCTAAACTTGACGGCGGGTAAGCGTGACGGCGAGTGATTATAGCGAACGAGCTAAACTTGACGGTGGGTAAGCGTGACGGCGAATGATTGTAGCGAACGAGCTAAACTTGATGGCGGGTAAGCGTGACGGCGAGTGATTGTAGCGAACGAGCTAAACTTAATGGCGGGTAAGCGTGACGATGAGTGATTGTAGCGAACGAGCTAAACTTGACGGCGGGTAAGCGTGATGGCGAGTGATTGTAGCGAACGAGCTAAACTTGACGGCGGGTAAGCGTGACGGCGAGTGATTGTAGCGAACGAGCTAAACTTGATGGCGGGTAACCGTGACGATGAGTGATTATAGCAAACGAGCTAAACTTGATGGCGGGTAAGCGTGACGATGAGTGATAATAGCAAACGAGCTAAACTTGATGGCGGGTAAGCGTGACGATGAGTGATTATAGCAAACGAGCTAAACTTGATGGCGGGTAAGCGTGACGGCGAGTGATTGTAGCGAACGAGCTAAACTTGACGGCGGGTAAGCGTGACGGCGAGTGATTGTAGCGAACGAGCTAAACTTGACGGTGGGTAAGCGTGACGGCGAGTGATTGTAGCGAACGAGCTAAACTTGACGGCGGGCGAACGTGACGATGAGTGATTGTAGCAAACGAGCTAAACCTGATGGCGGGCGAACGTGACGATGAGTGATTGTAGCAAACGAGCTAATCGTGATGGCGGGCGAACGTGACGATGAGTGATTGTAGCAAACGAGCTAAACCTGATGGCGGGCGAACGTGACGATGAGTGACTGTAGCAAACGAGATAAACCTGATGGCTGGCGAACGTGACGATGAGTGATTATAGCAAACGAGCTAAACTTGATGGCGGGTAAGCGTGACGATGAGTGATTGTGGCAAACGAGCTAAACTTGATGGCGGGCGAACGTGACGATGAGTGATTGCAGCAAACGAGCTAAACTTGATGGCAGGTAAGCGTGATGATGAGTGATTGTAGCGAACGAGCTAAACTTGACGGCGGGTAAGCGTGACGGCGAGTGATTGTAGCGAACGAGCTAAACTTGATGGCGGGTAAGCGTGACGATGAGTGATTATAGCAAACGAGCTAAACTTGATGGCGGGTAAGCGTGACGATGAGTGATTATAGCAAACGAGCTAAACTTGATGGTGGGTAAACGTGACGGCGAGTGATTGTAGCGAACGAGCTAAACTTGACGGCGGGTAAGCGTGACGGCGAGTGATTATAACGAACGAGCTAAACTTGACGGTGGGTAAGCGTGACGGCGAGTGATTGTAGCGAACGAGCTAAACTTGACGGCGGGTAAGCGTGACGGCGAGTGATTATAACGAACGAGCTAAACTTGACGGCGGGTAAGCGTGACGGCGAGTGATTGTAGCGAACGAGCTAAACTTGACGGTGGGTAAGCGTGACGATGAGTGATTATAGCAAACGAGCTAAACTTGATGGTGGGTAAACGTGACGGCGAGTGATTGTAGCGAACGAGCTAAACTTGACGGCGGGTAAGCGTGACGGCGAGTGATTATAACGAACGAGCTAAACTTGACGGCGGGTAAGCGTGACGGCGAGTGATTGTAGCGAACGAGCTAAACTTGACGGTGGGTAAGCGTGACGGCGAGTGATTATAACGAACGAGCTAAACTTGACGGTGGGTAAGCGTGACGGCGAGTGATTGTAGCGAACGAGCTAAACTTGATGGCGGGTAAGCGTGACGGCGAGTGATTGTAGCGAAACTGATGGAGGGTAAGCGTGACGGCGAGTGATTGTAGCGAAACTTGATGGCGGGTAAGCGTGACGGCGAGTGATTGTAGCGAACGAGCTAAACTTGATGGCGGGTAAGCGTGATGGCGAGTGATTGTAGTGAACGAGCTAAACTTGATGGCGAGTATCGCGGGTGAAGCCACAGGAAAAGCTAGAATTTAATAAAATAACCAAAGAAACTAACTATAGAACTTTAATATTATGGAATAAGATGACAAACAAAATAATTTTTATACGAAAAAAGAGAAAGCGTTCAGAAAAACTGTTATTAATTTTTGAAATTTAAATAACTCGGATTTTGAATTAATAAGTGTAGACAACTCTAAATTGGTGTTTGAAACTCAACTTGGCCATTACATTTCACAATGAGTCAATGTCTAAACAAGTTGTCTGTCTGAATGCTCTATTGTTCCTCACTGATTTAGTTATATTCTGATGGCCTTTAAGAACTCTACAAAATGTAGATTTTTGAAAAATCAAATGCATTAATTTAATTTTACTTTGGATTTTAAAGAAAAAAATAAAAAATTAAACTATCACATATTCTTTAATGTTTCAAATTGATTTCTATGTTTTATCACCAACAATTTTATAAGTTGAGGAATTTGAAAATCCTTAGTATTGTATCCGTTGCCTGGCATTCAGGGTATTGATATTATGTTATTTTAAATTTAAAAAAATCAATAGAAATACCAATTTAGCAGCATTACTTAATTGTAAAAATCAAAGAGGTTAGTGCAGCAGGGCACTATATTATTTTCCTTCTAATACCTTAATAAAATCGACTCTTGATAATGTATCTTGAAGGCAACTAGCCAACTTGATAACTGGGCCATGTTTTTTTTTCAAACTACGCATAGCGTGACTGAAGAATAGTTCGAGTTACAAAGATATGTACATTGGCTCTGTAACTTTGATGAAATGAAATGAAAATTCTTTATTTTAACAGGCAAAGTTAGGGCAACATGGCTCTTTATTACACTTAACCTATGCTTAATTAAATATGAACTAAATAATAATTCAAACGAGATACATTCTTATTAATTTTTAACAATACAAAATTAAAACACTATATGTAGTTTATTTCCAAATATATTAACAAAAATAAAAACAATCATTTGACGAAGGACACCCTTTTTTTCGCCGATGCATCGAAGACTGGTCTTATTGGTGTGGTACTGGTTGGTTTTATTACCGCCTTGTGTGGTAGGTAATGCCCTGATAATGTTTCAGTATGGTGGGGAAGTTCTTCAATGATACCTTCCATTTCCAATCTTGCAATACTTTGCTATATCCGTTGTAATGCCCTTCTTCACGCAATTTGTCTACAGTTTTGTGTAACCTCCTTTTCGCAACTTTGTAGTTTGAGGGTGAAGGAGGATGCTCTTCTAACCAAAGCATCTCAACTTCATGCCTCCCATCATCATTGATTGTCACAGTTTTATTAATGTGTTCAATTGAATCTTTTTCTAGTCTTTGACGTGTCTTTTTTCCATTGGGTCCTCTATTCCAAGTACATCTAATGCCCCTAAATTTGAAATGACCATAAACTTATTAAGTGTAGTTACAGTCATTGTACTGCTACCAGATGTAGATCTTGTTTTTGGGTACTTTCCCATTGAGGTCCAACCAAGGAGAGTTTCCATGGCAACAAGCCCACATTTCAAGACTAGGAAATCAGAGTAAATCATGGGAAAGACATTTTATTTACTATATGTGTTCACTACAAAACATAATAACTAGAATCAAAACAATAACAATAAACACGTGTTCACAATAATCATATGATTTACAATTTATATCCAAACATGCCCCTTTTAGCGAATTTCCCTATAGGGAATACGCTATTACGGTAGTAGTCACGGTAAGACCTAAGCCCGGGACCATGATACTTTTTCGTTTTGAGGTCCCTAGAAGCCAAAAACACCGTTCGTTCAAATTGATATATATGTATATATATATATATATATCTATATATATATCTATATATATATATATATATCTATGTGTCCGTTAACACGATAACTTTTGAACGGAACCTCCGATTTTGATGAAATTTGGTACAGGGATGTAAGCCAGCGTCTACTAGGTTGAGTTCGCGAACCAGAATGATCGGACCATGGGAACAGGGTTTTATGGGGTTTCAAAAGGGTTAAAAATGGGTTTTTGGCTTTTTTTACTTTTATTTAGAAAATTCAACAATTTTAACTTAAACCATTTAAAAGAGCTTAAAAAAACAAACAATCTAATATTTTGAATTTTTTACCCAGCTTAAATGGTTATGGAGAAAATCCAAAAAGTATGTTTTTCATGTTATTCTTATGGGAAATCAACAAAACCTTCTAACTTGCTTATTTATTGACATATCTTGATAAAATTTGGTATGTACATTCATTAGGAAGCGTTTAACTTATATTTGCTTAGAAAACCCATTTGGCGGCAAACCTACGTACTCACCCCTATAGGGTTTATGGGGAAAATAAAAAGAACACCATAGCCTTATAAAATTTGGTATGTACAATCACTAGGTAGGGTTTAACTTATATTTACCAACAAAACCCATATGGCGGCAAACCTACATACTCTCATCCCCATGGATTTTATGTGGTAATAGAAAATATACCAAAATTCCATTGGAAATTCGCTGAGTACGCAGGTCTGCTGCGACGGGGGTATTTAAACTCTGATCTTTTGTGGCGAAATAACTCTTCTACCAGTGCTTGAATGTGCGATAAGGGTCTTAAATACCAGGAGTTTCGGCGGAAGATTTTCCCATCTACATTTACCACATACGACCTGTTTGGAAGTACATCATGAATCACTCCCTCTTCCCACTGGTACTTATAAACATTTCCCAATAACACCTTTTGCCCCTTCTCAAACACATTAGCATTCCTTAGAGCTGTCCCTGTTATATTGCTTGGCTTGACCAAGTTTTTCAGTTACTGATTTGTCATCAACTACCTGTGACTTAAGTTTTGATGGTCTGATAGGTATTTTGACATTCAGAATTCTGCTTTGGAGAAGTTGCGATGGAGAATATTTTAGACCTGCTACAGGAGATGACCGATAGTTAAGAAGATACAAACTTAACACGGAATTATCATACCTTGCTTTTTTCAGCATTGACTTCACTATACCAACTGATTTTTCTGCAAGCCCATTACTGCGAGGATAGTGGGGGCTAGTAAACTTAGTTTCAAAATGCCAAGCTTTACTGAAGTCTAAGAATTCTTGTGGGTTAAACGGGACATTGTCACTTACGAATATACTTGGTATACCAAACCGTGCAAAGATGGGCTTTAGAGCAGAAATAACTGTGAATGCTTTCTTATCTCTTATACGCTCAACTTTGATCCATCGACAATAATAGTCAACTAACACCAAATAACTCGGATTTTCAAAATCTGCTAAGTCAGCTGCTGCTTTGTAAAATGGCATGTCAAACACTTCGAGACTGAAGAGGCTCTTTCAACTTAGCACGTTGAAACTTAGCACATGTAGCACAATTGTCAATAAGATTCTTCAGATCAGAGTTTATCCCTGGCCAGTAAACGAGCTCTTGTACTTTCAACTTCAACTTATTAAAGCCGAAGTGAGTTTCATGAAGTGTTTGTAATGTGAACCTTCGTAACAGAGGTGGTACCAATAGTCTTTCGTTATAATATACTAGACCATCTTGAACGGTTAACTCATTGCGAATACTCAAATAGCGCTGTAGTTCATGACCGCCTGAAGGGCATTTGTTCAGCCATCCTTCTTGATAAAATCTCATAACTTCAGATAAAGCTTCATCATTTTTTGTTTCTTTCAAATATTGATCCACAGTGTTTGGATTAACCTTAACCTCATATATGGTATGGACAACATCTAACATACTTTCATCACACTGTCTGGAGAGAAGATCAGTTATGTACAATTTCTTGCCGGGAACATCCTTCACACAAAAAGAATATTTCAGTAATTACATCCTCAGCCTTGGTTATTTTTTTACCTGATGGAAGTTCTTGTTAAAAATCGACAATAAGGGAGCATGATCCGACTGGACTTCAATATTCATGTGCCCATTAACAAAATTATGGAATTTCTCAAATGCATACACAATTGGTAGAAGTTCTTTCTCAATCTGTGCGTAGTTCTTTTCACTTTCGGTCAGTGACCTAGAACTGAACATTACAGGTTTCCTTTTCTGAAACAGAGAGCAACCAAGAAAAAAATTACTTAAGTCTGCTTGGACAGTTATTGGAGCTTCAGGATCAAAGGGACTAAATAAAGCAGCAGTCTTCATTTTTCCCTTAAGTTTTTCAAAGCAGTCACTGTGATACGGTGTCCGGAAGACTACATCCTTTTTCAATAATTCTAGGAAATACGAACAGTGCTCTGCTAGGTTTGGTACAAAAGGGCATAGGTAATTTACTGTACCTAAAACTCTTCGTAGCTCTGTTTTGCTCGTTGGATTCTTTAGATCATTGATAGCTCTTATTCTGTCATTGTCTGGTTTCACACCATTACAATCAAATTCTTGTCCCAAAAACTTTATCTTTTCAACAAAGTATTGAGTCTTGTCTTTATTCAACTGAACATGTTTTTTTCTAGCAAAATTTATGACTTCAAGAATAGTCTCATATAACTCTTCTTTTGTTTCTGCTGCACATAGAATGTCATCAAAGTAGACAACTACTCCATTAATATTACTAAAAAGCTTGGTCACTCTTTTGTGAAAATACTCTGGAAAAACGAAAAGTCCAAATGGCGCACGCAAATAACGATACGTGCCAAACGTAGTGATAAATGTACACAGCTTTGAAGACTCTTCATCGAGGGGGACCTGATGGCACCCATCTTTTAAATCGAACACCCAAAAGTATCTTTTCTTTGTAAATTTAGCAGTTATTTCATCAAGATTAGGAATCAAAACATACTCCTGAATTATATACTTATTCAGTTCCTTAGGATCAATGCAAACTCCCCGTCCCCAGTTTTATGTTTCTCTACTATTACCAAGTTGTACACCCATTCTCTAGCATAACACTTTTCAATTATGTTTATTGATTCCAATGAGTCCAACTTTTGTTCTTTTGAGTCCAAATTCTGCTTAAGTCGCTCCGTTAGTTTATTTGGGACTCTTCGGGCAGGTGAACTTTTAGGAATAGCTCCTTCCTTGAGTTTCAGCTTCAGAACTTCAGGAAAACTACCTTGGTTAATAAATAAATACATCTTTATACTCCTCGACCAGTGTATTTACATCAGGTATGCCCTCCAATGTACCAAACGTGAGCCTTTTAATGGCACCCATCATAATCGAGGAGTTGTCCTACTATGGGTGTAGCTTTTTCACTATCAACCACAATGAATATTATCTGATACAATTTTGAAGCTAATTTAACCGGAAGGGTAACTTCAACAAAAGAGTTTATTTTAAATCCACAGAAAGCCTCTAATCGAGTTTTAGAAGGTTTAATCTCAAAACTACTCGGCATTCTCAAAGAGCTAAGGGTTTTAGTAGAGAGGACATTGACATCAGCCCCTGTGTCTATCTTAAACACAACGAATGTCTTGTTTATTTCTAGTTTAACCGTCCAATGACTAGCTTTGATCCGATCAACAGTAACGATAGCCCCTACTTCTTCATTAACTGTCCATTCACACTGTAATAGGTTATCTGGAGCACTTGATTCTACTGTCTTAAAAATTGCTCATTGGCTTAGATCTGCATACTTTTGCAAAGTGATTGGGTTTTTTTACACATTCTGAGCAGGACACGGTTTTCTATCATGAAAGTATTCACATCGTGGGCAGCTAGGACCAACCTGATCACTGATAGTAGTTTTACTAGACGAGCAAGACGCATTCGGTGCTGGTGCAGGATGGAATCTGTTGTTCACCTGTTTACAGTGTTCTTGTTGTCTGCTAATGTCTTCAATCTTGATGCTGTACAAGGTTTCCTTAGATTCACTTTTCAGTAAAAAATTTGTTTACTTAATTATTTAAATTAAAAACTTAAATTAAATTAAACCATTTGTTAAGACTCCGATTGAAAAACTAGATCTGTGGACCACAATAAACTTTATTTTATCAAAAAAACATTCAAAACCGTCCATTTTATTTTATCCTTAATTTTTTATCGAAAAACATAAGCCATTTGTTAAAACTCCAATTGAAAAACTAGATCTGTGTGTCACAATAATTTTTATTTTATAAAAAAACATTGATAACCGCCTATTTGATTTTATTTCTTAATCTTAATAAGAAAAAACAAAAAAAAAAACATAATCAAAAGACATTATGGGTACCGTAGTCGATTTCCCTGACTTTAGTATAGAATAGTCCCGCAAAACCGAACTTTGACAACCCGGAATTCTGGATAACTCGGAAAACCTGCTAGGTTATTAAAGAGCAACGAGGTTCCGAGGCGCTAAGCGCCACTGCATTTGCTGAAACCTACGAAACAGTTTTAGTTTTTCTTTAAATTTGTTTTAACAGAAATTATTTTCACTATGCAGTAAATAAATAAATGTTTTTATAGGGGCAATATGAACTATTTATTTGTACTTTTTCTTACGTTTACTCCTCTCCCAAAACCCGGAATTTTCACAAAACCATACACTGTTCCGCACTCGCTTGCGGGTCGTGCGTAAACATTTCTCTCGAGTGCAGCGAAATGGCACTTTGCGCACTCGTTGCATATATAAACTATTGTCGCGGATCGGTCGACTCACCTGAGGTCCGTTCTCGTCGTAGTCACGATGCAGGCGAGACGTGGGCCCGCGGCCCGCCTTGAGCGAGTTGGAGCGAGCTCGGTCGTCGATCAGGAATATCTCGGTGAGCACGATAGCGCTGAAGACGGCGAAGAAGATGACCACGATGAAGAAACTGAGGTTGGCTCTGTCCCGGGCGATCGACTTGCGGGTGGCGCGGCCCATCTCTCACATCTGAAACAGGGCGGAACATGTTGTAACTGGTTAGATTGCCCGCCATCAAGTAGCCATTAAGTGGTCACCATTATTTCAATATGTAATATGTAAACAGGTTACGATGAAATGTTTAACTTTTACAACAGTACTGGTTTAGAAGTTGAGTATGCGAATAAATTGTTGGAAAAAAGGTTCACAACAAATATGGTGAACATTGAAAGGAAAAAATACTTACATTTTTGATTAGGCCTAACTCTTTTTATAAAATTACTGCTGAGGTCCGAAACCAATCTGTGATGGCAGGGATCACGAGTTTCTACCCTATAACTCAGACCACTGTTTTGCTAACCCCGGTAGAGACAGGTCTACTGTAGTGACATTAGGGAAGAATGTGTTGAATGGAAGGATGAAAAACGGAAATTCCAGGGGAATGATGAAATTCTATTTATGAAGTGGTTGTGTGGTAGATAGCAAAAATGAGTCTTTTTGGTGTGCAATCGTGTTCTTAAAGTGGGGTGCAACCGACCCAATTTACAAATGATTAAGCACCAAAAATACACTTTTCTCCAAGTGATGAACAAAGTTTCTTTCCATAATGCAGTATTAGACTTGTAAACGTTAAACATTTTAACTATAAAGTTGTATTTTTGGGGTTATGTTTACAAAGTAATTAGTGTTAACTTTTCAGTTATTTTTACAATCAATACATTTTATAACATATGGTAAGGAACGCTTCTATCACATATGAAAGTAAGCAAACAGCTTGTTTTTTACGTCCTTGGAATTCACATCAGATCTTTTTAGGTGTGTGGACAATTAGCCTACCTACTTAGTTTAATTGTTTTCTTTGTTCGTGTTATAAGTTATCCTCCAATATACCAAGAAAACAAGTTAAAAGTTTTAATCACAGAACGGGAAACTATAAGAAATGTAAAATATCCTTGCATAAAGATATATTCAAGAACCCAAAGATACTATAACCGGAACACGGGAGCTGTCATTTTCCGCTCATTTCCCCCCTTTCTTTCCACGACTCACAACATTATCTTTCTTTTTACTGTATTTATCTTCTTTGACTGAATAGTGTTGAGATACTGTATAGTTCTATTTCCGAAATGCTAATTTTAAATATTATTCAACCCAATCTTTGATTAGCCTATTCACTTTGTATTTTTAGCTATGGACCTAGAGGAATTACGGTAAATCTATCTATCTTCTATTCTATATATATATAATACGTGATGCCCTTTTTTTGTTAACACTACTCCTCCCTTATTTCTGGACCAATTTTAAAGTTTGAGGTGTCAAAAGAATGGTCTCAGTTCGTAGTTTTGCAATAAGGTTTTAGATTTTTGATATTTTAATTCTGAAGCTCACGGGAAGGCCTCAAAGTTCATTTTTTGTCCATAAGATTAACATGGGGAACAATTAATATTGAATTGCTAAATAAAACAGCTGTTGACAGTTAAACAAACAAACAAACACATATGTTAAAAGCTGAATAGAAGCAAATTGAACTGGTACTGAAATATCAACACAATTTCATACTTTAATACAAGGAGTGTCTAATCTGAGGTTTTAACCTTTTCTCAAAATGTAGCAGGTAGATTTTGCTTGAAAGTTTTATTTACGCGTATTTAGGCACACAAATGAGTTTTGTTACTTAACCCTGGAAAATTTCATTTTTGTTTACGAAAACAATTTTCTAAATTGAAATTTTTGACACGGGTCTTATTGGTTGTCTGACTGGTATTGAAACAATAATGAAAGGTAACAAATATTAAAATAGAACACTAAATTTGTGTGCATGGGTTTTCAAACTTCTGTAAACTATAAGGAAAAGGGATGATAGTTGGTTGTAAGTGGAATAACCTTTTTATTCACTATTATAGGATAAACATGTTTTATGCAGAACGCTACACATATATTAAAAAACCTGTGTAAAAGACAACATTTAAAAGTTTTTACCTCCAGTATAGAAAACAAGCTTATAAAAAAAAATGGTTTTTATACAGAGAAATTGTAACCAAAATAAAAATGTCACTAAAAACAAAATGGATTACACCAACAAAGATGTAAATTCTCTTAATTTTGTGATTTCTTTACTCAAATTTTGTAATGTCATGGAAAGTTAAGTTAAAGAGGATTTAGGCATAAATAGTAATGTGGACACTCATTCACTATGTCATTGACTACCTCATACATAGTAGTACTACAAAAACAGCCGCAGTGATTGCTGCATAACTCATACAGGACCGGGGAGTATTGAAATGTTGATTTTTATTCTGTTGTCGTTTACGTTTTATGTGTGATGAACTGTGTGGCTCCAACATCTGTGAATTTATTCTAAATTTTATAGGAGGGTTTAGACAAAGACCCTAAGACATATCGGCAAAAGAACAACTACGTAATCTTAGCTAATTTAGATCTAAAAGAACGAGCACCACATCTCAACACTATCACATTGTGAAGTTGGAGGATTGTTAATGAAGATCGATCGATGAAACACCAGTAATGTTCGATCTGATTTTTACTATAGTGATTTTTTTTTTCAAAATATTACCATGGAGCCAAGTTTGATCACCAGGTACCCTAATAAATGCAGCGCAACCCCCTAGATGGTAGCCTATATTTTGCTTGAACTTTGTATTTAAGTGTATTTGGATACAAAAATAAGTTTACTAACTTAACCTCAAAAAAATAATTTTCCTGTACAAAAATAAGCTTGGAAATAAAAATTTTTGACTTGATTCTTATGGGTCTTCAAAATGGTATTGAAACAACAAAGAAAGTTAACAAAAATTAGTAATCTTAGCTAATTTAGACTTAAAAGAAAGAGCACCACTTCTCAACACTATCACATTGGGAAGTTGGAGAATTGGTAATGAAGATCGATCGATGAAACACCAATAATGTTATATCTGATTTTCACTATAATGAAATTTTTTTAAGTATTACCATGGAGCAAAGTTTGATCACCAGGTACCCTAATAAATGCAGCGCATTGCGCTGCACAGGCACCCTAGTGCTTGAAAGAATTTATGAATAATTTTATTTACTAATCCTATTGTTTTTTTAATATAGAGTATAAATGTTAAAATAAAAAAATCACCTTATTTAAAAACATATGTGACAAAACCTCAACCACACCCTATCAATTATTCGACATCGTAGTAGGCCTACGGGCATAAACTTTTAATCTTAGCTGAGGGTTGAACAAATTATATCAGAATTATATATTGCAATATATGATTAGATGTGATTTGATTTCTGTTGAACATTTCCGCGAGAACATTTAATTATTAGTTTGTTCCAGATTTAAACTTAAAATAATCCAAAGGCAATTTTTTTAAGTATTATTTCGAATTGACACAGATCTTGGATCGTTCACGGTTGTCACCGACGAACAATATAGAGGAACCATAGTTTCGTTTGTGTAGTAAAATTGGGAAAATAAATCAAATACTACTATCACTAGTATATGAGTAAATTATTCACAAAACTGTCCTGCTTGTTAATAGATACCGTACATCACCAGACCCTATGAAATTATAGTAGGCGAAGGCCGATTTAAGAATTTTGGTTAGGAGCAGAGAACAAAACAAAATAATAATAAACACTACTCCTTTACATTCTATCAAGACAACAAGTATATCAAAACCTTACTTTTTGTCAAGAAACAAAGTTCAAAGTTTCTTTCATGCAATGCAATACATAATTTATCAATTAATAGATTTGGTATGTATATGAAATCATTAAAAATGTTTTATATGGCCATTGTATTATTTATTATTACAATGACATTATGTGATACATAGACCTACTGTATAAACACTCTTATTGACATTATTATACTAATAAATAATAAAAAATCATTGGATTTATTTTATTAATTAACGTATGTTTTGTATAAAGTCTCTTGGTAGGAACGTTTTGATTATTTAATTTCTTAAATAGTCACAATATGTTATAACTATTTAACATTTCTATATTGTCAAACTATCTACCCGATAGACTATAAAGAGATTAAAATATGTTTTTAAAATGCCCTCAAAAGCTCACGACCACAACACCAGAACTAATCACAACACAGTAACTCCACAATGTGTTAGGTTATAGTATAGACCATGGAAAATTTGATAAGATATAGTTATCACTACTCTAATTCACCTAGGTCGATAAGTTACCTTTATCAGTTAGGAAGTTGTGCTTGAGAGATTTAAAACTTCAATTTCTTATTACATTTTTCTTCTAAAATGCTATGGTTTTTACGCAGTTGATAGTTTGGGATATGTTTCTGTGATGCTGGACTTATTTGTAAGCACATTTAAAATACGTATATCCTTTCATCGCGATAGTAAAATTCTGTTAGTATTTGTAAAAAATGGCCACCAAATATACAAAATTGATATATTTTATGGATTTTATTGTAAGATGGATTGTGGTAAATTTCTAAAGTTGCCGCACACAAGGACGCCTACTGCTATAGGCCGAAGGCTATTAAATAAGAAACAGAAGTATTCTATTATCCTTGGGGTAGGCCTACAGTGAACCAGATCGAAATCCTCTTTGCGGAAACTTTCCAATAGCCATAAAACACTAACCGACCATAAGAAATATATATGTGGGATGAAAAGAAAAAAGCATAACTTTATTTCAAAACCTAAAAAAGTTAACATTACCTTCTATATTGAAAACTATAATGAAAGCGGAAATATAAATTCAATATTTCTCAAAATAAAGATGGCCATTATTATTATTCAAAATTAACGACTGAACCATGTAGCTTTTCTGAAATGTGATTTATTCTACAAATTTCTCACTTTTTATTAATTTCTTTACGTAAAAATCACAAATCAAATTCTGGTCATACAATATATCAGGTTCTTTGCACAATATGTCTTTCAAAAGTTATGTTTGTCAGTAACTTTCAAAAATATTTTATATATCAGCGGAAAGTAGAATGCCATTTTCTGACCATCCTCTTTACACTTGACTTTTGAGTTTAACTAATTGCTCATCACTCAGCAATTCTTTTCTGATTTCTCCTATGGATTTAGTTTTTTCTCAAAGTTTCTTTACGTAGGAAAGCAAGCAAGAAAATCTGATAAAACTTTACGATAGTACCTCTTTCAACATTTATGGACGTTATGGTCAGTTATGGTTCGTTCGCTACTTTCAGAAGCATTGGTAGATGACTAAAAAGCAGATTGTTGTTTTCTGCCTAACCTCTTAACGCTTGACTTTAAAGTTTGACTGATTTTTCATCCCCTTGCGTTTCTTTTCTGATTCCTTCAATGGATCTGTCTCTAGCTTTTAATTTTGGTTTTTACTATGCAGTAAATTTTATTTACAGTTCATTTCATCCTACAGACTTCATCAAGTTCCCTTATGTTGATTTCATAAATTTCGGCGTGTTTTTCTAGTCATATTCCCTCAAATGTGTCGAAAGCGCTATAATTTCTACCTAGTTTAATCATCCAAAATCCTTTTTAGTGTAAAAACTCGTAAAAATGTTTACATGATTAAACTCAGGTAAAATTTTAACAAGTTCAGAAGGTGTTTAAATGCTATATTCAGATGATTATGGTCGACATTGTACTAGGCGCTTAGATAAGCAAGATAAGTCAAACATCTGGCACATATTGTATAAATCATCCTGTACTAGGCGCGTAGATAAGCAAGATAAGTCAAACATCTGGCACATATTGTATAAATCATCCTGTAATAGGCGCTTAGATAAGCAAGATAAGTCAAACATCTGGCACATATTGTATAAATCATCCTGTAATAGGCGCTTAGATAAGCAAGATAAGTCAAACATCTGGCACATATTGTATAAATCATCCTGTAATAGGCGCTTAGATAAGCAAGATAAGTCAAACATCTGGCACATATTGTATAAATCATCCTGTATTAGGCGCTCAGATAAGCAAGATAAGTCAAACATCTGGCACATATTGTATAAATCATCGTGTATTAGGCGCTCAGATAAGCAAGATTAGCAGTCACCCCTCTTAGCGCTTATTGTATTTTATCGCTGCTTAAAAGTAGGAATTCTTATCTCTTCTTATCCGATCTTATTAGTAATTATAACTGCTTATCATGTCTTATCACACCTTGTCGGGCCTTATCACTTACTTCACCGTTTGCGAGACCTCAATGTTTCAGTCGAGACTAAGCTAACTTGCATTTTCAAGATTGCTTCTCGACAATTTCTTGGTGTTTTCAATCAAGATGACTGAAGTCTTGTTCTAGGTGAGCTAGATCTCATAATAGCAAAGGTACCAATCCCGTAATCGACTATCGTGGTAGTCTCCACTATGTAAATCAACTTTAAAATGTCTTTAAAAATCAACATTTTACTCTTTGCTACCTGAAAATATTACTACAGACAAATTTGGTCATACTTAACAACCGCTCGACGTATACTAATTGCCACTATGTAACTATCTACTATCTACCATCTAAGCCTAAGTTCTATTACCTTACTTAAAAAAGTCTAGTAAAACTAGACAAAAATATTGATGGCCTACAAGTACTAACTAGTCTGTCTAGAAAATCTACAACTTGCGGTACTAGCCTATTATAACCCTAGTAAATAGGTACCGGTAGGTACTTATCAAAGACTTTGCATTCAAAATATTATGTTTGTTTACTAGTTTTAGATATATTTTTAGAAATTACTAGTTTTTATGCACATTACTACCTTAGGCTGGTGCCCGAGACATTTTTAACATTTAGTCTATTTGATTGTTATTTACAGACCATAACTGGTGTAAGCGTCCTAATGTTTAGATTCATTAAAAAAAAAAAAAATAATAAAATAAAATAAAAAAATAAGCATAAAATCCTTTTACTGCCGAAAGGTTCTAGTTATTGCACCCTGAATTAATAAAAAATTCTCCATATTTTAATAATTTAATATAGCCCAAATGTTATTAATTAGCCTAATAAAAACAAAACTAAAAATATATATATATATATATATATATATATATATATATAAAACCATTATAACAAGTAAAGAACGAACAAGTATTAAACTATGTTTAATGTATTATTTTCACAACTGATTAAATAATTAATACACCATATCATACTACCCTACCACCTTACCTTTTCGTTGTACCGTGTCTCCTATGTTATGCTTCAGGACCACCAAACAGTTATCATCATTATGACCTAAAACACTTAAAATCCTTCATTTTGATACCCACGACAACAAACTCCAATTCTGTCCACATTTCCTCCACGTTCTTGCACTTTGCCGGTAATATTTCAGTTTAGGGCAAGCCCTCTCCGTTCCTTTGACAACTGACAAGAACCCTCATTGATTGTCGCCAGTGCTGCCACTACGCTCGCACCAGATTTACCCGCCGTCGGAGAATTTTCCCTCCAATTCTCTTTTCTCGTGTGTCTTCTCTCGTAGGGATATTTTTGTGGCTTTTGTATAACGGTGTGCTTTACATTCCATTTTGTATTTTAATTTCATTGCAAAAATAATAATAATTTTATTTTTTAGTTCTTTATTTTGATTTTAGAGTTCCTATCGCATTAAGTCAGATAGGCCAATCCCTAAAATTTCCGTATATGGCTTTAATAACTAATGCGGTATGGTTCAATGCACTATAATTATTTCGAAATTTGTAAGACTGGGTATAAATGGTATACACATGCGTCATGCACCACTTATTAGTAGGGTAAATAGAAGGTTTGACACTAAACAAATTGCAAGAGATTTTATGGTGTTTTTTAATGTACCAAGTGGCTTGATGAAGGAAAAAAATTGCTCAAATCGGCCAACCGGAAATTGGGTTTTTAAGATTGCCTCCGTATATACAATATGTGCCAGATGTTTGACTTATCTTGCTTATCTAAGCACCTAGGACAGGATTATTTATACAATATGTGCCAGATGTTTTACTTATCTTGCTTATCTGAGCTTCTAGTACAGGATGATTTACACAATATGTGCCAGATGTTTTACTTATCTTGCTTATCTGAGCTCCTAGTACAGAATGATTTATACAATATGTGCCAGATGTTTTACTTATCTTATTTGTCTGAGCGCCTAGTACATCATGATTTATACATAAAATATGTGCCAGATGTTTTACTCAAATTCACTGTCACTAGGAGGACGAAACCAACATTTATTAAAATAAAAATACCTAGGAAAAAATCTTAAAATGGCGTATTACAACAATTTCACCTATTATATTTACATTTTACAACCATATTTATAATTTGACGAACTTGTACTCGAACATGACAGAAAAATTATTAAACTTTATAAAAATTTTTAATCGTACTATGTAAAAAAACTGTTTTATAAAACATCATTAAGACATTTTTATTCGTATATGACACCTTTTGCTATGGTCAGCTATCTGATAGCTCAGGACGGTTGGACTGGTTGGAGGTAGACAATGAAAGTTCTCGCCCTTATTTTTATGACATAAAACAATAAGTATTATTTCCCCCAGCTTCTAGGCTTGGATAAAAATTTCCGACAAGAAGTTTAAAATTGACATGCATTGAGAATAAGCCTCCAGAACTGAAGAGTATAACAAAAGTAGCTAACGAACCTGTCACCTCGCTCAGTTCCCCCTCAATCCGTTGTCTATGCTCCGGCAATTGTCATATCTTACAGGGATCTAAAGTATCCATCTTATCAAAATTCGTAAAGGATAAATTAAACCTTTTAAATCGCGACGAATTCTTCAAGATGGATAGTTAAAGCAGGAGTTATGACAGTGGCCCGGTAGGGTGGCCGAAACAAGGGGGAATCGATAACGGATTGATCAAGAACTAAAGTGGAACAGGTTCTAAAACCACTTTTCTTAAATATTTTTTATAAAATCCAGAAATTAAATAAAACTAGAAATTCTTTTGCTTCATACTAAAAATGTCAGATAAAATAGTAGTGGAAAAGTAAGGCTGCTGGCTCACTTCAAGGTCACCTGAGCGATGACGTCATCGAGGTCAATGACCCCACCGATGACGTCATCGATGACGTCATCGATGACGCAATCGATGACGTCATCACCAATGACGTCACATCCATGACGTCACACCCATGACGTCACAGAAATGACGTGCTGATGACGTCATCACCCCTTACGTCACCAAAATGACGTCATCGATGTCACAAAGGTCAAGGTCACGCTGAAACCTAAAATTTTTCGGCACTTTTGCGGTTTCTCGCACTACGCTCCGAGTTTTAGTCCGGTTCCCATGACCTTGACGACTTGGAGCGAATTTGCGATGAGAAACAGCAAAAGTGCCGAGGAAACTTGAAGTTTGCAACGTGACTCTGCCTAAACCGTCATGTGACACCGCTCGGGTGACCTTGAACTAGCCCAGCTGCCTTACTTTAGACCAGTACTACAACCGCGATGTGCACCCTACGACAGACACCGAGCGACTGACTGTCCGGCTCTGTGTACTCTAGGTATATCGGCTTGAGAGACTAAGACTCTAAACTGTCAGGAATGGGAGTAACTAACTGAATTTTGCAAGGAAAAGTCATTTCATCCAATATTCTAAACAAATCTTAGTAGTGGAAAAAGGGGGCTGCTGGCTCACTTCAAGGTCACCTGAGGGATGACGTCATCGAGGTCAATGACCTCACCGATGACGTCATCGATGACGTCATCGATGACGCAATCGATGACGTCATCACCAATGACGTCACATCCATGACGTCACACCCATGACGTCACAGAAATGACGTGCTGATGACATCATCACCCCTTACGTCATCAAAACGACGTCACCGACGCCACTAAGGTCAAGGTCACGCAGAAACTTAAAATTTTTTGACACTTTTGCCGTTTCTCGCACTACGCTCTGAGTTTCAGTCAGAGTCCCCGTGACCTCGACCACTTGGAGCGAATTTTCGACGAGAAACGGCAAAAGTGCCAAGTTAAACCCGAGTTTCTGACATGACTCTGCCTAAACGGGCAATCGGTAATCCCTCAGGTGACCTTGAACTAGCACAACACCCCCAATTTCATATTACTGTGACCTCAAAAACTTAACAACGGAGCGCCGACACCGATGCGCACCCCACGACAGCCACCGAGTGACTGACTGTCAGGCTCTGTGTATGCTAGGTATATTGGCTTGAGAGACTAAGACTCTAAACTGTCAGGAATGGGAGTAACTAACTGAATTTCGCAAGGAAAAGTCATTTCATCCAATATTTTAAACAAATCCTCATCAGTAAAACTGACATTAGTCTGTTTTGTATAAAACTTAGGGTGTCCGCGCAACAGTTTGCGCCACTTAGCTAAAGTTGAAACTCTCTTAACTTTCAGTGGTGGACAGTGAGCAACTAATAAAGTCTTAACACGGCTAAGTTTCTTACCTAAAGCGTCCCGCGACATGGCTTCCCCTCACAAAAGTCCGCACAATACTGAGAGACTGCTCGTAGCGCATGAGTCAAGGGAAAAGAGGTGGGGGAAACAACAGGAGTGGGGGAAGGTCACAGTGGTGGGGGAAGGTGAGGTAGTACGCTGGAGTATCGCATCACTTCACCATGAGCTGTCCTACAGTCAACACACTGTTCTCTTGGCCCGAGTTGGCACTAGAAGAAACATTTCTGTACAGCTTAGGCTGTGAGAGCCGAGGAAGCAAAGTCAAAGTGGAAATTGTGTTAAACTCCAAGATGAAGAGTCTCCTAAATAAACAAATTGTATCCTTGCAATCTCCTATAACTTTAGAGAAATACCACTTTATTAAGCGACACCTTATACTTTGGCAAAACGAAGCGGAAATGGAAAAGATTACAGTAAAATTAATTTAACTTAAAACTTGGACTGGACACTCATGGCGATACCACGTGGCGTGCAAACGCCACCCTAAACATTACAAGTTAGGTTATTGAGCACCTCTGGTACGATAACCGATGTGCTAGAGTTAAAGTGTGATGACCTTGAGTCAAAACACTGAAATACTACAAGTCGATATCGTCCCAGAGTTAAAGTGTAGTGACCTACATTCAGAACTTGTAAAATTACTTACATATAGAGAGCTAGAGAACAGCGAGACGCACCGCATGGAAGCCGGAGACATACTGGCGAAGCGGTGTTGTGCAGCCTAGGGACCCAGTTGTGGTGGGGGTATAGCCAACACTTAGAGTACAAGTGTTGTGGGTGACCTTGACCCACTTAACTTACCTGACCCCCCCCCCCACCCCCCCCCACCCCCCCCCTCGACAAAAAGTGCGAACCCCCCCCCCCCACCCCCCCCCCCCCGAAAAAAAGTGCGAACCCCCCCCCCCCCCCCCGACAAAAAGTGCGAACCCCCCCCCCCACCCCCCCACCCCCACCCCCACCCCCACCCCCACCCCCACCCCCACCCCCCCCCCGACAAAAAGTGCGAAACCCCCCCCCCCCCACCCCCACCCCCACCCCTGATATCCTGGGCGTGGCAGCCCCGGTGGGGATATAAGGGGGCCCAGCCAGAGCCGGCTCGCAGTCCGCTCCCGCGCGTTGAACGTGAACGATCGGGACGGACCGCCATAGGCATCACTAAACATTGAATGGCGCCTTCAGTGTTTAGCGAAGTCTACTCTAACTTTAAGATTTGTATTAGTTGTAAGATATTGCGCTTGCGTTTGGGTATTGCGAATTGTTTTATATGAGAGTGTTTTACTTGTACCTTATGTCTCCTGTGTGTCTTTTATCCTTTGTGTCTTGTTTGTTATATGTGTTTAACATGTATGTGCTTGTTCCAGCATTGACTACGTTGAGCTCAATTGTGTGTTGTAAGTGTGTTATATTTTTCTAAAGTGTATACGCTTGTTGTAGCATTTCCCCCTTGAGCTTTTGCAATGCTCAAAGTAAATTGTAAAGACAGGGAACGGGAGTAGACCCCCGTGTAAAGTTACTTTTGTATAATTGTTAGGCTCCTCTCATGCATGCTTTAATGCGGCTGAGAAATAGGAGCGTCCGTTTGTACGCCTATATGGGGGTAATAAGCCGATGGCCTCTGCACTCGGACCGAGGACGTAAGCCACTAGGGTGTCCTCAGTTAGTTTCCCTTCTGGAAACTCAAAATTATGTAAATGAAACTTTGTTAGCTATTTGTGTTTTTTTGTCCCCAAGGCCCCCGAACATTCGTGGTTCGCCATGGATGTACGGGGGCCGAAATTTTTTAATGTCCGTGTGGCCTTGACCCACATAGGACTTGTAAAAATTTACTGCATTGCTAAATTAAAAATATTAAAGATAGGGTTACGGGAGTAGGCCCCCGTGTAAAGCCACTTTTTTATAATTGTTAGGCTCCTCTCATGCATGCTTCAATGCGGCTGAGAAATAGGAGGTGGTCCGTTTGTACGCTTATACGGGGGTAATGAGCCGATGGCCTCTGCACTCGGACCGAGGACGTAAGCCACTAGGGCGTCCTCAGTTTCTTTCAAAATTATGTAAATGACATTTTGTTAGCTATTGGAAAAGTTATTAGTTAGAAATGCAGTAAATGTTTACAAGTCTTGCGTGGCGAAGGGTACACGACATTGGATGTTGCCTTGTTGTCATAGTTGGGTCTCTTCGGAGGCTACAGCGATGACAACCCAAGTGCCCCAGGTGGGGCTTAATTTTTTTAAAGTTTTTTCGTGACCTTGACCTAAATACAGTAATGACCCCCCCCCCCCCGAACTTTTTTGAGAAAAAAAATTTTGACCTTGACCAAAGAGTTTTTTGCTCTGGACGAGAAGTGCCCAAACAAAAAAATTTGTACAAAGTAGTGGATTTAGACCAAAGATCATTGGTTTATCAAACCTGTTGAAGAATAAATTGAAAATGGGTGTTTACAAGCCAAATCTACTACATGATTGATAAACTGGATGTATATGACGTCACCTTCCCCCACCCTTAAACCTCGGGTATAAAGGGACCCAGTTGAGCGCGCTGCTCATTATTGCGTGGACATTCACCGAGTGCACACTCATAGCCAAACTGTAAAAATGGCTCTTTGCGATATTTGTGGTGAGTTTTTTCAAGACGAAGACATCTTTGTTTTACACCGAGAATTGTATCATGAAGAGGACAGAAAAGAAGAGATTGTTGTAAGTGAAGAAGACTTGGATGCATTTGATCGGTTATTGGAAAACTACCAGAAGCAGATGGACGACTGCGATAGCTATCTACAGTTACACCGAGAATTGCATCGTGAAGAGGACAGAAAAGAAGAGATTGTAGTAAGTGAAGAAGACTTGGATGCGATTGATCGGTTTTTGGAAAAACCCCAGAAGCAGGAGGACTGGGCTAGCTATTTACAGTTAATGCAAAGAAGAAGACCAAGTGTTATTCAATTTGCCGGAGCTGGACCATCTACAGCTGGAGGATTTATTGAAAAGGAAATGGAAGAAAAAAAAGTGGAAGATGTAAAACAACTGCGTACCCAAGAAGAGGATATGGAAGAAGAGGATACAGAAGAAGTGGAAGATATAAGACAACTGCGCACCACAGCCTTGCCAGGACCAGTTGTAACTCATTTTAAAATTAATAATGTGCAATTGGAATTGGAAAACTTTATAACCCAAGCTAAAAATTTAGTTGTAAAAACATTGATGGAAGAATTGGCAAGATTGAACTTTATTAAATTTGGATTGGTGTTGGAGGCTATGTTTACTAATACCGATGGTGAAAACTCACCAAGAGCATTCATTGCTAAAAACCGAACCCTTACAACCACATCTGATATCAATGAAATTCTAGAAGAATGTTTGAATGAACTGCTAATGAAACTCCAAGAACATGAAGGAAGAGGATCTGGCTGGACGCTATCATCGATCGAAGGTATGGATGTGAGGGTTCACAAGCATGGATATGGTATGAGGGGTAGCAGCTTTATCCCTCTACCAAAGAAAATTAAAGACACCAACTCTTGCAGAAATGTTACAAACGGGGATAATGAATGTTTTAAGTATGCGATGCTAACTAAGTATGTAAAACATAATCCTTGTAGAGTTGGTAGGGAATATTATGAAAACGAACACCGCTACAACTTCCGAGGAATGTCGTATCCTGTGAGTCTTAATCAAATTGCAAAATTTGAGAAACAAAATCCAGGTGTTTCTGTTAACGTGTTCGGCTTAGATGATTCGAACAATGTGTATCCACTACGAGTTGGAAAAGTGAAGCAAAGAAACCATACTGATTTATTATTGATAACTAAAGGTGAAATTTCACATTATGTGTGGATAAAAGATTTTGAAGCTTTGGTTGCACGACAATTAACCAAAAAGAAGATTAGAGTGACAGTGTGTAAGAGATGCTTTTGTTTTACAAATAAAGATTTAAAACATGGAGGATCGGACTGGTTGAAGGAACACCAAAGACTTTGTAATGACAACTATGAAGTGAAGATTAGTCTGCCGCCGCCATCTCGAGCGTTCATCAAATTCAACAAAACAGTTCACCAATATCGGATTCCAGTAGCTGTCTACGCAGATTTCGAATCCACGTTAGGAGCTTCCGGATGGTGAGGTGACTAGAAGAACCAAATATCAATTGCATCAACCTAACAGTTTTTGCTTATTGGTGAAATCAACTTTGCCTGAAGAACAGTTGCAAGACTATGGTTTAACATCCACTCCGATACTCTACCGTGGGGAAGAAGCCGCTAAGCATTTCGTAGACCAGTTGTATGACATTGCTGAAAAGGTGCAACGCTTATACGGTAATGTTTTACCTATGGAACCTTTGAATCAAAATCAACAAGAAGAATACAATTTGGCAACAAGATGTTATTTATGCAAGAAGAGCTTCAGTGAAGAAAATCAAAAAGTAAGAGATCACGATCACCTGACAGGGTTATACAGAGGAGCTGCTTGTAATTCATGCAATATAAATTACAAACTGCCAAACTTTATCCCTGTCGTGATACACAATCTTAGCGGCTATGACTCCCACTTCATTATCCCAGAGTTAGGACGGGATGATGGAAGAATCGAAGTATTAGCTGAAACATTGGAGAAGTACATCAGTTTCTCAAAAACAGTAGGTAAAATTAAACTTCGCTTCGTAGACTCTTATAGATTTATGTCAACTAGTTTAGCCAAATTGTCTGAGAACCTAAGAAGAGAAGATCTAAAAGAAACCAGCAAAATTGTACATGAAGATAAATTGGACTTAGTAATGCGTAAAGGAGTGTTCCCCTATGATTACATAACTTCTGCAGAAAAATTTGAAGAAACCAGTCTGCCACCGATTGAAGCCTTCAATAGCAAGTTAAATGAAAGTGCAATCACCGTTGAAGACTACAATCATGCTTGTAATGTTTGGAACCAACTAAACATTCAAACCTTAGGGGAATATTCCGACTTTTACATAAAATTGGACGTAACTCTGCTGTGCGATGTGATGGAAGAATTTCGAAACACCTGCTTCTCCGCCTATGGACTGGACCCTCTACACTCGTACACATCTCCAGGATTAGCATGGCAAGCTATGCTAAAGTCAACCAACTGTCGATTGGAACTTCTAACAGATATTGATATGGTGCTCATGATAGAATCTGGTGTACGGGGCGGTTTGACACAAGCTGTAACACGTCATGTCAAAGCTAACAACAAGTACATCCCAGGCTTCGACGAGAGACAACCATCGGTCTACCTTGGCTACTTTGACGCAAACAACCTTTATGGTTGGGCAATGTCAAATCCGCTTCCCTACGCTGACTTCAAATGGATCGACCCGGCCACCATCGGTGACATCTCACAGATTCCAAAGAATGGTCCAAAAGGCTATATTTTGGACTGTGATTTCGAATATCCAGAGCACCTTCATGACCATCACTACGACTTGCCTCTCCTAGCTAAGACTGAAGTTTCACCGACAGGAAGATGGCCAAAATTGATGATGACGTTGGAGAATAAAGATCGGTATGTGGCTCACTACTGGGTAGTTCAACAAGCTCTTGAATTGGGTCTACGTGTAGTGAGAATTCATAGAGCAATTGAATTCACCCAGTCTTGTTGGTTGAAACCATATATTGATTCCAACACTACAAGAAGAGCTGCAGCGACAACGGCATTTGAAAAGGACTTCTATAAATTAATGAACAACGCCATCTTTGGGAAGACCTTGGAGAACAAAAGAAAACACAAAAATGTAAAATTAGTGAGTGATCCTAGGAAATTGGAAAAATTAGTGCAAAAACCAAATTTCGGAACATCCATGATTATAAACGAAAATCTAGTCGCTGTCAGTATGAAGAAAACAACAATAGTCATGGACCGTCCGTTATACATAGGTATGTCGATTTTGGACATAAGTAAAACCCTGATGTATGATTTCCATTATAACAAAATGGTTAAACACTACGGAAGGGAAAACATTGGAGTCGCATACATGGATACGGACGCGTTTATCTACTGGATAAAGACTTTGGACATGTATGAAGACCTAAGGAGTTTCCCATACAAAGACGATTTTGACTTCTCTGACTATCCGAAGAACCATCCAAATTACAATGAAAAGAATAAAAAAGTAATCGGAAAATTTAAAGATGAAGCAAATGGAATGCCTTTAGAAGAAATAGTGGCACTGATGGCAAAATTGTATTCATTTAAAATGTACAACGAGAACAACACACCGACAGTCAAGAAAGCAAAAGGAGTCAAAACATCGTACTTGAAGAAACATGTGACGTTTGACCATTACAAGACCTGCTTGTTTGAAGATTCTAAAATGTCTGCAACGTTCAACACTATCAAAAGCTTTAAACATGAGGTCTACAGTGTCACTGAAGTTAAAAGAGCACTATCAGCTCGAGATGATAAAAGGCATATTATGCCGGATAAAATTCACACTCTTCCTTTTGGCCACTACTCTCTAAACCCTATCGACTAGTAACCTATTCTTCGTCCTTCTACAACTTCGACCTTATTCCTTTCTCCTTCCGTAAAAAAATGGGGAACACGGCAAGTCAAACGCCGTGTTCCCCATTTTTTACACAAGTTTGGATGACCTTGACCTATATAAATGATGTGAATATTTAAGACAACATTCATTGTGATTATACATGTGATACATGAAACATTCAAACCTGCAATATGAAGAACTTGAAGCAAGAAATTGTCAACGAACTTCATAAACCTGCAAGAAGAAAGTTTCCACGAAGAAATACAGTGATAAAAGGAATAAATGATTTATATCAAGCGGATTTAATCGAAATGATTCCTTATAGTAAACAAAATAGAGGATTTAAATACATATTGACTATTATTAATTGTTTTTCAAAAATGGCAGATGCTTTACCACTAAAAGATAAAAGTGGCAAAAGTGTTACAAAAGCAATGGAAACAGCTATACAAAGAGACAAACATACTATAAAACATTTACAAACTGATGATGGAAAAGAATATTTTAATAAGGAATTTGCAAATTTAATGAAAAAACACAACATTAACCATTACTCAACCAATTCAGAGGTAAAAGCATCAATAATTGAAAGATTCAACAGAACTTTAAAAGGTGCGATGTATAAGATGTTTTCTAACAGAGGATCGCACGTATGGATTGATATGTTACCAAAACTTATAAGCGATTACAATAACAAGTTTCATAGAACTATCGGTATGAAACCAAGCCAGGTGACTAATAAAAATGAAAAACTTGTATTAAAACGTATAAAACTGAATACTAAACCAAGAGTTGAAAAACTAAAGCCTAAAAGGTTTAATGTTGGTGATAAAGTGCGAATAAGCAAATACAAAGGTGTATTCAGTAAAAGATATCTTCCAAACTGGACAAATGAGGTATTTACCGTATTTAAGGTGCAACCTACAGTACCAGAAACTTACATTTTAAAAGATAATAAAGGACAATTGCTTGAAGGAGGTTTTTATGGACATGAAATGTTAAAATCAACAGTAGGTGATGTATATCTAGTAGAAAAGGTGTTGCAACGCAAATAGATAAGGTTAAAGTACGATGGTTAGGATTTAATAAAACGGAAGATTCTTGGATACCTAAAAAGGATCTAATATAATGATAGAGCATCATTTTGGGTTGAACCATTACAAAGGATGGAGATAATACCGCAAAAAGACAATTTTACTATTAATAATATAGATGAACTCACAGTGGATGATTCTCAATTCAATACTGGGAAACACGGTGTTTTGTTACCAAACACGGTGCGTTGTCTGGTTACCGGTCCTTCCAATTGTGGAAAAACAAATGTAGTATTCAATTTGATTACAAACCCTAAAGGCTTACGTTTTAATAATTTATATGTATTTTCAAAGTCACTACAACAACCAAAATATCAGTTATTGGAACAAATACTCAATAATGTGCCTGAAGTTAAATATTTTAAATTCAACGCGAGCGAGAGTGTCATGCAACCGCAAGAGGCTAAACCATTCTCAGTATTCATATTTGACGACGTATCTTGTGAAAATCAAAATACAATAAGAAATTACTTCGCCATGAGTCGACATAACAACATAGATAGCATTTATATTGGTCAAACTTACAGCAAAATACCGAAACAGCTCATTAGAGACAATGCAAACATGTTAATTGTATTTAAACAGGATGAAACCAACCTAAAACACATATATTATGACCATGTAAGTGCGGATATGCCATTTGAACGATTTAAAGAGTTGTGTGGAAAGGCTTGGGCTGAAAAATATGGGTTTTTAACAATTATGAAGGAACAACCGCTAAACAATGGTCGATACAGGATAGGATTTGATAAATTTATACTAATACACTGATCATGATGTAAAACATTCATTGTTGTACAACACGTCTTGCTACAAACATGGTTAACCAAGAAAAGTTAATAAAGGAAATAAAATCACTTAGTGATTCTATTCGAGATAAAAACAGAGCATTAAAATTAGGTATTAGCGAAAGGGAGAAATTTCTTGAATCTACTTTTAAACCTATTACTGAACCCTTGAAACAATTAAACAAAAAATTTGCTAAACCCGTTTTGGAAGGAGATGCAATTGCACCTATTACAAAGTTTGAAAGAGAAAATGTAAAATCAGAAGATTTTAGTGATGAAGACCTGGAATCCTCTACATATAGTGGTTTTACCGGCGGAGAACCTGAAAGAGAGCTAGAATCACCAGACTATAGTGGTATAAGAGAATTATATGAAGTAAAAGCTAAAAGAGGACATGAAGATGTATCAACTGCTAGTGAAGAGGAAAAAGAAGAAGAAGCAAGGGAAGGTCCGTCAAACATAAGCTTGTTGGGTGAAAACATTCATAACAAAGGACCTTTAGGAAGGAAATACATGATAAAAATGTTAGCTGGAATAAATCCTAATAAAAACTACCATAGTTATGGAGTAAGATTAACAGAAGAAGGTTTAATGGTTGGTAATAGCCCGGTAAACATTGATGAAAATGATAATATTATTGTTGGTAATCAAAGATATAAGGGCACAAGAGGATTATTTGAATTATTATTTGAAAAAAAGCCTTTAGAATTGTTAGTTAAAGAAGAAGACATGGAAGCATATAAACAGATTTTGGAACACACCAATGCATACAGGAGAAAATATTTAGCTGACCAACCAGTTTTTAGATCTAGGTCTTTAAAATATAGAGTATTTGTATCCAAGTTAATACCAACAACGAGAAGACAACCAATGCCGATAATGCCAAGAAAACCTGTAAAACGAAGGTTTGTGTCATCCACTTTGGATATAAGTGCTCCAGAACCAAGAAAAAGAAACAAATCTGTTACAGGTACAGGTTTAATGAAGAAACTATATAACACAAATGTGATTTATTACAATAATATCAATAAATTGGTGGATAGAATGAAACTAATACATGAAGCTAAAGAAGCGGGTCATACTGGATTGGAAAACGAATGGGTGGCTTTAGTGGATGAACTCCGAAACCGTGGGGTAATCTCATAAAAAATGCGTTACTCACTAGATTACTATTCAGTTGCACCATGAGTGTCGACAAGTTCGGACGTTACTCCTCGGATGGGTTATATTACGCAAATAATTTAAAAAGAGGAGCTGGTTTACCACAAACACCTGATGGGGATTATGATATAACTAATAAAAGGTTAAAAAACATAAAAGATCCCACAGATGAAAACGATGCAATAAATTTAAAAGTATTAAAAGAAAAGATATCACCAACATTAAGACTACAGAAAAACACATATGACGCAGGTAATCATAGAATTGTCAATGTTGGTAAGCCAAATCAAAACGCTGATGCAATAAACAAAGGTTATTTATCATCAGAATTAAAAAATACGTTAAAATTCAATGGAAAAACGTATACTGCTGAAAATAAACGTATATCCAACGTAGATGACCCTAAAGATGCAAAAGACAGCGTAAATAGACGCTATTTACATTCATTAATACCTGAAAAGACAAAAGATGGTTTTTCTTTTTATAAATTTGTTATTAACGATATAGGTTATCCGAAAAATGAAAATGATGCTGTAAATTTAAAATATATAAAAGATCATTGTAT
Source organism: Neoaliturus tenellus (assembly GCA_030545055.2). NCBI lineage: Eukaryota > Metazoa > Arthropoda > Insecta > Hemiptera > Cicadellidae > Neoaliturus > Neoaliturus tenellus. The sequence continues at coordinate 30,482,591 of CM061534.1, read as the reverse complement.
TACACGTGATGTAGGAGTTATTGATTGTCTAGGTAATTGTTTAGCGAATGTTAAAGATGGTTCGGCACCATCAGATGGTGCAACAGTGGGTCAAATGAAGGAAACTTTAAAGCAAGAAACATCTGGATTTGTAAAACAGGATCAAGTAGTATCACGGTCGGGTGATGTGTTTGTACAAGGAAATGAAAAGTTTATTTTACTTGAACAAAAAAATAATGTTTGGGATTGCAAAGACATGAAATTATCAAATGCGCATTTAGCTACAGATGCTCATGATGTTCCGATTTTATCACAAGTTTTACATACTAATCCAAACAATTATCATAGAAGTTGGTTGGGTACAAATAGAAGAATAATTGACATATTTCCAGGTATCGATGATTACGATTGTGTTGTAGTAAAACAATCTTTAATATTAGACAAACCAAAAGGTAGTACTTTCAATGCGAAAAATAAGAAAATAGGTAATTTGGCACAAGGAACAGATCCAAAGGATGCTGCAACTGTAGGACAAACATTACGTGCAAATCAAGAGTTTATTTATAATACCAAAAGATTTAAATTAATGGATGTAAATGATTATCAAAATATATTAATTGCAGATCCAAATTCATTTAGCGGATTTAGAAAATTGTCTGGTGAGGAATTTATTCATAAAAATCATGTATTTAGAAATGAAGCAGACAGATCATTAATTAGTGCAGATTTAAAATATTTTAAATGTCCCGGGAATGATGCAAATGTAACTGATGAAGACTAAGAATTTGTATAAAAACTGATATGGGTTAGAAATCGGGACTAATATTATAAAAATGGGTTACACTCTAGAATGTTATTCAGTTGCACCATGAGTGTTGACAAGTTCGGATGGTATTCATCGGATGGATTATGTTACTTTAATACTTTAAAAAGAGGTGTTGGATTACCACAAACACCTGATGGAGATTATGATATTAGTAATAAACGGTTAAAAAACATTAATGATCCCACAGATGAAAATGATGCAATAAATTTAAAAGTATTAAAAAAAGAGATAGTACCAACACTGAAATTAGATAAAAACACATATAACGCGGGTAATCATAGAATTTCCAACGTTGGTAAGCCAAATCAAAACGCTGATGCAATAAACAGAGGTTATTTATCATCGGAATTAAAGAATACGTTAAAATTTAATGGAAAAACGTTTAATGCTGAAAATCGGCGTATATCCAACGTAGCAGACCCTGTAGATGAAAAAGACAGCATAAATAGACGCTATTTACATTCTATAATACCTGAAAAGACAAAAGATGGGTTTTCTTTTTATAAATTTGTTATTAACGATATAGGTTATCCAAAAAATGAAAATGATGCTGTAAATTTAAAATACATCAAAGATCATTGTATTACACGTGATGTAGGAGTTATTGACTGTCTTGGTAATTGTTTAGCGAATGTAAAAGATGGTTTTGCACCATCAGATGATGCAACGGTGGGTCAAATGAAGGAAACTTTAAAACAAGAAACCTCCGGTTTTGTGAAACAAAACCAAGTAGTAACACGTCAAGGAGATGTATTTGTACAAGGAAATAAAAAGTTTACTTTACTTGAAGAAAACAATTATGTTTGGGATGGTAAAGGAAAGTTATTGACAAATTTAGGTATTGGTGAAAAGCCTGGTGATGCTGTTACTTATGAACAGATAATACAATTAGAGCCAACTGGAAAAAAATGGTGGAATTGTGATAACAAACGATTAACAAATGTTGCAGACCCTGATTATGCCGATAACGCTGTAACTGTTAATTTTCTTGTTAAAGTAATAGGTAATTTATTATTTGATATGCATAATTATATTGTAGCAGGACAACATAAACCTATTGACGAAAAAATGAGAAATACATGGATTAAACAAGAAATTCTTTATAAATATTTTTTTAATCATAACACACAAAAGTTTAGATCATCAGATTGGGGTACTTTTGATATTTAACTAAATAACACCATATATTACATCATTTATGTGCAACCTGTCATAGAGGTAACACATGGGTTACGCTTTTCAAATATAAAAGACAATCATGGCGTTTCATTACACCAGTCCATATCGAGACACTATACGGAAAGGAGGCGGTATCACGTCCACAGCGGTTTCTCTGTTAAGTAAAGCTTTAAATCGTATTCCAGTAGGATCTATCGTAAACAGAGCAATAGACGCTTTACCATACGAATTTCACATACCGGGAGGTTATCAGTATTGCGGACCAGGAACTAAATTAAAAAAACGACTGGAAAGAGGTGATCCAGGCATAAATAAGTTAGATCAGGCTTGTAAAGAACACGATATCGCATATTCCACGTTTACCGATTCAAAAAATAGGTCAATCGCTGATAAAAAGCTAGCGAATATAGCTTGGCAACGAGTAAAGTCTAGTGACGCTAGTATTGCGGAAAAAGCAGCAGCTTTAGCGGTAACAGCAGGTATGAAGGCTAAAACAGCGGTAGGAGGTGGAAAAAGGAGGGGTAAGAATAAAAAAGGATCAACCAAGAGAAAACATGGTGGTAATATTAGACTAAAAAGACGTTCTCCGAGGAAAAATAATAAAAAACCGACAATATGGTCAATGGTAAAAAACGGGGCTGGTCTATACCTAAGACCGTATCGTGCATATTAAATAAAAGAAATCAATTGGTTATACCACATAAAGCGTTGACTAATGTTGAATTATTTAAATATATTTCCTGTTTAAAAATACCATTTTTCCGCGGAGTATTTATGAAAGACAGTTTACCAAAGAAAATATGGAAAAATGAGACTGGAATCGTAAATTTGGATAATACTGAAGGGTCCGGCACCCATTGGGTGTGTTATAAGAAACTAAATAGTAATGTATATTATTTTGATAGTTTTGGAAATTTGCCACCACCTAAAGAACTTGAACATTACTTTAAATCTGCTAAAAACATATATTACAACTATAAAAGAGAACAACCTGATAATACTTCAATATGCGGCCATTTATGTTTGGAATTCCTAGCTAAAAGTATCAGTCACTATTGAGATGTCTTCCTATACGGTATCATTAACAGGAAAATCGTCCACTTTACGAAGTATCCTTTTTCCAGCGTTACGCTTGCAAAAAGGAAGATTTTGGGAGGCAGCACTGTTGGATTTTACAACTTACAACTCTATTCCCAATGTTACGGAAGGTAAAAATAACTTATTGCATTATTATAAAGGAAAAGATGCCAGTGGTAAGTTAACAGACTTAGAAGAGTGCAGTTTACCCACAGGTTCTTATGAAATTGATCATATTAATGAATTTTTGCAAAATAAAATGGGAAAAGACAATATATCGCTAAAAGGTAATAATAATACAATGAAAGCTGAGCTTACTTCAAAATATTATATAGATTTCACTAAGCCAAACTCAATTGGTGATTTATTAGGATTTCCCAAAGATGGAGCAATTTTAGAACCAAATAAAACACATTCCGGTAAACAAACTGTAACAATATTAAAAGTCAATAGTATAGACATAACTTGTAACATTATACAAGGAGCTTACAGAGATGGAGCAAATACTCATATAATACATACTTTTTACCCCAGTGTACCACCTGGATTTAAAATTGTTGAAAAGCCGCAAAACCTGGTATATCTACCTTTGAACACCACTTTCATTTCAGACATCGTGTTGAACGTATTGGATCAAGACGGTAACTTGATAGATTTCCGAGAAGAGCCTATTACGGTTAGATTACATTTAAAATCAACACTTTAATACAAAATCATGGGTTTAACATTTAAAAGCGAACAACCTACGGGAATCCGCATTAGTAGCTCTTCAGCTGTGGAGGAGTTAACACGCGAGAACATTCGTTTCTTAGAGAGAATTGGATTAAAAGTAACCGATAATGGATATACTGGATATAGCTCAGGGTCCAACATTCGACGAAACCCTATGGGAAAAAGAATATCACACCCACAACCCTTAAACTTCATCAAAATTAAACAATAACGATGAAATTCGTATTCCCATACAAAATCAAGACATTTACACACTACCATGTGAAAGTTACTTGTATATTGAAGGAAAAGTTACTAAAAAGGACGGTACTACTACTGGTACAACAGTTCCATTTATAAATAATCCCATGGCTTTCCTGTTTGATGAAATTAGATATGAAATATCAGGTGTAACAGTTGATTCTACTAAAAAAGTAGGTATTGCAACAACTTTAAAGGGATTAACATCTATATCACCTAATGAAACCAATTTAATACAACCTGCAGGATGGGTTTTACCTGCAAAAGACACAATCACTCCAGATACAAATGGAAATTTTGATTTTCATATTCCGTTACGTTTGTTGCTTGGTTTTGCTGAAGATTATAGGAAAATAATATTAAACGTTAAACAAGAATTAGTTTTGTTGAGATCTTCAAACGATAAAGATATTATTAAAGCTCCAGACGGTACAACAGATGCAACTTTAGAATGGAAATTAACATTAGACAAAATTGTATGGAGAGTTCCACATGTAAAATTAGCTGACGAGCATAGAATGCTACTATTAAGAAAGTTAAAGGCTGATCGTGATATTGTAATTCCTTTTAGAAGTTGGGAATTTCATGAACATCCCAGCTTGCCAACTACGGATCGACACACTTGGACAGTTAAAACATCTAATTATGTGGAACGAGCCAGGTATATTATATTTGGTTTACAAACAGGCAGAAGAGACACCATCACCAAACATGCAGGCCAATTTGATCATTGCAACTTGAAAAATATTAAAGTTTATTTAAATTCACAATTTTTTCCATACGATAATTTAAATGTGTCATTCGCTAATAAAAAGTACAGCATATTGTACGATATGTATGCAAGATTCCAAAGTTCATATTATGGTAAAACGAATGCACCTTTACTATCACCAGAAAAATACTTAGATGGTTACCCTATAGTTGTAATCGATTGTTCTAAACAAAATGAATCGGTAAAATCATCAAGTGTAGATATAAAAATAGAAATGGAATTCAACGCGCCTATATCGGCTAATACAACTGCATACTGTTTAATTCTACATGATAAAATCGTAACATACACACCTTTAACTGGAATTGTTAAAAATGTATTGTAAAAGACCGGTTTTCCTACATTCCAATGCATTCCGCGAGTATAAAAGCAGAGCGTTCAGCTCGCTCCTTATCAGTTTGTTGCCTGTTGTTGTATGGGTAGCATCTTATTCAATATGGCTTCTCCTAGTGGTACACAAGAAAATGTAGTAGATATTGAGAAGGAGATATCCGACTTTTTAGATCTTCAAGGTCAACCGGAGGGAGATGAACACAACGCTTGCGGACAACTCCACGCCAGTAATAATGTTGAGGAAAAAGGTAAAAGAAGAAAGAATGCACACAAGAGGAAAAGGGATATTGAAGATAATATTTCTCCTAACATATTAAGTGAGGTATTCTTGCGAATATTTTACCCAATCTCTTCCAGTTTGGACAAAAGTGTTTTAATCGGTGTTATGAAATCTACAGATTATTCCCCTACTGTAATTTTAACTCATGGACCCAAAATGATTTTGTTTACGGACACTGCTTGGGAATCGTTTATGAAACACTTGCATCTGCTAGAATGCTATTTAAGTAGTAACATGTTTGGAAGAAAGACAAGAGTAGGCCTTTTGGATTCAAATGTGGAAATCGATATTGTTAAACATCGTGGTGATCATCAGTTGCGGTTTAGAGACACAACAAGACATGATAACAAGATTCAACTTAATCGAGAAGAGTTTTTTATTCTAACTTGTGCAACTGAACCAATAACGAGATACTTGAGACAACTGGTGTTTTCAAGTTCAATTATTAAAGATTATCTGGAAGACACTTTGGACAAACAACCGGACGCACCTATATTGTACGGACCTGTAGATACTTCTATATTCAATAGGGTTCCTCATGAAGTACAAATGTGGAGACAATTGGAAAAGTACGCTCAACTACATAAGAAATCAGTAAAACATGAAAAAGAGGAAGAAGAAGGAGGAGAAGAATCAAGTGTTAGTGATGAAAATGAAAACAAGGAAAATGTAAAGATGGAAACCTAAATGACAATTAACTACACAGCAATGGTTAATTTTTAAAACAATATCAAACACTTTGTGGGGTTAGGCCTACCGGGGACGGTGCCCACGTTAAATATACACCAACGCGCCAACAACTGTACGGCCGGGTATAAAAGTCGTACCTACCGTGGTGTGGAAATCAGTTGACCTTTGGACTTCGTCATGAGCAGACGAGTGATCTTCGCAATGGACAAGGAAGAAGAACAAGTAAAGTCCAAACCTGGTATAATTGAATTCCAAGCGTTTCGGGGTAATGATGATAGATTTATCATAAAAGAACTTGTGTTTTTCGACATCAATACAAGTGTTCCTTATTCGTTTTTATTTAAACCACCATGTTCTTATTCATCTTTAACCAGTAAAGCCGCTACTACCAACAGATGGATTTCAAAACACTTCCATCATATCGATTGGTATGATGGTTTTACAAGTTACACGGACTTGTATCACATTATGCAAGTTCCACATTTCAGACAAGTTTACCAATATTTACACAAAGGGGCTGGAAAAGAAAAGATGGATCGAAGGATTTACTCATGTTCCGGTTAATGATGTGGATTTGGATAAAAACTACAAGTATACGATGGAAAATGTTTGTGTTTGTACTAAAAGTCCAGAACATGAAAAAGATAGACATTGCGCTTTAAAAAACGCCTATAAACTCGCATCTTACCTTCAAAGTGGGGAAATGGGGAGTGGTGGGGGTAACGGGGGTTATATAAGTGAGGAGCAGACCGGGACCTGGCATGAGTATTACTCGAGATTCCGAGACGACAACATCTCCCAGCAAGAAGACGAAGAAGACGATCTATAACTTGACCATGGCATCTCACCAGTTCCTGCAAACTTTGGTTGAGCAGTTCAATGCTCACTCCAAATCTACCATACTACCCGTCAAGAAGTGTTCCGAACTTAAAGACGAGAAGCACTACATTATCCACGCCATGAAGAAGATGGAGACTACAGTTGGAGAGGCCATCTGCTGCAGTCTTAGCGAGGCACCATTCACTCCGGGGGATGAGCCCAAGTTCCAAGTCTACCTGCCGAAACGGTTCGTCCATCTCCTCCAGAACGAGGATCTGCGCTCCATCCAACCCGGCTGTCTCTACCTGGTTTCCCACGGTTGCACGGGTAGCAATTCCACCGAGTTGACCATCCACATCGCCGACAAGCAGCAGTGTTAGATTTAAGTTTTACTGTTGTAAATATGTTATTGTAACGTTTTATAAATAAATAAACCATAAAAAACAAAAGACAAAAAATGCAACATATCAATATGTGAAGTTTGTCACATATTGATATGTTGCATTTTTTTTTTAAACTTCGCGGGTGACCTTGACCTTTGACCTTTGCATTTCACAGTTACCCCCACCACGCTACAAGTCAAACCTGTTTGAATGCAAACACCCCCACCACTTTTTCATATACCTCCAAGCGCTGTGCCTTGGCTTCATTTCTACTCCAGCAGCCAACCTAGCAACATCAGGATGTCTCTCAACGTAAGCTGTGCCAGCTATGAGGAGGTGACTATCAAAACACAACAGGAGCTGAACGATTTGTACAAGGAGTTGCAGCTAATGGTGGCAAGAGGCTACCGTATAAATGTGCAAGTCTACGCTTGCAATATACGGAACACCCGGCAGCCAAAGGAAGAGCCTGGACACTCATCGACAGCTTCCTCACCGACGTCCATGAAGACCGAGCCGGACAACTTGGATTACTTCAGCTGACTAGCAGTTGTATTTCTTGTTCTAACCATTGTAGAATATGTTTATTTTTTCATTATATTAAAGAAGTAAAAGAGCAAAAACACCTATCTTGTTACTGACATATTAGCTCAGTAACAAGATAGGTTTTTTTAAAACACAATTTGAATGACCTTGAAACTTCCCCCTCCACTGCTTTGCTACCCCCACCACTTCACTATTGGTGTACATGGCACATCACGATTAGAAACCTCATTCCATCTTCAACAGCCAAACCGACAACATCAACAATGGCAAACCTACCAACAGATGAAAGATGTCCTCACGCATGCTGCGACTTCATCCACGAGTTAGAGAAAAGGATGCAAGAGAGGGAGATAAGAAGAAAGCAGATCCACTCAGAAAATATCATGATAGTCAACGGCTATCTTTTATTGTTCGGCCTTATTATGGTTGTACTTTTCATACTATATGGTATAGTCACATGTGTCGGCAAGGTTGCAGAAGAAAACGCCCGCCACCATCAGTTGGAAAGTTTCAATGTTACTTTGTAGGTTTTCCTTTTTTTTAAAACTCCGTTTGGATGACCTTGAAACTTCCCCCACCACTTCACCATGTTCCTGCATGAGTATCACATCACCCGTCATTCCTTGTTCGACAAGCAACCATGGCGGACAACACCATCAGCCAAGCTGACTCCACTACTGATGTTGGAACGACCTTAAACTTTCCCCTCCACTCCTTCCTTTTTAAAACCCAATTTTAAATGATCTTGAAATTTCCCCCTCTACTTTTCGATAATGTTACAACTGACTGCAGCTCACCTCATTCCTTGCTTAGCTGCCATGGCGGAAAGAACTCTTTCTCAAGTTGACTCCACTACGGACGAAGCATTTCCCTTGTGGTGGACTGTTCATTTACAGGATGCGACAGAAGTGGAAGTCTTGTATCAAAAATTACTCAATGTATTAAACGGGAACCCTGGACCTCT